>JARJEI010000041.1:684904-1219904 GCA_029955415.1 Lottia scabra
CAATTCGCACATTTGCAAAGTCCCACTCTGTGCCACATGTGGCTCTAGTTTTTTTTTTTTGTCTATTTCTGGTCACGCTCCCCAGCCAAAACTGCACATACCACACATAACTTGACATCATTTCCTGCGATGATTAACTGCTCGTTGTTGCTTAAATGTAAAATGGCGCATTTTTGTCTGACCGGAAATGACGTATATTAAAAAGTCGTATTTCAGGGTTTTTCCATTTTCAACTCATTTTTCCAACAGATTGTGATCGGTCTTTTTTGGTTCATTTGTTTAACCCAATAGCTACAAATTGCAATTTTGAAAAATTCATATTTTGACTTTTGTAGCTGACTTTTGGAGCACTTTTTAAAGCATTTTTTTTAACTTTTGCAATTTTATTTCGATCGATCTGAAACCTTTCAATAACATAGACATATGAATTTCCAAAGAAAATCAATTTTCAAAGTTTCGATATCACTTCCGGTTTTGACGTCATTTGCTTCTAAACTTTCAATTTCAACTTCCGGAATATTGAAGATATTTGAAAAAAATGTTTTGTGTTATCATAGATTTGGTCATACATAAAAAATAAAATGATGAAATTTTATCCAGGTGTAAGGGATCAGCCGCCATCTTGAACTGACCTATGTTTCTTAAAATTGTAATTCAGAACCGAGGGTTAATCGGATTTTTTTAATTTTGAAATCTACGACTTCTGCAATCGATTGCAAAAAAAATGTAGGTTGTCGATTTTTGAATTTCGATTTCAATTTCTTTACATTTCCGGAACAAGAATTTCAGTAATGACCGAAACTTTCAAGGCTCATATCTAGTGACCTTGACCTTTGATGACCTCTTGACCTGTACAAAAATTATTGCCCTTGACAAAATCTATCAGACGATATATTCATTTCCGATTTATGATGTTTACTTCCGGTTTTATCGCCATTTGAAAATTGCAATTTTTAACTTTAAAGAGCTCTGTCACGTGACCTAATTTACATACGTCACAAATTGCATTTCATTATTACTATGCTAAATCTGCTCTTTCAAATGATATATAACACAATATATTTGAATCAAAATTGCGCTTTTTAAAACTTGCAAATTTTGTGTCAAATTCCATTGAAACTGTGCGTGTTTTTTTGAATTTTTTTCGATCGATCTAAAAACTTACAGGTAGATAGACAATTTGATTCTGAACAAAAAAATATTTCTAGAATCTTTATATCACTTCCGGTTTTGACGTCATTTGCTTGTAATCTTGAAATTTTAACTTCCTTAATTTTGGAGATATTTGAAAATATTTGTTTGCATTATGTTAAAAATGGTCATCATAAAAGAAATAAATAATGTAATGCGACCCGGAAAAAATATATTACAGTGGAAGTATTATAAAAATTTCCAATTTTTGAAAAATAAAATGCAATGAATAGAGTTTTACGTCCTGTTTTTCTGTACCTATATTGAGGAAGGGCAAACGCCATGCAGTGCGCAATGAGGAAAATTTTGCATTATCCTGATATTATTATCAATTTCCATTTGTCGAGGGATCTTTAACATGCTCAGCCAATTAGCACAACGGTTTATTTACACCCACGATTGAACGCCCTTACCATGTCAGCCCCTCCGACCTATATCACTGACGGGATTCATCCCTGGACGTTCAGAATGGCGAGCAAGCATACCTGATGGCATGTGAGAGACTACGTTGTTATGTTACATTGTATCATCCCCTCAGCACGTCTAACAATTCAGGAGCAGTGTACATGTATTGTGTACAGTGTATTGTTTCATTTAACGCTTCTCATTGGTCAATGTTTTGATATAATGTACAACAAATGTTTTTTTTCATAATATCATAAAACTAAAATACAACAATGAAATTTTTCGGGGAGAATTGTATCCTACTGAACTATATTAAGAATTTTTCAAATGATCTGAAAAAACACTTGCTTGCAAAAAATAAGATAAAAACTTACATGTCTGTTGTCTGTATGTTTAAATGCAGTTCTCTCCCTTCAACTGACAAATGTTTGTTGTCTATATGTTCAAATGCAGTTCTATCCCCTCAACTGACAATTGCAAGTGCTTACTTTCTTACATTGTCACTTGCGCTTTTAACGTTTTAAATTATGTAGTAAAATGAAAAAATAAAATCTAAATATAGAAGAAAACGATCCGATGCCAAAAGAAATAAATTCGTTCTAAAAATCTGGTTCTGTCATTTATTAAAAAAAAAGTTTTAAAACTGTATGTCTAAAAACGTTGACCATTAAAATGTTTTTTTAAAAAAATAATAATATAAATTTTTTGCTAAGTTCACATTAAAATGATAAATTACGAGCTGAACTGCGAACTTTTAAGAAAGTTAGCACTCAGAATTCTGATGTCATTTATATATCATATCAAGTAATGGTGTTATGCGGCAGCTGAGTGAGTTAGACGCTTTCTCGCCAACCTGAACGTCTAGGATTGATTCCCGTCAGTGATGCAGGTCGGAGGGGCTGACATGGAAATAGCGCCTAGTCGTTCGGATGGGACAATAAACCAAGGTCCCGTGTGCTATTGGCTGTGCACGTTAAATACCCCTCGACAGTTGGAAATCGAAAAAAAGAGCAGGCTATTGCACACTGCATGGCGTCTGCCCGTCCTCAGTGAGCCCATATAAGTGCAGAAAAAATAGGGCGTAAACTCCATTCATTTCACTTCATTTCTTTCATATGTATGATATTGCATATGAAAAATATTAATATATTCTTTAACTATTATACTTCCAATGATGGATAAAAATGTACATAAATAAAAACAACAACTTTTTACTCAAATGACTTTTCACTACCGATCATACGCTAGTTATTCCATTTTTCACCGAACGTCAACTGGTTATTCTACTTTTCACTCCCGATTAAGAACAATTTATATGTATGGATTGAAAATGACACTTTTCACCCATAGACGAAACCGGATGCGCACTGCCCAGTATCGTCTCACGATTCTAGTTCACTTTTATTTCACTTTCGTTTTGTTTTTAAAATCATTTTACTTTTACTTTCATTTCACTTTTACTTTCATTTCACTTTGAAAAAAAAAAAATTCTTCTCCATTTACTGCGCCATAGTGTCCAGATCATCCAGTCACACTTTTGTCTATAAGTCAAGTATTAGCGGGAGTTATTCCCCTGAATAACCGGGCTGAAGATAGCATACACTAAGCCAGCAAACATGAAGGAATATGATTCAAATCGAGCCAATGTCAAATACCGTTTTTTGTGCCATAATTAGAATAAAATTTTGATGCTTATAGGGCGTCATAGAAACACATCCAAACTTCAATAACAGTAAGCTTATCTCGACATTCAAATTATGAAAAGATCAAAGTGTCACCTCGATTACCTGTTGTATAGTGGTCTATCAAAAACACCCTCGGTAATGCGTAAATATTCGGAAAGGTATTAATTTATAACGCAAAATTTGGAGGGCTGACTTGAAGCCCTTTGATGTTTCAGCGCGCACAACTTCGTCAGGTAGTCCAGTCAATCACAGTTTTAGGAAAAAAAGAGTTTTTGTAGAGGTCTGTCCGTGACTGGATAAGTTTAAAACTGTTTGTGTTGTTGACCTCTTGCCTTTCAATGATGTTGGTTGAAACACAGTCTGTAAAACGCTTAGCTTGTCTGAGGCGTTTCCCACGTGAAGGGGTCAGATAATTACAGATAGGCAAGCAGCACCCCTCGACCACCTTATAGAAGAAAGCAAGTCGAAGTTCCTTCCTACGGTCCTGGGGCGGTGGGAGACCAAGTTCATTTAGCATGCGAGTGATGCACCCAGGGTCTCGTGAGGTATAATCGCGAGTTATGAATCTTGCAGCTTGTCGTTGAACTCGCTCTATACGATCAATGTCCTTGTTGAGATAAGGCCATTAAGGGTCCCATACTTTGCAGCTGAATGATTCATGGCAATGCTTCGGGTTTCTTCTCATGAATCCCAACGTCGAATTGGCTTTCTTGGTTATCTTGGTGATATGGGGTCCGAATTTGAGGTTGTCAGACAGTGTGACTCCGAGATACGCGGTTTCCTCAACCTTCTGGAGGATGTGATGGTCAAGCTCGTAGAAGTGTTGGGATTAGAAGTTGATGCTCATAACTACACATTTCTTCGCATTGAACCTCATACCCCAGGTAGCAGCCCATTTCTCTAACTCCACTAGGTCCTTCTAAAGCTGTGCATGGTCGGCCATATTCCTTATGCACCTGTACAGGATGCAGTCGTTCGCAAAAAAGACGAACAGTTGATTCAACAGAGTCCGGGAGGTCAAAACGGTATTTGACATTGGCTCGATTTGAATCGTCACATCATCCATATTCCTTATTGTTTGCTGGCTAAGTGTATGCTATCTTCAGCCCGGTTATTCAGGGGAATAACTCCCGCTAATACTTGACTTATAGACAAAAGTGTGACTGGATGATCTGGACACTATGGCGCAGTAAATGGAGAGGAATTTTTTTTTTTTTTCAAAGTGAAATGAAAGTAAAAGTCAAATGATTTTAAAAACAAAACGAAAGTGAAATAAAAGTGAACTAAAAAATGAAAGTGAAATGACAGTAGAAATAAAAAAAATAAATAAATACAAATTGAAAATGAAATAAAAATGAATTTAAATTTAAAAAACGAAATGAAAGTAAAATGAAAAACGAAATGAAAGTAAAATGAATTTAAAA
The DNA here is from genome assembly GCA_029955415.1 of Lottia scabra. Classification (NCBI taxonomy): domain Eukaryota; kingdom Metazoa; phylum Mollusca; class Gastropoda; family Lottiidae; genus Lottia; species Lottia scabra. The sequence goes on from JARJEI010000041.1 coordinate 689,610, forward strand.
ACAAAATGAAAGTGAAATAAAAATGAAAGTAAAATAAAAACGAAATGAAAGTGAAATGAAAATGAGTTTGAATTTAAAAACAAATATTATCTTTGTATGTAAAATAATAAAACCGCTATGGCGCTCATGGGCCACCATAGTGCTCTCACCAAAACAAAGTTTGATACTTTGTTCACACGACTAAAGTTAAGCCAGCTTAAGTTCTAACCGTTCTTCGAGCCTGGTTTACGTTTTTTCCATGAGCGTTCAGACGGACATAAAAGTTAAGCCGGCTTGGACATGACCTCGGAATTTATCAGTAAGTTCAGAGGTCAAGATACCACGACGCATGCGCGTGTAATGTTTACTTTTCCCACAAAAGGGCGACGATTCCGATTATGTTGACTTATTTGGTTTCAAGAATCCCTCAAATGACCCCCTATTTTCTTTGGCTCGTTCATTTTCATTTTCTTGCTCCATGGCTAAAGTTGTTGGTTGTTGACAAATACATAAAGGTAATGGCGGGAATCGGGAACAGGACTGCGCACGCGCGGAAATGTTATATCCGGCTTTGTTAGCCAACAGCGTTCAGAAGGCAAAACTAAGCCAGCTGAACTTTTCAAGCCAGGTTTCAAGCCACCTCCGAAGTAGGTGCAAGTTAAAGCTATCATGCTCTAACTTAGCTATAAATAATTATCTAAAAAAAAAAAATTAAGACTGTCCGTCCGCCATATTTACTATAATCAGTCGCCATATTTGTTAAAGAAATATGGCCGCCACCACCCAGTATAAAACCCAGGTAAGACACGCCCATCAATCAGTTGGTTGTCAGATCTCGGCAGGTCAAGATCAAATCTCACAGTGAAACCAACCAACCTTGACTTTGACGTAAACAAACAATAATGAATATTGAGGTTAGATCAAATTTCACGATCGTAATGAAATCGGGATTTTTTTCAAATACATTATTATACATGATCATGCATGTATATTTATAAACCATATCCGTGCTCGTGAAATATTGTCTATTGCTGTTCATAACAAATTGTGACTATACTAGATTTTTATTTACAAAACAAAATATATAATCACACATTATGTACTCATGTTTATTTGGAATATGATAAATAAATAATTATTCTATTGAGTAACATTCAGATTTTTCAGATCAAACTTTTCTTACAGATTATTTCATTGTTGCAGATAAAATGCTGCCCATGTGTAAACAAAGGAATGTGTATTTGAATCAACTTTTACTCCACATTCTTTACCAAATGAGTTCTTTATTAGGTCGTAAAGTTTTCCCTCCGATACTATAAACCGTCTCTGTTTTAGTATATCTCTTAGTGAAATTTGTCTTGATCTCTGAAATTTTTGCAATAATCTTTTGATATAACAGAATAAAAAAATTGTACAAATGCAAAACAAATATGATAAATGTATTATATTTTATGTCATAGTTTGTTTATAATAATAACAATAACTATGCAGAATAAAACAATCTTCTCTTACAAATTTTGAAAGAAATTCTGGTTTTCTATCTCTTCTTCATCATTATAAGTAATCATTATCATCACACAGAACATCATCAATATTTTCTGAATGTTCTGGTCGATCGTATGGGTGTGTAGATTTGACATCGTATTGCTCGGAAAAAATACTGTCCATAAGCTTATCTACTTCTTGTTCCTATGAAAAAAAACATTTAGTTACAATTTATATCACAAACGTATAGAGAGTAAGTTATTTTAAAATTTCCCTAATAATAACTTTGTGACAAATAAGAGTTACTTCCCTTATTCACCAAGCAGACTAAACAGAGATATATCAATGCAACTAACTAGTTTACATTATAATTGTATGCTATTATCATAATTATAAAATATTGGAAATATTTATCCTATGCATCAATATCAATCAGAATCTGTACTACATATGACAAATGAAAACATTGAAATGACTCTTTTCATAAGCCTCAAAGATTATTATTTGTATATACATAAAGAAATAATCGTGGTACAAAACACGGGTAAGTCTGTTTTCTTATCAGAAGTACACGTCTGCAGCTGCATTGTGCATAAAATATGATACATTAGTAAGTATTATGCAAATCGAGAAACGTGTTTTGTATTTTCTTACCTGAGTCTCCATTTTTATTGTTTTGAAAGGCGAGGTTGACTAGTTTCAAGCTAAGTTGGTTTCACTGTGAGTGTCGTTCATCGATGTTGATAGTTTGAAGTTCGCATATCAACTGGACGATGGGCGTGGCTTACCTGGGTTTTATAGTGTGTTAGTGGCGGCCATATTTCTTCAGCAAATATGGCGGCTGCTAGTTGCAAATATGGCGGACCAATGGATTTATTTTTAAAAAAAATAATTATTTTTAGCTAAGTTAGAGCATGATAGCTTTAAGGCAGCTTAAGTTCAACCGGTCGCGTTCAGACGACAAAAAAAAACAGGCTCGAAGAACGGTTAGAAGTTAAGCTGGCTTAACTTTAGTCGTGTGAACGCAGTATAAGTGACTTGACATGAACACAGAAAGAAGGCATTTTGTTAAAACCACTCGTCACGTGATCGCCGACTCGCCACTCCAGTCTCCTTGATCTTCAACAGGTCTCGGAGACTTCGCCAAGACATCACAGAGACGTCCCAGACAAATCGCATTGACTTTTCCTCTCGCAAAGACGATGTTAATCTCAGCTACGTCGCCGCAACCAGTAGCGTAGCCAGGTTTTCGAAACTGGGGGTGCAACGGTGAAGATGAACCGACAGAATATATTGACATTGCGAGCGGAGTGAATAACGGGTGGGGTCCAGAGGTCCGCCTGAGCTTTGTGGGAGTCCAGAAGATCTGGGGCCTGCTGTCGGTCGATTCAACTTTTCCGATGGCACTTTTTCTATCGACGGATATCAATAATGGGTTTTGGGAGGGGGATTGCCCCTCCCCCGGTCCCCCTCTAGCTACGCCACTGGCCGCAACTAGTCTTCAAAACTGAAAAAATTTCCGGAAATGTTCGAAAACTCAGCGACTGTCTCAAATTAATCTCCTGGAGACGTTGCAAACAGAAAAAAGCGGAGACTGGAGGAGCCAACTGGTTGCCAACTAGTTTTTAGCCCAGTGTGATACTTACTAGAAGGGTCGGGATTGACCAAGACTCAGTTACCTAATGTCACAATGGCCTATGTAGTAAACTTTCATGTCCACAAATTTTGAAAGGATGCGAATGTGTAATTTTCCTGTTTATTTCTTGAATCACCTCAGTGAGGTCACGATTCCTAATAGATGACTCTTTACAGACTTGTAAAATTTTCAATACATGTATTTTCTTTTCTACTTTTGGCCTAAATAGTTTGAATTGACTCGAATGAACACTGAATAAAGCCCAGTTTATACGACCAAATGCTACTCACTTAAGTATATTTACTTATATAAGTTTATCTGGTTGTATAAACGGGGCTTTAGTGTTTAAGTGTTAAGCCTAGCGCACACAGCCAACTTTCGCTGACTTTCAGAAAAAACAATGTTTCGAGTAAATGTTTCTGGGAACCGCACACAGCTGTCTGAAAGAGCACACGACCAACAATTGCTGCGTCAGATACGGCTGACAGCGCCACCATAGGCGAGTCAAGTCAAGTCACATGATGACAAAATGGCAGCGTCTATGCGTAAACGAAGAATCACTCTGGCGATTTTACTTCTTCTTCGGATTAGACGTCGTTGGCGTGTTAATCGTCAAGTATGGACGCGGTCTTGGATTCAGAGAAGGGAGAAGCAAGGTGTTTTTCGTAATTTATAATAATGTCCCTATACTCTGTCGATGTGATAGCGTATATAAACAAGGATGATTTTCCCATAGTTCTGTTAAACTTGCTTCACTTTCAATGCTCCATTCTGCCGCTTCTTCGACGGGGGTCGCCATTTTGTAAGGCCTATCACATGACAGCAGCGTGAACGCTTATTGGTCGACGTCGCAAATTGTTTCGATATTTTGTTTCCGAACACCGCACACTGCCAACTTTTGTTTGATCTCAAAAACATTGTTGGCGAACATTGTTTTTGAGTTTTTATTCACCGCACACGTCCACCATTTGTTGAAAACATTGTTGAAAACATTGTTTTCCAGCAAAAGTTGGCTGTGTGCGCTAGGCTTTAGAGTTTTGTATTTGAGTTAATCGTTCATCATCTGAGTGCAAAATTGCTGCCAAACCAATATGTATAAACCCATCAATATACAAAAAAGGATATAATAATGCTATCAGTGATTAAATCACACCAGCATGTAATCCACAAGTAATTATGTCTAACAAATGAATAAAATAGATAGAGATATGTCCATAGGCGTACGGGACGTTAGTTGAGCGGGGGGGCAAAACCAATTTGCCCGACAACTAATGCTAATTTGCCCGACAACGAAATATATTTGCCCGACAAGTCGACCCCCACCCAACCCCTAATTCCAAAAACTTCACGCCATCTGCCTGATCACATCATTTCCGAACGATTTTATTTTTTTAAATTTCCTTCATGAAAATCACTGGGGGGCAATTGCCCCCCCTGCCCCCCTGGCCCGTACGCCTATGGATATGTCTTATCAACCGTTTAAAACTCATTTTCATTAGATTCCGTCTTCTCCTTTGCGATTATGTGTAGGATAATGCATGGTTTCGAGGGATTAGTTGACATAATGCCCGCGGGTTCGGGAAAGCACGAGGGCCGAAGGCCCGAGGGCTTTCCCGAGCCCAAGGGCATTATGACAACTAATCCCGATAGAAACCATGCATTATCCGACATAAAAACCGATTCCTAATTCAATAATTGGTAAATATGTTGAAAAATCAATCAATACATTTAACATCACATGGGAGGTAATCCATGTCGTGTGAAAAAATGTTCCAGAATTTTCAGAAATATTTAGTTTTTAATATTAAATATCTAATTTTACATTAAAAAATTCTAAAATGTAGTATTGAAAGATATAAATCCCTCGAAAATTAATTACGCTCTAAAAATCTAGTTTTTAAATTTTTTAAAACCGTTTTTAAAAAATAAGATGACCAGTAAAAAACATTACAAGAAATGTGAGGGGTATATATTGTTGTATCAACCTTTATTGTATCATAGGAAGCAAGAAACCTTACAGATCACTGGGTTGTGACTTGATACTGTCTGATAAGATTGCATACTTTGTCACTGGGTAGTGACTAGTTACGATTCATCAGCTTGATTTTGAAACTTCAATATTAAGTTTGAAAGAAAAAAAATCTTTAAGACGTAGAGTTGATTGCTCAAATGTATTGGTGTAAGGTTAAAGTATATTCTCTCGAATGTACTTTGGTAGAGGGGATATTATGTCTAATGTACCTGTCTGCGGGGATATTATCTCGAATGTCCCTGGGTTGAAGGATATTCTCTCGAATGTCCCTGGGTTGAGGGATATTAGCAAAAAGAAAGACCTGCCATAACAATGGGATGACGTCACAAGAGGTTTTTATTACATTGTAACACCAACATGCTTCGACATAATAACTTCTGCTTTAGATACTCCGAAGTCACCAGAAAAGATAAAAGAAATCTTTACATGGTTTACGTTCCTTGACTTATATTACGGGAAATAATTTTTTTTTGTACAAGATGCAATGATTCTGCAACACTTAGTTTACCATTACGACAATTATTATAATATATTTATTCGCACAAAAAAATGTTTTTTTTTTACAATTTTATAAAATACGATATATAAATAATTATTTGCGTACATGGATCACATCGACAACATCCACTCATAGTAAAAATAAAAACAAACCAAAGCCCTTACCGTAAATCATAATCGAATTTTTACTGTCAAATTAAAATCAACCCAGAACATTGCAACTATATGGAAAATAAAGGTTGACTGTATCGCCAGCCTCGTCTCAATTGATAACTAAGTTTTGACCTTATATCTCTGTACTGGGAATGATCAGCGCGATTTACATTTTCTTCTGAATCTATCGAATGATCATAAAGTTCCACCCCAAATAACGTCGACCAATTTGGCTTGTAGGCTGGGGGTCCTAGAAATTCAACCCATTCTGTGTATCTATATAAGTCAGTTCGTATTGTGTAACCCATGACTGTGTAGTTATTACGTGGATACTGTGAAAATACGGCTTGTTTCCATTCTCGTGAAGGGTTTGTTATTAGAGGTACCAAACTGTTCCCTTCCCTACACAAACTTGTATGGGTCGAGTCTTCAGGGCATAGGTCCAATGGTTCAAATCCCGCGGCTTCAACTAATGTTGGAAACAGGTCAACATATTCTGTTAGCTTTTCAGTAACAACCCCTTGTTCCGTCATCCCTGGAACATGAATCATCATCGGGGCGTGGACAGCATCTTCAAAGTTTGTATGTTTACACCATTCTCCATGTTCTCCAAGTTGCCACCCATGGTCACCCCAAAATGACACTATTGTTGAATTAGTAAGCTCTAACCGATCCAATTCTGCCATCACCTTACCTAGCATATTATCAGTATAAGATACAGAGCTGTAATATGCACGGCGAAGATCCTTGACAACCTGATCCGGTAACGTTGTATTTATATTACCAGAGGCATTTAATTTTTGAATGTCATGATAAGCGTACATTTCAGTTGTAATGTAGTTACTCCAAGCTACGTCCGGCATATCGACTGGAGCGAACTGATTATCTGGTAGCTTGATGCTGTTTAAAGGATAAAGTGATAAATATTCTTCAGGGAACACAAATGGAAGATGTGGTTTGTGAAATCCAACCGCTACGAAGAAATTTTGTTGTCCACTTTTTGCAGCAGGTGCAACCTTCTGTAATGTTTCCATAGCATGCTGAGCTATCTGCATGTCTGGAAGTGGACGAATGTCATATTCAGCTTTTGGAACAGCTCTCCAACTGAAAAGTGTTGATCTGAAACGCTGATCAGGGGCGTGATAATATGGCTCTGTCCAGGAAACGGGGTCATCAAAATCTGAAGCTATTCCCGGATGGAATATTTTTCCCATACCAATACTACTATATCCATTATTTTTGAAAAATTGAGGAATAGTAGTATAATTTCCACCAACGTTTCTAAAATAGTGAATGAGATCGTAAACATGTGTTGTATCGGGACGTCGACCAGTTAACAAAGACGTCCTACTCGGTGAGCATACTGCCTGTTGTACATATGCTCTTTTCAAGAGCAAACTCTTCTTAGCGAGAACGTCTAAGTTAGGTGAGTAAATTTTGGGATGCACCGGTGAGGGAAAATCAGGTCCATAAAAGATTCCCAATTCTGGTCGCATATCATCAGAAGCAAAGAAAAGTATATTCTTCTTTTGACATTTTCCCAATTCAAAACAGAAAATACAAAATAATAGTATATATCCTGTATCCATCATAGACGAAAGGCTAAATGAAAATCACAAAAATTATAAGATAATATTGTCTAACAATCTTATCACTGTCCCTAATTATTATCATCATATTGATAAGCTGACATCTTAGATTAAAGATGTACATGTATAGCCATTTTATCTACTCGTATTTATTTTTTAGCAGAAAGCAAATCAGACAAATGATAACATAGAGGCAAAATGTAATGAACAAATGAAACAAAAACGTGATTTCATACGAAACGATATATACATTGCATATATTAATGACAACTTAACCAAAATCAGAGAAAACTTAGCCTATAAGATAAGAAGTTTATGTCGCGAAGGAAAATGTGAAAAGTCGTGGAATCGTGATGGCATCATTTTTGTGAAACTTTGTGTAACTCTAATTAGAACTGTTAGAGAGTATGATAAATTGATTGAAACCACCCAATTGTTGCTCGTGTTGCGCACCAAAAAAACTCCTATAGTTCCAACAAACGAACAATCTAATGATTCTGTTGTGAATCTGTCCCCATAATCGAGATCTTGTATTTCATTAGATGGTATGTCCAGACCCAGTTGTCACCAGATATAACCAAAAAACCTGTTATTTTTTCTTTTAAATGAGTTGTATGTGTTTCATATACATGTACTATAACCATCATAATTATAATGCATTCCTTAATAATTAAGAGGTATACAAAACATTGTCAATACATTATACGTGTACATCAAGTCCCTTTAACTTTGCAATAGTTCTTTGAACAGTTTGAAAATGGTTAAACCGTTAACAGCTCACATTCTAACGGCTTAGTGTCTGTGTCAACAAATAGAATTATACCCATACTTTCTCTCGGTCCCTTTGATGAAAGTGTAGGTTATTACACGACCCACGTATACTTTTTTCTGATACACCTACACTACACAAATGTACACACTATTTGAATAATGGCGTGTAGCAAAATGCACAGAAAACTGTACGTTTACCAGAAAAAAAAGGAAGAAAAGACACACCAGACAAAACAGACAAATTTTAATTATGATGTAGCCTAGAATATAAACCTGAGGCTGAAGTGAATATTTCATGCTTCAGGTTGCTTCTAATTTCGTAATAACCTCTCAACATGAGGAGTTACAACTTTTTGATACAGAACTTTTTAGGGACAGATATACTTTTGAGGGAGAGTTTAGTAAGAAATGCTACTTCATGATATTTTAATTCTGAAGGACTTTGTACAATATAAATTTAAATTGAGATTGGTTTTAGTCTTTAATATTTGTGTAATAACTATTGTTTCAATAATGTCCCAATACATTAAATATCTATCTATCTATCTAGTACACCAATTTGTGTTCTGCCTTTAATTTATCTTTTTGTTTCTTACCTAATACAAAGTCCTATCAGTCATAAAAATCACTTAGAAAATTCATTGTTTCGGTTACCGTTAAATACATCCGTGATAAAATGACATCCGATTGTTCTTCGAATTCATCATCTTTATTCGCCATACACACAACAAATACAAAGAAAGTCGCAGCCCTGTAATGAAATATCCAAAACTATCCAACTTAATATCACCTTTTACCGCAAAATGTTCCGATTATGGCTGTTAAAAAAATATCAACAAATAAACCATTAGATCGTATTGAGTAAAATGCACATGAATTCTGTTGAACATAGTTCATCTTTGTTTTAATCAAGTTATGAGGCCTTATAAAGCTAAGATTCCATATACGGATCATGCGGATCCGTCATGCGTCATCCGTCATACGTTAAAAATCGAAATGTTTAGTTTAATGGGGGTATGATTCCATATGCGGAATGGTCTCGGTCATGCGTCAAAAAAAAAAAAAAAAAAAAAAAAAATAATCATGTGCATACGTTTGACGCACATATATGGAATCATATTTGACGCATGACGGATCCGCAAAGACCATGGATGTCCGCATGATACATCCGCTTTAAAGGGGACCAGTCTTCATTTTTATTGGTTGATTTGGGTCTTGAATATATTTAAGTATCCTTCAGAAGCACTAGAAATGCACGAAAATTGCGTATTTCCTTCAAATATATCTTAAATTAGACATTTCTCCTTCTATTTCTATAGATGACTTTTCTATATATTGCATAGTATCGCTAATGTGTAGTAGGGCATTATAACTTTCAAATGCTAATAATTATGGATGCACATGGATTTGAAGGCTCAAATTTCAATGGTGAGTTGTGATAACCAGTACTAAATTGCTGAGCTAAAAAATTCCCGTTTCTGAGACTTGGAAAAATCGACCCACGAAAATGAAGCCTGTGCCTCTTTAAGGTGAAATATATTAAAGATGTTTTCTCTTATGTTCATTTATGAAATAGAAATGTTCTAACGACTGGGAAAAATACCGCTAATTAGGCTAATTACGACTCGGATTTCCTCGTTGATTCAGTGCATACTTTTCGAATTTATCTTGTTTAAATCTAGAACAAAATATTTAGTCCTCAGTAAAGTATGGGGTATAAGTCATTTATATACATTGTTTCCTCTGTATATGGGCTAATATACCTCCTCTTTTTCGGCGGGTGAGCTTTGCCCTCCACTGGGTCTTACAGAATTGTCTCTAGACTGGAGAGTCGGTGTTACCCAATTTTTTGTGCCTAAATGACTTGTACCGAAAGGTGAAATGCATTGCAGGCTGCAGCTGTTTGAATCTGCGGGGTCGGGGGCACTGCAAAATGTGTTGTTTTTTTTTCTTTTGCTTAGGAAAATGCAGCGAAGGTACAGAATCATTCTAAAGGGATATGGTGGCATCCCACCACTTGAATAATCATACTTTTCATACAATTTGAATATGTGATAGTGGTATCAGAGACTTTCTACAGATTTTATCTCCCTTCGAGGGGCCCTACAAGCTTCCTATGATAATTAATTTTTCGCCACAATTTGGTGTTGAGAAGATGCATCATTGAACGTTGATTCGTTTCATGTGCGAACGACCCAATTTTGGTCAAGCTATGACAGCTTTCTGTGCTAAAACGTGGTTGGCCTTAGAACAAGGGCGTTTACCCCCCTCCGGAGTCAGGGTCACGGCTTACTCTAGCGAACCTTCTTTCAAGTCGCGGTGGTGAAGCGGTTAGCGTGCTGGAGCCACCCGTAGAGAGGCCCGGGTTCGAGACCCCACCGAAACCTTTATTTTTTTCAAAAATTCAAACACTTTTTTGATCTTACAAATGGTTTTTGGGCACAACTGACATATTTGGTCATATATCACCACCGAGAATTGCCCTTATACAGATTTTAACCCCCTGCGAAGCCCTACCCTACCGGACAAAAATGTTTGAGGGGCCCTACAAGCTCCCTATGTTAATTTATCGCCTCAATTGTGTGTCGAAAAGATAGGCCATTAAACGCTGGTTCGTTTCACATGCGAACGTCCCATTTTTGATCAAGCTATGGCATTTGTATGTGCTAAAACGTGGTTGGCTTCAGAAATAGGGCGTTTACCCCCCTCAGGAGTCAGGGTCACGGCTTACTCTAGCGAACCTTCTTTCAAGTCGCGGTGGCGAAGCGATAAGCGTGCTGGAGCCACCCGTAGAGACGCCCGGGTTCGAGACCCCACCGAAACCTTTATTTTTTTCAAAAATTCAAACACTTTTTTGATCTTACAAATGTTTTTTTTGGGCACAACTGACATATTTAGGAATATATCACCACCGAGAATTGCCTTTATACAGATTTTAACCTCATGCAAAGTCCTACCCTAGCGGACAAAATGTTTGAGGGGCCCTACAAGCTCCCAATGTTAATTTATCGCCTCAAATTTGTGTTGAAAAGATAAGCCATTAAACGCTGGTTTGTTTCATATGCGAACGTCCCATTTTTGATCAAGTTATGGCATTTTTATGTGCTAAAACGTGGTTGGCTTCAGAAATAGGGCGTTTACCCCCCTCAGGAGTCAGGGTCACGGCTTACTCTAGCGAACCTTCTCTCAAGTCGCGGTGGTGAAGCGGTTAGCGTGCTGGAGCCACCCGTAGAGAGGCCCGGGTTCGAGAGCCCACCGAAACCTTTATTTTTTTCAAAAATTCAAACACCTTTTTGATCTTACAAATGGCGTTTGGGCACAACTGACATATTTGGGAATATATCATCACCGAGAATTGCCTATATACAGATTTTAACCCCCTGCGAAGCCCTACCCTACCGGACAAAATGTTAATTTATGGCCTGAATTTGGTGTTGAAAAAATAGGCCATTAAACGCTGGTTCGTTTCATATGCGAACGACTCATTTTTGATCAAGCTATGGCATTTTTATGTGCTAAAACGTGGTTGGCTTCAGAAATAGGGCGTTTACCCCCCTCAGGAGTCAGGTCACGGCTTACTCTAGCGAACCTTCTTTCAAGGCGCGGTGGCGAAGCGATTAGCGTGCTGGAGTAACTCGTAGAGAGGCCCGGGTTCGAGACCCCACCGAAACCTTTAATTGTTTCAAAAATTCAAACACTTTTTTGATCTTTTAAATGTTTTTTTTGGGCACAACTGACTTATTTGGGCATATATCACCACCGAGAATTGCCTTTAAACAGATTTTAACCCCCTGCGAAGCCCTACCCTACCGCACAAAATGTTTGATGGGCCCTACAAGATCCCAATGTTAATTTATCGCCTCAATTTTGTGCTGAAAAGATAGGCCATTAAACGCTGGTTCTTTTCATATGCAAACGACCCATTCTTGATCAAGCTATGGCATTTGTATGTGCTAAAACGTGGTTGGCTTCAGAAATAGGGCGTTTACCTCCGCAGGAGTCAGGGTCACAGCTTACTCTAGCAAACCTTCTCTCAAGTCGCGGTGGCGAAGCGGTTAACGTGCTGGAGCCACCCGTAGAGAGGCCCGGTGTCGAAACCCAACGAAACCTTTTTTTTTTTCAAAAATTCAAACACTTTTTGGATCTTACAAATGGTTTTTTGGGCACAACTGACATATTTGGGCATATATGACCACCGAGAATTGCCTTTATACAGATTTTAACCCCCTGCGAAGTCCTACCCTACCGGACAAAATGTTTGAGGGGCCCTACAAGCTTCCAATGTTAATTTATCGCCTCAATTTTGTGATTCGTTTCATATTCGAACGACCAATTTTTGATCAAGCTATGGCATTTTTATGTGCTTAAACGTGGTTTTCAGAAATAGGGCGTTTACCCCCCTCAGGAGTCAGGGTCACGGCTTACTCTAGCGAACCTTCTCTCAAGTCGTGGTGGTGAAGCGGTTAGCGTCTGGAGCCATCCGTAGAGAGGCCAGGGTTCGTAACCCAACGAAACCTTTATTGTTTCAAAAATTCAAACACTTTTTTGAACTAACAAATGTTTTTTTTTGTTGGGCACAACTGACATATTTGGGCATATATCACCACCGAGAATTGCCTTTATACAGATTTCAACCCCCTGCGAAGCCCTACCCTACCGGACAAAATGTTTGAGGGGCCCTACAAGCTCCCAATGTTAATTTATCGCCTAAATTTTGTGTTGAAATGATAGGCCATTAAACGCTGGTTCGTTTCATATGCGAACGACCAAATTTTGATTTAGGTATGGCATTTTTATGTGCTAAAACGTGGTTGGCTTCAGAAATAGGGCGTTTACCCCCCTCAGGAGTCAGGGTCACGGCTTACTCTAGCGAACCTTCTTTCAAGTCGCGGTGGCGAAGCGATTAGCGTGCTGGAGCCACCCGTAGAGAGGCCCGGGTTCGAGACCCCACCGAAACCTTTAATTGTTTCAAAATTTCAAACACTTTTTTGATCTTACAAATGTTTTTTTTGGTCACAACTGACTTATTTGGGCATAAATCACCGAGAATTGCCTATATACAGATTTTAACCCCCTGCGAAGCCCTACCCTACCGGACAAAATGTTTGAGGGGCCCTACAAGCTCCCAATGTTAATTTATCGCCTCAATTTTGTGTTGAAAAGATAGGCCATTAAACGCTGATTAGTTTCATATGCGAACGACCAATTTTTGATCAAGCTATGGCATTTTTATATGCTTAAACGTGGTTTTCAGAAATAGGGCGTTTACCCCCCCTCAGGAGTCAGGGTCACGGCTTACTCTAGCGAACCTTCTTTCAAGTCGCGGTGGTGAAGCGGTAAGCGTGCTGGAGCCACCCGTAGAGAGGCCCGGGTTCGAAACCCAACGAAACCTTTATTTTTTTCAAAAATCAAACACTTTTTTGATCTTACAAATGTTTTTTTGGGCACAACTGACATATTTGGGCATATATCACCACCGAGAATTGCCTTAATACAGATTTCAACCCCCTTCGAAGCCCTTTCCTACCGGACAAAAAATTTCAGAAATAGGGCGTTTACCCCCCCTCAGGAGTCAGGGTCACGGCTTACTCTAGCGAACCTTCTCTCAAGTCGCGGCGGTGAAGCGGTTAGCGTGCTGGAGCCACCCGTAGAGAGGCCCGGGTTCGAGAGCCCACCGAAACTTTTATTTTTTTCAAAAATTCAAACACCTTTTTGATCTTACAAATGGTTTTTGGGCACAACTGACATATTTGGGCATATATCACCACCGAGAATTGCCTATATACAGATTTTAACCCCCTGCGAAGCCCTACCCTACCGGACAAAATGTTAATTTATGGCCTGAATTTTGTGTTGAAAAGATAGGCCATTAAACGCTGGTTCATTTCATATGCGAACGACCCATTTTTGATCCAGCTATGGCATTTTTATGTGCTAAAACGTGGTTGGCTTTAGAAATAGGGCGTTTACCCTCCTCAGGAGTCAGGGTCACGGCTTACTCTAGCGAACCTTCTCTCACTCAAGTCGCGGTGGTGAAGCGGTTAGCGTGCTGGAGCCATCCGTAGACAGGCCCGGGTTCGAAACCCAACGAAACCTTTATTTTTTTCAAAAATTCAAACACTTTTTTGAACTTACAATTGTTTTTTTGGGCACAAGTGACATATTTGGGCATATATCACCACCGAGAATTGCCTTTATACAGATTTTAACCCCCTGCAAAGTCCTACCCTACCGGAAAAAATGTTTGAGGGGCCCTACAAGCTCCCAATGTTAATTTATCGCCTCAATTTTGTGTTGAAAGATAGGCCATTAAACGCTGATTCGTTTCATTTGCGAACGACCAATTTTTGATCAAGCTATGGCATTTTTATGTGCTTAAACGTGGTTTTCAGAAATAGGGCGTTTACCCCCCTCAGGAGTCAGGGTCACGGCTTACTCTACCGAACCTTCTCTCAAGTCGCGGTGGTGAAGCGGTTAGCGTGCTGGAGCCACCCGTAGAGAGGCCCGGGTTCGAGACCCCACCGAAACATTTATTTATTTTCAAAAATTAAAACACTTTTTTGATCTTACAAATGTTTTTTTTTGGGCACAACTGACATATTTAGGCATATATCACCACCGAGAATTGCCTTTATACAGATTTTAACCCCCTGCAAAGTCCTACCCTACCAGACAAAATGTTTGAGGGGCCCTACAAGCTCCCAATGTTAATTTATCGCCTCAATTTTGTGTTGAAAAGATAAGTCATTAAACGCTGGTTTGTTTCATATGCGAACGTCCCATTTTTGATCAAGCTATGGCATTTTTATGTGCTAAAACGTGGTTGGCTTCAGAAATAGGGCGTTTACCCCCTCAGGAGTCAGGGTCACGGCTTACTAAAGCGAACCTTCTCTCAAGTCGCGGTAGTGAAGCGGTTAGCGTGCTGGAGCCACCCGTAGAGAGGCCCGGGTTCGAGACCCCACCGAAACCTTTATTTTTTTCAAAAATTTAAACACTTTTTTGATCTTACAAATGTTTTTTTTTGGGCACAACTGACATATTTAGGCATATATCACCACCGAGAATTGCCTTTATACAGATTTTAACCCCCTGCAAAGTCCTGCCCTACCGGACAAAATGTTTGAGGGGCCCTACAAGCTCCCAATGTTAATTTATCGCCTCAATTTTGTGTTGAAAAGATAAGCCATTAAACGCTGGTTTGTTTCATATGCGAACGTCTCATTTTTGATCAAGCTATGGCATTTTTATGTGCTAAAACGTGGTTGGCTTCAGAAATAGGGCGTTTACCCCCCTCAGGAGTCAGGGTCACGGCTTACTCTAGCGAACTCTCTCTCAAGTCGCGGTGGTGAAGCGGTTAGCGTGCTGGAGCCACCCGTAGAGAGGCCCGGATTCGAGAGCCCACCGAAACCTTTATTTTTTTCAAAAATTCAAACACCTTTTTGATCTTACAAATGGTTTTTGGGCACAACTGACATATTTGGGCATATATCATCACCGAGAATTGCCTATACACAGATTTTAACCCCCTGCGAAGCCCTACCCTACCGGACAAAATGTTAATTTATGGCCTGAATTTTGTGTTGAAAAGATAGGCCATTAAACGCTGGTTCGTTTCATATGCGAACGACCCATTTTTGATCAAGCTATGGCATTTTTATGTGCTAAAACACCTAATACAGTTTTTAAAAAATCGTATATAGTTATAATTATAGGGTATAAGAGTTTCAAGGTATGAATGCAACCATTTCGTTCTAAGAAGTATCTAAAACGGAAGTAAAAAAAGTTACGTCATTCTATTTATAACTCTATCCTGGAACCAATGACGTGCCTGGAACGCGATAAATTCTCAACACAATATATTATGACCAATCAAAAAAATGTAATTTTCACTACTGCGGGCAAAATGACGTTATCATTGTCAACATCCGTTTTGGATACTTTTTATGAAGCGAGACTTAATATATTTCGATGAAATATGACGTGTTATACTTGTGTTAATCTGTAAAAGTGATGATTTTTGTTTAAGAAATACTTCACAATAATGTTTGAATGTCAAAGCATGTGAGAGGAGGTAAGAATATCAAAGATACAACAAGAAACATCGCCGAGCATGGGTAAGCCGTACAAAACAAAATGGCTGCTTTTATACCTTGAAACTCTTATACCCTATAACTATAACAATATACGATTTTTTTAACCAGAATCAGGTGCCTGTGGGTTAACTGTACACTAATGATTCAAACCCGTTCTCGGATGGTAAACTGTGTATTAATAAAAACCCACTCTCGGATGGATGGCTCATAGTAAACTGTTTATTAATAAAAACCCACTATGAGATGGCTCTTGCTAAACCTCTTGCCAGTGATCTTTTCCGGATTAGGTCTATCCGTACCCATTTAGGCCTATAGCTGGGTAGACGTAAAAGGTGCCCATGCAGTAACTACATTCAAATGTTCCGAAAACGTATAATCGATATATAGCGGTATGTAAATGCAAATCTTTCTTGGCGATGATATGCCATATGTATAAGAAATATGGAAATAGAAAGTGTTTTCTAGTTTGAGTTGCATGGTGCCTAATTGAGTAATTCTAGATTTCAGACCAAAATGACATCTGTTCACCTTTAATTTATTATTTATCATTTCGCGAGTTTGATCCAGACAATGTTTGAACATGCGTTGAGATAAATCTGAATATCATTAATTAAATTGTTTCAAATATTAAAATCAAAAGACATGCGTCATCAAGTATAAAACAATCCATGAGACATAGACAGATTAGTGACTATGTGTCAAATCATATACATGATTATCTATTTGTGAGAAATAAAAATTGTATAGGTGAATATCTTGCATGACTTGCATTAGCTGAAGAATCTGTCTTATTAGCATTCCAAATTTCCAAACCTTTATACAAGATAGCTTGCCAGGCAAGGTAACATACGCCCACTTCAGCAAATTTGAATATTTGCAAAAGTTGATTGCACCATCGCACTTATTTGAGCTGATATTTAGATGAAACGATTCGAATGAAAACTCTAGCCTCTATCGTGTATATATTATCAAGATGAATACACATACCAAGTTTCATTCAAATTGGATAAAAACTCTAGCTTCTATCGCGTACACAAGTTAATTTTAACGTTTTTTCACTAAGTCAAGGGCAATAACTCATAAACCGACGACTGGAATTGCGCCATTTTCGAACTCATCCGAGATATTATTAAGATGAATACACATACCAAGTTTCATTCGAATCAAATAAAAACTCTGGTTTCTATCGAGAACACAAGAAATTGTTGACGGACCTACAGACGGACGGACAGATGGACGGACGGACGGACGGACGGACGGACAGGGGTGACGGCAATATACGTCCACATTTTTATGTGGGCGTATAAAAATGCATTCAGCTTTGAAAGGAGATTAGCCTGTAGGTCCCGTGACCAAATTCTGTGAACAAAGGTTTGGAAGTGTTTTTGTGTTTCCTGATGAATACCTAACAAATTTGACTTGGGCTGTCCCCTTGAAAACGTCAGGCATTTCCGGTATGGGTCAACAAAGGTAAAACAGTTAACATTGTCCGATTTAAATGATTTTAGTGTCTAAAAATATGTTTTCTGATAATGCAAATTCGACTAACCCACTCTTTGATGGTTTTGGTAAACTGTACATTAATACAAACCTACCCTCAGATAGTTCTCATTCAACGGTGTATTAGTACAAACCCATTCTCGCATAGACGCATAGTTCTCAGTAAATTATGTATTAATAAAAAAAAACAAAAAACTTTTGGACAGTTCTGGGTAAAAATGTACACTAATAAAAACTCACTCTCGTATGGTTCTTAGTACACCGAGTATTAATACAAACCCTCTCTCATGTGGTTCTGGGTAAACTGTGTAATAATACAAAGCCACTTTCAGGTGGAACAATTTAAACCGTGTGTGTAAAAACAGAACCACCCATAAGTGGGTTTTTATTTATAAACAGTTTACAAACAACTATCCTAGAGTGGATTTGTATTATTAGGTGGAACAATTTAAACCGTGTGAGTAAAAACAGAACCACCCATAAACGGGTTTTTATTTGTAAACAGTTTACCAACAACCATCCTAGAGTGGATTTGTATTATTAGGTGGAACAATTTAAACCGTGTGAGTAAAATCAGAACCACCCATAAATGGGTTTTTATTTATAAACAGTTTACCAACAACCATCCTAGAGTGGATTTGTATTATTACACTGTTTACCAAGAGCCATCTGATAGTGGATTTGTATTAACACACAGTTTACCCAGTTAAGAGTGGATTTTATTAACACAGTTCACTAAGAACGATCCGAAAGTGGGTTTTGTATTAATACGAAGTTTACAATTACCATCTCAGAGTGGTTTTGTATTAATACGCAGTTTACAAGAACCATCTGGGAGTGGTTTTGTAGTAATACGCAGTTTACAAGAACCATCTGAGAGAGGGTTTGTATTAATACTCGGTGTACTAAGAACCGTAGGAGAGTGGGGGTTCGTATTTATACAAAGTTTACTGAGAGAGGGTTTGTGTTTGTGTTTCCTAGAAACGTCCGAGAGCGGGTTTTGTATTCGTGTATAGTTTACCCAAAACCATCCGAGAGTGGGTTTGTATTAGTGTGCAGTTTACCAAGCACCATCCAAAAGTGGGTTAGATGAATTTGCCATGTCAGAAAACATATCTGTACACACTAAAATCTTTAGAATCGGACAATGTAACTTTGTTGGTGAATTTGACCGCCAGTCAAAAGTGCGTTGACCTTTCGACATTTTGGACCGTAGCGCTCTTATTTAGGGTCGGAGGTAAATCAAACTATACATTTTCGGAATCCTCATGATCAGACACGCTAGGACTATATTTTAATTTTGACTTTTGTTGACCCATACTGGAAATGACTGACATTTTATTGTTCGGTATTCATCAGGGAACCAAAAAACACTTTCAAACCTTTGTTCCCAGACTTTAGTCACGGGACCTAGACTGATCTCCTACTATCAGGCGGTCGAAATGGAAAATCCTCCAAGTAAAACCTTTGAAAGAGAAACATCTTTCACCAACAACCATCGATGAACAGCTGGTAACCAAAAAATAAACAAAACATATGTCGTATTAAGATCGTGATCAGTCGTATGGACATCGCAATGATTCGTGTTGATTCATGTCAGTCGTTTTTGGTCGTATGACATTCGAATTGAAAGAGGTTAAAAGAGGTTAAATCGTGTTATATCGTATACATATCTTATGGCGGTGTCCAGTTCCTCCGGCTCGAGCACACCCCGTACCCACTACTATTTTTGGCCGATTGATGTAAGAACCCTCTAAAAATTTGCCGCTCGCAATGCCGTTGAATTTGAAGCATGTTATATTTCAGAGCACCCCCCCCCCCCCCCCTTTCTCTAAATCCTGGATCCGCCCCTGGGTCGTTTCAAGGTCGGATGAACGTGGTGTTCAGTCGTAAGAGAGTCGTATAAGGGTCATGTTTGGATAAGAAATTTGCATAAACCACAAGGTCAACACGATGTTTTCAACTTTTCTTAAATCGTGTATGTGAGATAGGGGCTTACATTACATTACATCGTACATTTCATCGCAAATATCAAGAATACCATTGTCTATCGCACAGTCTTGTGGATTCCAACCAGTTTTTTTTTTAAATAAATTTGGTACATTTATCGCGATAATTAAGTTTGAATATGCAGAATATATACGGAATATTATGGTGAATTAGACAATGGTTTTGCCACGGGCCGTGATCTATTATCATAATACTAGTAGAAGGGATTGGAAAAATCTGGTTTTGTCCATTGTTATATTTGTCGACAAATATTTAAATCGATATTGATTAGCATAAAACCACTAAAGAATTGTAACAGTATGGTACATTTAAGTAAGATCGAGTGTGTGTACAGTGTGTTATAGTCATTTATGAACTCGGATATTTGAAGGTAAGAGTCAATAAAAATATGCTTTCGTTTCTTTTCAATTGCAAACGTTTAACAAAACTTTTCATCTTTGAATGTTGTTTTCAGTGGCATGAAACATTGGCATTAGAACATTCTTTAATTGCGACCAAAGCCGAATAATAACACCAAGTTTGAAAATTCATCTAAAGCATCGTATTTTCGAGGTCATACCTGTTCATAAACAAAATTGGCAATAAATTGTCTAAGGTGGAACTGGAGACATTTTAATATTTTTTTTTATAGGGACTCACGTAGTTTTTGTTTCATTTAGTTATGATATATAGCATGTAAGGTCGACACTTCGTTTGATAGAATAGTTAAGGTTAGAGTGTACTGATTAACTTAAGTTTGCTATGAGCAAGGTTGTCATTAAAGTCAACTGATAAATTTGTTCCATTGAAATAATTTTAGATCTGTTAACTGATATATCTGATGTGGAATATTTTTTACTGTTCTATCGGAATCATTTTTAGATCGGTATCCTTGCACGAAGCCTTCGTAAGCTATGGGTGCCCGTAAGTCCACACATAAACCTTAAGTACAAGCTTTAAGTGTTTCACAAAACCCACGTAAGTTATGGATGCCCGTAAGTTACGGCTAAAGTCACATGGTCCCGACTGCCCGTAACTTACTACGTACATTTTTCAAATGCTTTTATAATGATAAAAATTAATGGAAATTGTCTAAAAATATAAAAATATTAGTAAATTGTATTAATCAAAAGCTATCAAACATGTATATGTCATTTTCTCCATTTTTCCTTTTATTTAAATATTCATGTTCATGTTGTTATTTTTTTAAAGCGAGACAAACTTCTGACAAACGTTATTTTGAGAATCTATAAAAGTATAAAAGCAGATATGGGGGAATAGACGTTGCAAAATTTCATCTGTGTACGCTATCTTAGTCATTGTCCCCAAAATAGCGTAACAATATTCGGTAACCTTGCCTGGTGAGTCCCGAGTGTAAGTAATGGACAGGTACTTATTAATCACAGTACATGTATTTACTACTAATACCTCCTAGATACCCTACAGTCCCTTTTAGAGATAAATGTTAAACACCCATTTTTTTGTACAAATTCTCTCTATCATTTAACATTATATTATGTGCATTGCTCTTGAGTCATTGAGTCATAAAAAAACGTACATTGTCACAACCCCTGTTAAATTTGTCCGAACAACTGTCAACATTTCTAGTGAGAACTGTACATTTCATCTGATTTAAATGAAATTCAGAGAGATCATTTAACATTTAGATCGATGAGATCATGGACAAGTTTGAATTGGACGATTTGACCGATTACATAAATAATAATACGAACACGTAAACTACGAACATGTTACGGGGTCTTTTGTGACACACGTACGTAAACTATGTTTGACAATTTACGTGTACGTAGACCACCTTGTTGGCACATAAATTACGATGGCTTCGTGCAAGGCTGTTCTATTGGAATGCTTTCTATATCTGTTCCATTGGAATAATTTTTAGATCTGTTCTATTGGAATAATTTTTAGATCTGTTCTATTGGAATAATTTTTAGATCTGTTCTGGAATAATTTTTAGATCTGTTCTATTGGAATAATTTTTAGATCTGTTCTATTGGAATGATTTTTAGATCTGTTCTATTGGAATACTTTTTAGATCTGTTCTATTGGAATGATTTTTAGATCTCTTCTGGAATAATTTTTAGATCTGTTCTATTGGAATAATTTTTAGATCTGTTCTATTGGAATAATTTTTAGATCTGTACTATTGGAATACTTTTATATCTGTTCTATTGGAATGATCTTTAGATCTGTTCTATTGGAATGATTTTTAGATCTGTTCTATTGGAATGATCTTTAGATCTGTTCTATTGGAATGATTTTTAGATCTGTTCTATTGGAATGATCTTTAGATGTGTTATATTGGAATAATTTTTAGATCAAACCTGGAATAATTTTTAGATCTGTTCTATTGGAATGATTTTTAGATCTGTTCCATTGGAATAATTTTTAGATCTGTTCTATTGGAATGATCTTTAGATCTGTTACATTGATAAATGTAGTCCATTAAAAATAATCTGTAGGTCTGGTAACTGGTAAATATTTTCTATTGGCATAATTTATAGGTACTCACGTCGATAAAACATTGTAATTCTATTTCATATAGATAGGTTTCGCTCTGTTTGAAGTCTTCAAGGACAATCAGGCAAAAGTGTACAATTTAGTCTCGTAACAGAGTCGTAGGAACCAAAACTCTATATTATGTACATATATAGGGCTTTGGTAGGAACCGGGGGTATCATTTTTATCGTCTGTATGATAACGTAATGCTACCCACAATGACCTAATAGGCAAGGCAATCACTCGATTTTTCCAAAATTTTCTTACGGGAAAAATCCCTAAAATTCTACAAGCGCCGGTATTTGATGCTATTCTGAAAAGGTGAAAATATCTCAGCCTTTATCAAAATGTTAAAACAGTATCAATTTGTTATACATCGTCTTAAAGTGATTCACGTTTAAAATACGAATTACTGAACATTGATTAATTTTTAAAAAAGAAGTATTTCCTGTTTATTATAGTACGCCTGGTTTCTGCTTAATATTTTTGTATATGTTTTCTAACCGACTACATCATGTGTACAATTAAAAGCATAACATGTTACATTAACATTTCAGTTACAGTAACAAAATGATTGGAAGAGGTAAATCGAGTTGTTTTGTTATTAGTATGACCTTGAGTGCCTTGGTAATACTCTACATAATTATAACTGTTTTTTACAATCCTAACCAGGACTATATTCAACTTCTAACTGGCGAAGTGCACAAAAAGTACCAGCAACACGATGCGGATGTGATATCTCCAAAGGAAAGAATAAACTCTATAAGAAGAACAGAACTAGCGGTGTTGCAACCGGAAGTGCTAAGGTGGGATGGACAAAAATGGATCAGTTGGCCCAACTTTTGTTTAGACAATGATAAGGAGAACTATGAGCTTGCTGATTTACATGCCCCATCTGGGCACATGCCATTGTATGTTCATGATAGTAAACACGATAGCTACACATCTGGTCTTATTCTAAAAAATCATATCTACGAAAAGTCGGATGTGGAACTGATGTATCGCATTTTACAACAGAATAAAGAAATGGGGTTAGTGGATGTTGGTGCTCATGTTGGATTGTATTCAGCTACGGCAGCTTTGATGGGAAGGAACGTTTTAACTGTCGATCCTATACATATGAATATCCATGCTTGGTGCCATTCAATAGTTAAAAACAATTTTATAAATCGAGTTAAACAAATATATACGATAATGTCAAGTGAACATCATTTGATGTATTTTAAAACAGAAGGAATACATATCGGAGGGACTACAGTACATGTAGCAGAGGACCAATCTCAACAAGTATCCCCAATGGATAAAACATTCATCCATTCGGCCACCTTAGATGACCTTGTGCCATTGATCACCTTTAAGACGGTCTTCTTAAAACTTGATGTTGAAAAGCACGAGTATGAAGTTATTTTGGGTGGAAAATTGTTTTTTGGAGAGTTAGATGTGAAATACGTTCTGATGGAGTGGGTTCATCATGTTAAAAGTAAAAATCGAGATAAAATAATAGAAAAAATGGCTCAATACGGTTTCAAGGCATACACTGCCGGCAGAGAACAATTGGAAGTCGATATGTCAAAGCGTGATAACATATATAATATCTTATGGATAAAAGTACAATAGTTTGTAATTACTAGTGTTAGATTAACTGGTGTTTTATTTAGTAAATGTCTTACAGGCTAAAATTATATTCATAACATTCTACTTGTTATTTCCCTTTATATGTTAAACTGAAATTATTAGTAAGTCTTCTTCGACAGTGTACTTTACAGTCATGAATGGTGTGTTAACGTTCCAGTACATAAGGTGGTATATATATTATATTATAATTTTCCAATTTCAAACTTTAAAGGGAAGATTTTGGATTTTTTTTTTTTTAATAATTTTTAAAGCCAAGGGGTCAGTGCAAGTGCTACCCAACCCTACTCCATTTATGTTCGTATCTCTGATTTAAGTAATGGGTTTGTAGATGCTGTATATATCTGTATATCTGTATAAATATATCTGTATATCTGTATATCTGCTGTATTATGAATTTGTTTGAAATTTTACTGAATTTACTATAACTTCGCTCATTGGCTGATACCTTGTTGAGCTCTAGACCTCATCTGGACTCTATGTTTCTTATACATAACTCACTAGCTTGCTAGTTTGAACACTCTGGTATAACGTTGTATGGGGTTACCTTCTAATATATAACGTTGAAGAGGTTTCCCTATGCTTCCCAAGTACCATTTAAAAAAACACACACCAATATAAAGTTACTACTTCTACTATTTACAGGTCATAAAATATATACAGTACAACTACATCATTTAATCTTACATATTACTTGAACAGCGACGTTTTTCCTCCCTAATTTGATTTGATATATATTCATCTGAGAAAGCTGATCAATACTTTAACGAACGGAAATATAAAAGATATTCAAAAGACCATACACAAAGACGTTAAGCTAAATACAATACTATACACCATAAGGTGGACATTTCAATACACCACGTCTGCATATTGCACATTTGAACTCTGATCTTAACTTTGTCTGTTATTAATCCTATTGACTTTCCCAAATGAATATAATACACTGTTACACTGGTATGGTATCATAGTATCACATAGTGGGATCATCTGAGGTGGCTCTATAGCTAAACCTCAACTCCGACACTGTACTGACGGGGCTAGAAGACCGAAACAGTACTACGCTCCTTGGCTCATACCTTGTTGAGCACTCTATCTAGAAATACCATTGTCGTTATACGTAACTCACTAGCTTGCTAGTTTGAGCACTTTAGCATATGTACCATGATATCATATATGGGGGATCATCTGAGGCATTAAACATATTTCTTTCCGAATAATTTCATATAAATTGAAATTCATTTCTGACCACAAAAGTCCGGTATGTTAAAGCGATACCACCTGTTAGAAGGAACGAAGAATTTAACTTCTCAAATAAGAGTATATATTTCATCGACACTGTCAATAAAATTACTGTTTATAATTGAAAAACGCTTAATATTTTTAAGCGTTTTTCAATCATTATCATATTTGTCAATCTCAATCACTAACTTCATCCATTTTCTAGCTGAATTTATATAAGTGATAATATAGGGTGTGTATTTTCACATGGGCTCATATAAGTATCTTCCTGTTTATGTGGTGAAATAGTAGGCTACATTTGCTTTTATACAGAACCCAACTATATACAATTCAAAGTGTTTTGAAGCTCCAATTATCATTCACGGGAGAGAACCCCCTTAGAGTGGCAGTCTTTTAATGGCATGGGGACTATCTACATTTTATGACGCAGCCCTGTGTTGGAATTCTTTAAGAGCAGCTTCCAAGGAACCGCTATGCAAATGGCAAAATATTCCACCATTACGCAACACTCCATTTTCAATGATATTTCAGGCTCTATCCAACACCCCTAGCTCCTGTGATAATTTCCCTTTTCCAGAAATAGTCGACTAGTTGTTAAGAATCAACAAGTTACTATATGATAGCAACAAACATTCTCCTCTTTCAAACAATCAACCAACATCCCATTATTGTAGATCTCATCCGATTAAGTGAAGGTGATGTTATTGAACCAACCAATGCTGCTCAATTAGGGGGGAAACCATAAAACGAACATTGTTATTTCATCAACACTAGCTACAGGACTTGATCTATCATAGACGGAAACAACCTACTCCTCAATAATGTGAATACCCTCGTCTATGGTTACTGACTGGCAGAAGATTTTAGTACTTTAGTAGGTAAACACATGCGATTAATTTCTATGAACTTTGTTAGTGATAGCATCACTCTGGAAAAGATTTGAGGGATTTTCTTTTTCCACACTTTTTCTCGGTTTTATGGTAAACGAAAGAAACTTTATGGTTATGTTGGGATGTCTGACCTGATGAGTTTAATGACTTCAGGAAGGTAAGTAGATATTATCCCCGATACTAAATGATCATGGTATTCAAATTTTTTTAACGTTACGCTGTTTCCGTCTATAATAGATTTGTCATGCTAGCCAGTGTTGATGAGACAGATTTCAGTTTGTTCGGAAACAACATTTGTTTGATATTATCTCCCACTAACCTCAAACTCTTCCAAACATTTCTTCACTGACACCCAATGTCAAATGATTTCAAAGCGTCATCCAAACTCAAGACAATATAAAAAATGATGTATAATTTGGAACCTTTCGCATGTTTTCGAGTTGTTAAATCTATACTAAACCCGTCAAAATTAAGTCGAACGTTGTATTTTAAGTGCTCACAATAAAATTTGTTAGGATAAGGAATGTTCTTGCTTTTCAACAACTAATAAGCTTAAATCGTATCAAGAGTATTGGCCAAAACAACCAGATTCAATCATTCAATTATCAAGCCTATGCTGAAAATATGAAAGATAAAATGATACATAAGACGTACCAGTCAAGGGCGTGATTTGTCCAAAATTTTTGAGAGAATGAAACAGAATGGTTTGTAGAGCCGAAGTACCTCGAACCATAAGCCCAAACAGAAGGTTCTCGCCCTAGAAAAAAAAAATGGAATCAATTTGGTGCATTCTGAAAGATATTTCAGGATTTGATCTGATTTTCAGCTGATCGATTGTGATTCTTCAAAAAATATTTCTTACTACTAGTACTCAAATTACGGGCGGGACCGAGACCCTTTCGCCCCCTTCTATGTTTAAGGACACGCCAATTTGAATTTATTTATTTATTTTTTTAAACACAAAAGCAAGGATGATTATATACTAGTATACTACCAGTCTTTAACAAGAAAACATTTTCTCAGTTCATTTTTAAATTTAGTCCTATATAAGGATGGATTATGTTTCACAGTTTGTGAAGGAAATTCCAAAGCAAAGACGCGGTGTATTGAAATTTTATCATCAGCAGTCTTATTACCTTTTTTGTATATTTAAAGTTCGGAGTGTTTCAGATCTCAGTATCATTCTTGTTTCCGTTAATTTTGATCTTTCCTTAAATTTACTGTTTAGTTCGGTAATGACCTTGCTGATTCGGGGTACACCTTAGGTCACCCCCTTCGAGCACCATAATTTTTTAACAGTGGATAACACTCGTTCTGAATTCAAATAAATTAACCTTATGTACACTGTCCAAGCTAAGAAAAGCTATCCTAATACAGCAGAACTTTCATTAAGGGTCTTAACCCTCTTGGAATTTCAGAACCCTGCTGTAAATCGAGGGAATTTTGATTTTTCCGTCATTTTGGATAACAAAAAAAATGGGCGCCTGAAGACAAATATTGATGCCTATTGTGATTTGATGATGAAAGTGGTTTAAAAAAATTTAATACCTACTTTTTATACAATATCACGAAAAAATACAGTCCTTGTCCGCCATCTGGAAAAGTGGCTAAATGGATTTTCCTAACAATTAGACGTAAGGAATTTTCGTTTCAATTTTGGTGCTTGTATTCGGATTTTTTCATTAATGTGCTGAACTATATGGTAATTTTTGGGTTTCATCAGATTATCTGTTGTATGTTTATGATACCAGATAAAGTCCCTGATGAATACAAACTCTTATTCACTAAGTTCGAAAATATTGATTTCTAACAGGTGGTATCGCTTTAATTTATATATCCAAATATTCCTATTAATTAGTTGACATTTTTATATACCAAAATACAATCTTTGACTGTTAGTGCTACGTTGTAGTTGTATTCAAAATTCAAAATTGTTTTTGACAATGCCTGACAATGCAATGAATAAAGTGTATTTTGTATTTGAAAAAACTAAACCCTCAGTAAACCATAAACCATGTGATATTCTTTTTTAGTTTAATAGATAATAGTTTTTAGATATATAATATCTTATGGATAAAAGTACAATAGTTTGTAATTACTAGTGTTAGATTAACTGGTGTTTTATTTAGTAAATGTCTTACAGGCTAAAATTATATTCATAACATTCTACTTGTTATTTCCCTTTATATGTTAAACTGAAATTATTAGTAAGTCTTCTTCGACAGTGTACTTTACAGTCATGAATGGTGTGTTAACGTTCCAGTACATAAGGTGGTATATATATTATATTATAATTTTCCAATTTCAAACTTTAAAGGGAAGATTTTGGATTTTTTTTTTTTTAATAATTTTTAAAGCCAAGGGGTCAGTGCAAGTGCTACCCAACCCTACTCCATTTATGTTCGTATCTCTGATTTAAGTAATGGGTTTGTAGATGCTGTATATATCTGTATATCTGTATAAATATATCTGTATATCTGTATATCTGCTGTATTATGAATTTGTTTGAAATTTTACTGAATTTACTATAACTTCGCTCATTGGCTGATACCTTGTTGAGCTCTAGACCTCATCTGGACTCTATGTTTCTTATACATAACTCACTAGCTTGCTAGTTTGAACACTCTGGTATAACGTTGTATGGGGTTACCTTCTAATATATAACGTTGAAGAGGTTTCCCTATGCTTCCCAAGTACCATTTAAAAAAACACACACCAATATAAAGTTACTACTTCTACTATTTACAGGTCATAAAATATATACAGTACAACTACATCATTTAATCTTACATATTACTTGAACAGCGACGTTTTTCCTCCCTAATTTGATTTGATATATATTCATCTGAGAAAGCTGATCAATACTTTAACGAACGGAAATATAAAAGATATTCAAAAGACCATACACAAAGACGTTAAGCTAAATACAATACTATACACCATAAGGTGGACATTTTAATACACCCCGTCTGCATATTGCACATTTGAACTCTGATCTTAACTTTGTCTGTTATTAATCCTATTGACTTTCCCAAATGAATATAATACACTGTTACACTGGTATGGTATCATAGTATCACATAGTGGGATCATCTGAGGTGGCTCTATAGCTAAACCTCAACTCCGACACTGTACTGACGGGGCTAGAAGACCGAAACAGTACTACGCTCCTTGGCTCATACCTTGTTGAGCACTCTATCTAGAAATACCATTGTCGTTATACGTAACTCACTAGCTTGCTAGTTTGAGCACTTTAGCATATGTACCATGATATCATATATGGGGGATCATCTGAGGCATTAAACATATTTCTTTCCGAATAATTTCATATAAATTGAAATTCATTTCTGACCACAAAAGTCCGGTATGTTAAAGCGATACCACCTGTTAGAAGGAACGAAGAATTTAACTTCTCAAATAAGAGTATATATTTCATCGACACTGTCAATAAAATTACTGTTTATAATTGAAAAACGCTTAATATTTTTAAGCGTTTTTCAATCATTATCATATTTGTCAATCTCAATCACTAACTTCATCCATTTTCTAGCTGAATTTATATAAGTGATAATATAGGGTGTGTATTTTCACATGGGCTCATATAAGTATCTTCCTGTTTATGTGGTGAAATAGTAGGCTACATTTGCTTTTATACAGAACCCAACTATATACAATTCAAAGTGTTTTGAAGCTCCAATTATCATTCACGGGAGAGAACCCCCTTAGAGTGGCAGTCTTTTAATGGCATGGGGACTATCTACATTTTATGACGCAGCCCTGTGTTGGAATTCTTTAAGAGCAGCTTCCAAGGAACCGCTATGCAAATGGCAAAATATTCCACCATTACGCAACACTCCATTTTCAATGATATTTCAGGCTCTATCCAACACCCCTAGCTCCTGTGATAATTTCCCTTTTCCAGAAATAGTCGACTAGTTGTTAAGAATCAACAAGTTACTATATGATAGCAACAAACATTCTCCTCTTTCAAACAATCAACCAACATCCCATTATTGTAGATCTCATCCGATTAAGTGAAGGTGATGTTATTGAACCAACCAATGCTGCTCAATTAGGGGGGAAACCATAAAACGAACATTGTTATTTCATCAACACTAGCTACAGGACTTGATCTATCATAGACGGAAACAACCTACTCCTCAATAATGTGAATACCCTCGTCTATGGTTACTGACTGGCAGAAGATTTTAGTACTTTAGTAGGTAAACACATGCGATTAATTTCTATGAACTTTGTTAGTGATAGCATCACTCTGGAAAAGATTTGAGGGATTTTCTTTTTCCACACTTTTTCTCGGTTTTATGGTAAACGAAAGAAACTTTATGGTTATGTTGGGATGTCTGACCTGATGAGTTTAATGACTTCAGGAAGGTAAGTAGATATTATCCCCGATACTAGATGATCATGGTATTCAAATTTTTTTAACGTTACGCTGTTTCCGTCTATAATAGATTTGTCATGCTAGCCAGTGTTGATGAGACAGATTTCAGTTTGTTCGGAAACAACATTTGTTTGATATTATCTCCCACTAACCTCAAACTCTTCCAAACATTTCTTCACTGACACCCAATGTCAAATGATTTCAAAGCGTCATCCAAACTCAAGACAATATAAAAAATGATGTATAATTTGGAACCTTTCGCATGTTTTCGAGTTGTTAAATCTATACTAAACCCGTCAAAATTAAGTCGAACGTTGTATTTTAAGTGCTCACAATAAAATTTGTTAGGATAAGGAATGTTCTTGCTTTTCAACAACTAATAAGCTTAAATCGTATCAAGAGTATTGGCCAAAACAACCAGATTCAATCATTCAATTATCAAGCCTATGCTGAAAATATGAAAGATAAAATGATACATAAGACGTACCAGTCAAGGGCGTGATTTGTCCAAAATTTTTGAGAGAATGAAACAGAATGGTTTGTAGAGCCGAAGTACCTCGAACCATAAGCCCAAACAGAAGGTTCTCGCCCTAGAAAAAAAAAATGGAATCAATTTGGTGCATTCTGAAAGATATTTCAGGATTTGATCTGATTTTCAGCTGATCGATTGTGATTCTTCAAAAAATATTTCTTACTACTAGTACTCAAATTACGGGCGGGACCGAGACCCTTTCGCCCCCTTCTATGTTTAAGGACACGCCAATTTGAATTTATTTATTTATTTTTTTAAACACAAAAGCAAGGATGATTATATACTAGTATACTACCAGTCTTTAACAAGAAAACATTTTCTCAGTTCATTTTTAAATTTAGTCCTATATAAGGATGGATTATGTTTCACAGTTTGTGAAGGAAATTCCAAAGCAAAGACGCGGTGTATTGAAATTTTATCATCAGCAGTCTTATTACATTTTTGTATATTTAAAGTTCGGAGTGTTTCAGATCTCAGTATCATTCTTGTTTCCGTTAATTTTGATCTTTCCTTAAATTTACTGTTTAGTTCGGTAATGACCTTGCTGATTCGGGGTACACCTTAGGTCACCCCCTTCGAGCACCATAATTTTTTAACAGTGGATAACACTCGTTCTGAATTCAAATAAATTAACCTTATGTACACTGTCCAAGCTAAGAAAAGCTATCCTAATACAGCAGAACTTTCATTAAGGGTCTTAACCCTCTTGGAATTTCAGAACCCTGCTGTAAATCGAGGGAATTTTGATTTTTCCGTCATTTTGGATAACAAAAAAAATGGGCGCCTGAAGACAAATATTGATGCCTATTGTGATTTGATGATGAAAGTGGTTTAAAAAAATTTAATACCTACTTTTTATACAATATCACGAAAAAATACAGTCCTTGTCCGCCATCTGGAAAAGTGGCTAAATGGATTTTCCTAACAATTAGACGTAAGGAATTTTCGTTTCAATTTTGGTGCTTGTATTCGGATTTTTTCATTAATGTGCTGAACTATATGGTAATTTTTGGGTTTCATCAGATTATCTGTTGTATGTTTATGATACCAGATAAAGTCCCTGATGAATACAAACTCTTATTCACTAAGTTCGAAAATATTGATTTCTAACAGGTGGTATCGCTTTAATTTATATATCCAAATATTCCTATTAATTAGTTGACATTTTTATATACCAAAATACAATCTTTGACTGTTAGTGCTACGTTGTAGTTGTATTCAAAATTCAAAATTGTTTTTGACAATGCCTGACAATGCAATGAATAAAGTGTATTTTGTATTTGAAAAAACTAAACCCTCAGTAAACCATAAACCATGTGATATTCTTTTTTAGTTTAAAAAAAACCCACACGAATCTTTTAGTTCGTGTGCACATATTAAGACATGCCAATTTAAGTAAAGGTAAAATATATATAAAAATGAGTTTAGTTAAGCGATTTAAAATGTGTCATTGTATATGCATGGCGTGGAATGAAGTTAAGATTTTTATTGTCGAATCACACTGCTCGGGTCGACTACTTTATTTTTTCTAGAATGAGAGAATACAAAGAACTGAGCAACAACCAGTGGCAAACTATCAGATTCTCTGAGATATAGTCAATGCTGCTAAATTCATCTAGTCTGTAAGTGGTGCTACGTTAACTTTCGAACAATTAGTTTAAAACATTCGTAATGATTTTAAAAAATATTCAATTTTGACAGAAGCTACCACACATTGCAAAAATTGTTGCTTAAAATTTGCTTCCCAGATAATAATAGTTTATTTATCTTTCATAAATGATTAAGTTTACAGTTTTCGTGTAATGATTGACAACACCATTGAAGTTGAGAAGTAGATCCTAATTTAAATACTGTCTATAACATATAAATTTCAAGGGATATTTTGGAAGATAAAAACATGAACCTATTCAACGTGTTGACATGACAGAAACGTCACAACAATATTAAGAGAAATTTTGCCGAGGATTAAATTGTTGGGTTTTTTTTTCGCCTATTGTTCATCATATATTTTATAAGAAAGACAAGGAATATTAATCATGGTTAGCATTTTTTTTATCGGTACAACGCCAGCTTAAATTAGAAACTTTTGTCAACTTAGAACATAAGGGGTAGTAAAGAGTTTCCTAAATTTTGTAAGTATAAACGGAACACTTTTAGCATGATCTTGCACCATTTCAATTTTTAATCATCTGTGTCTCCAGCTAAACTTCAATTTCAAATTGGGGGCACAAATTGTCGAAAACTCATTCTCAAGGGTGGTTTTGCAGAATTCAAGGCATTGGGCAGAGCATGGCTGCCGAAATTATTTGAGGTGGTGGGGGGGGGGGGGGGGGGCAGTAAGCTGTCCTGAACACTATAATTGTTCCTGCAATGAACATGTACTGCATTTAGTACCTTATGTCAAACTTAGAACATAAGACGACATAGCAATTCTTACAAAACCACCCCTTAAAAGTAAAACTTGTCCTTCAAAAGTAAAACCTGTCCCTCAAATGTAAGACTTGTATCTAAACCCTGTACTTCAGAATAAAGAACCTCTCACATGTTCAGAGTTTATTACGGGGTTTGAAGCAACCTGAAACATCAAAGAAATATGCCGCCATAGGTTTTATAATGGGAGAAAACTGTCGAGTATAAGATTTTAGATATAAGCTAACGTAGTATAGCAAAAACGGCTGAAGCCTCTCGTGAGAATCTGAAAAATAAGAAAAAATGTAATTGATTTGGTGTATTTTGGCAATTATTTTGGGCAAAAATGATTTTGATATTTTGCAATTTTACCGACTGAACAGCAAATCACTAGGTGTTACAGAAGATACTCTCCTATATAGAAGCACTGGCCTAGGTCAAAAGTAGAGATTATTGATTTCACCATGGAAACTAATTCAATTTAAATAAATACTTTTTACTGAATAATACTTAAGGAAATATTACTTCTGGAGAGATTAACAAGAAACATATATAACTAAAATTCCAATGCAATTGTTTCAGGGGATTGATGACAGAGGTACGGTGGCCCATATACGACATTCCTTTTTTTTTATACGCCCACACATTAATGTGGGCGTATATTGTAGTCGCCCCTGTCTGTCCGCCTGTCTGTCTGTCCGTCTGTCCGTCTGTCCGCCTGTCTGTCCACAATTGTTGTGGACACGATAGAGAGCTGGTTTCTTGATGGATTTTGATGAAACTTGCTGTGAGTGTTTGTTATCACCCAAGGATGAACCCTATTGAAAATCAGACGAATCGAAAAATATTTCATGGGTTATTGCCCTTGCTTTTGAAAATATCTTGTGGACACCATAGAGCGCTCGTTTCTTGATGGATTTTGATGAAACTTGGTATGAGTGTTTGTATTGACATTAGGATAAACCCTATTGAAAATCAGAAACATTGAAAAAATATTTGATGAGTTATTGCCCTTGTTCTTTAAAACGTGTTAATTTTTCAGACTTTAACAAAGTTGTGGACACGTTAGATAGCTGGTTTCTTGGAGGATTTTTTATGAAACTTGCTGTGAGTGTTTGCTATCACCCAGGGATGAACCCTATTGAAAATCAGATGAATCGAAAAATATTTCCTGGGTTATTGCCCTTGCTTTTGAAAATATCTTGTGGACACCATAGAGAGCTCGTTTCTTGATGATTTTTGATGAACTTGCTGTGAGTGTTTGTTATCACCCAAGGATGAATCCTATTGAAAATCGGACGAATCAAAAAATATTTCATGGGTTATTGCCCTTGCTTTTGAAAATATCTTGTGGACACCATAGAGAGCTCGTTTCTTGATGGATTTTGATGAAACTTGGTATGAGTGTTTGTATTGACATTAGGATAAACCCTATTGAAGATCAGAAACATCGAAATAATATTTGATGAGTTATTGCCCTTGTTCTTTAAGATGCGTTAATTTTTCAGCCTTTAACAAAGTTGTGGACACGATACAGAGCTGGTTTCTTTATGGATTTTTATGAAACTTGCTGTGAGTGTTTGTAATCACCCAAGGATGATCCCTGTTGAACATCAGACGAATCGACAAATATTTCCTGGGTTATTGCCCTTGCTTTTGAAAATATGTTGTGGACAGCACAGAGAGCTGGTTTCTTGGTGGATTTTGATGAAACTTGGTATGAGTGTATTGACATTAAAATAAACCCTATTGAATATCAGAAACCTCGAAAAAATATTTTATGAGTTATTGCCCTTGTTCTTTAAAACACGTTAATTTTTCAGCCCGTTACACTCTCAAAGTTGTGGACACGATAGAGAGCTGGTTTATTGGTGGATTTTTATGAAACTTGCTGTGAGTGTTTGTAATCACCCAAGGATGAACCCTATTGAAAATCAGACGAATTGAAAACTATTTCATGGGTTATTGCCCTTGTTAACTTGTAGTTGTAAACACTCAAAAATCGTTCAATTTTGTAAACATTCTTGATGGCACGGTTTTCGACAGATGTTTCATTTACTGATAGTTCTTGTCGACCTCCCGGACGACTTGGCTGCCATTACAAAAGTGGGCGTATTACGATGGGGCATCGCTATTTTTTTAGTTTTCAGTTAAAACAAAATTCTGAAGGCTGGGTGAAAACCTAAAAAATAAAAACCTAAAACTTATTTGAGGTTTTTAGTTTTTATTTTGAGTTTTTTAACGGAAAACTAAAAAAAAGGAATGTCGTATATGGGCCACCGTACAGAGATTCTAATTTACCACGAATACCATACATTCTAAAGTTTTTATTTCTTTTATATATGCAGTGACCAAACGTTTAGTATAGATGTTAGGGAATTCATCTTGCAATTCATTATAGAAGCAATGACATAAGAATTTTTAACTGTAGTATTTTAGGTTGCCACGATTTGGTTGCCATGTTGGATATTTAGGCCGTTAGGTACAACTTTTGTAGTTGATCTATCCAGAAACTTATCTTATCTACTTACCTATCCCTTTGCAATCGCTTGGTTTTTTGTATGATTAATGTAGATGCAGACACTTTTTCAATAGGCATAGCGAGAAGATCTTCAATGGAATGATTGGGTAAATGAAATGATTCGCAATCGGTCTATCTTTCTTGTGAAGTATATCAAAGCGATGACCGCTAAGACGAGTACGCAAAGCATTTAAAGTTTCACCAACATATTGAACGTTTTTTTACAAGAAATTAGGTATATAATGTTTTTATCGATGCATGAAAGTACTTCCGTAAGTTCGTAAATTTTAACTGGTCTTGAATATAACAAGTTCCTATTAACCTTATCATTGCCAAAAGAATCGTTATATGAAAAGTGTGCTATTGATGCAAAGATATATATATATTTAGGTTTTAAAGATTTGATGTTATGAAGAGTGCCAGATCATTTTTTTTCTGATTATGAGATATCTTAACTCTTGATGTTATTATCTGGAAATTAAAGTAAATTTCCATTGTTCCAGAGTATTTAGTTTGAAATCAAATAACATAGAATTAAATGAAAAACCTCCAGACAAACATTTCCTGGTTGGAAAATGCTAATGGAAGGCGATGTAAGATAGAATTACCAATAACATATGTTACTGTGGAAACGAAACAAAAAATTACCAATAATACAAAGAATCAAACGCTCCATTATACAATTTTATCTAAAATTCTCTTTAGAAACAGTTGAAATTTTCACGAGTTTCAAATAATTTTCTCACTATATTGGAAATAAGGTTGCTAATAGCTCATCAAACAGTCTTTTACAAAGGTGGTAATTTCTTTTTCAATTACAATTGACAACCAGGTAGACATCTCATTTTTTCCCTTCACTTAATTTTAACACATTTCTATTTATTACCTACTTCAAAACTATTTTGACGCGTTTCAAATGACATTTAAAGGAGATGTGGTATTGAACGCGCATGTTTAATTTCTACAAGAGAACGAAACTGAATTATAGTTTACTGTCCGAATTTTCTTCACTCTAAACATATAAGATTACACAATAGATACTGTCAGATCTCCGTTAAGCTTAGATCAAATACAATTTCTAACAAAATACCAGGAAAAATCTTAACACCAATAATGATACAGACCTACACGACAAAACAAAGTATTATTAATGACACGTTCGGTAAATTGGAGTAAATATTGCTTTCTGCTTTCATACAAAATAATGTCAATACAATAATTGCATAGAGGATTGAAATTTTAATTATCGACATTTTGGAATTGGTGGCATAAGATAGTTACATTATCATTTTAAGATAAATTAATACAAAAATAAAAGTTACCTCCCTTGTCTCATTATTATTATAATAATAAAACACGAACGATCTCAACAGTAAAACAAATCTTATTGGCAATACATAGGTAGCAGCCAATGAACTTTTAATCCGAGGAAGTACATCAATAAATGAATAAATATTTCATAATGAAAAGTGGTATCAGGTGTCTAGAAGAGTTAGCTATCTGAACACATTATGCTGCAGAGCCGTTTCATTTCGACCCACTTTCAATGTTTTGTTCCAACCTTTACAATTTTAATGTTAATGTAATCGAAATGTTAATGTAAATAGCGTTCACAGCCTATCGTCAAATTAAAAATAAGTATCGAAACTTATCCTTTTCACATTTTTATGGTTTAGATCTATCCACTACTCGAATTTCCCCGAGAGAAATGGAGAATGGCCCGTCTTATAAATACCCCTTTTCTAACGACGAACAAAATAACATAGGAAGCTTTTTGGGCCCCTGAACATTTGTACGGTCGGGAAGGGCTTTGAAGGGGGTTGAAATTTTGTATAAAGCCCAGCCTCTACGGTGATATATGCCCACAATAATACGTCAAGGGTGCTCATAAAAGATGTGTATAATGGATAAGACCAAGAAAATGTTTGCATTTTTGAGAAAAAAAAAGTTTTCTTGGAGGGGTCTCGAACCCGGGACCCTTTGGTGGAGGATCCAACACGCTAACCGCTTCGCCACCGAGGCTTGAACGAAGCTTCGCCAAGGTAGAGCTGTGAACCGAACTCTGGAGGGGGGTAAACATCCCTTTTCTAAAGGCATCCACGTTTTAGCACATAAAACTGTCATTACTTGATCAAAAATGAGTCGTTCGCATATCAAACGAACCAGCGCTTCATGACGCATCTTTTCCACACCAAATTGAGACGACAAAAATAACATAGGAAGCTTCTAGGGCCCCTCAAACATTTGTACGGTCGGGGAGGGCTTTGAAGGGGGTTGAAATTTGTATAAAGCCCAGCCTCGACGGTGATATATGCCCACAATAATACGTCAAGGGTGCTCACAAAAGATGTGTATGATGGATAAGACCAAGAAAATGTTTGAATATTTGAGAAAAAAAAGAGTTTTCTTAGAGAGGTCTCGAACCCGCGACCCTTTGGTGGACGATCCAGCACGCTAACCGCTTCGCCACCGAGGCTTGAGCGAAGTTTCGCCAAGGTAAGCTGTAAACCGAACTCCGGATGGGGGTAAATATCCCTTTTCTAAAAATGGGTTGTTCGCATATCAAACGATCCAGCGCTTCATGACGCATCTTTTCCACACAAAATTGGGACGAACAAAATAACATAAGAAGCTTGTAGGGCCCCTCAAACATTTGTACGGTCGGGAAGGGCTTTGAAGGGGGTTGAAATGTGTATAAAGCCTAGCCTCGACGGTGATATATGCCCGCAATAATACGTCAAGGGTGCACACAAAAGATGTGTATGATGGATAAGACCAAGAATATGTTTGAATTTTTGAGAAAAAAGAAGTTTTCGTGGAGGGTTCTCGAACCCGGGACTCTTTGGTTGAGGATCCAGCACGCTAACCGCTTCGCCACCGAGGCTTGAGCGAAGTTTCGCCAAGGTAGAGCTGTGAACCGAACTCTGGAGGGGGGTAAATACCCCTTTTCTAAAGGCATCCACGTTTTAGCACATAAAACTGTCATTACTTGAACAAAAATGGGTCGTTCGCATATCAAACGAACCAGCGCTTCATGACGCATCTTTTCCACACAAAATTGGGACGAACAAAATAACATAAGAAGCTTGTAGGGCCCCTCAAACATTTGTACGGTCGGGAAGGGCTTTGAAGGGGGTTGAAATGTGTATAAAGCCCAGGCTCGACGGTGATATATGCCCACAATAATACGTCAAGGGTGCTCACAAAAGATGTGTATGATGGATAAGACCAAGAAAATGTTTGAATTTTTGAGAAAAAAAAAAGTTTTCTTGGAGGGGTCTCGAACCCGGGACCCTTTGGTGGAGGATCCAGCACGCTAACCGCTTCGACACCGAGGCTTGAACGAAGCTTCGCCAAGGTAGAGCTGTGAACCGAACTCTGGAGGGGGGTAAATACCCCTTTTTTAAAGGCATCCACGTTTTAGCACATAAAACTGTCATTACTTGATCAAAAATGAGTCGTTCGCATATCAAACGAACCAGCGCTTCATGACGCATCTTTTCCACACAAAATTGAGACGAAAAAAAATAACAATGGAAGCTTGTAGGGCCCCTCAAACATTTGTACGGTCGGGGAGGGCTTTGAAGGGGGTTGAAATTTGTATAAAGCCCAGCCTCGACGGTGATATATGCCCACAATAATACGTCAAGGGTGCTCACAAAAGATGTGTATGATGGATAAGACCAAGAAAATGTTTGCATTTTTGAGAAAAAAAAAGTTTTCTTGGAGGGGTCTCGAACCCGGGACCCTTTGGTGGAGGATCCAACACGCTAACCGCTTCGCCACCTAAGCTTAAGCGAAGTTTTGCCAAGGTAAGCTGTGAACCGAACTCCGGAAGGGGGTAAATACCCCTTTTCTAAAGGCATCCACGTTTTAGCACATACAAATGTCATAACTTGATCAAAAATGGGTCGTTCGCATATCAAACGAACCAGCGCTTCATGACGCATCTTTTCCACACAACATTGGGACGAACAAAATAACAAAGGAAGCTTGTAGGGCCCCTCAAACATTTGTACGGTCGGGAAGGGTTTTGAAGGGGGTTGAAATTTGTATAAAGCCCAGCCTCGACGGTGATATATGCCCACAATAATACGTCAAGGGTGCACACAAAAGATGTGTATGATGGATAAGACCAAGAAAATGTTTGAATTTTTGTGGAAAAAATGTTTTCTTGGAGGGGTCTCGAACCTGGGACCCTCTGGTGGCGGATCCAGCACGCTAACCGCTTCGCAATAGAGGCTTAAGCGAAGTTTCGCCAAGGTAGAGCTGTGAACCGAACTCCGGAGGTGGGTATACCCCCTTTTTAAAGGCATCCACGTTTTAGCACATAAAACTGTCATAACTTGATCAAAAATGGGTCGTTCGCATATCAAACGAACCAGTGCGTCATGACGCACCTTTTCCACACAACATTGGGACGAACAAAATAACATAGGAAGCTTGTAGGGCCCCTGAAACATTTGTATGGTGGGGAAGGGCTTTGAAGGGGGTTGAAATTTGTATAAAGCCCAGCCTCGACGGTGATATATGCCCACAATAATACGTCAAGGGTGCTCATAAAAGATGTGTATAATGGATAAGACCAAGAAAATGTTTGCATTTTTGAGAAAAAAAAAGTTTTTGTGGAGGGGTCTCGAACCCAGCACCCTTTGGTGGAAGATCCAACCCGCTAACCGCTTCGCCACGGAGGCGTGATCGAAATTACGCCAACGTAAGGTGTGAACCGAACTCCGGAAGGGATTAAATATCCCTTTTTTAAAGGCATCCACGTTTTAGCACATAAAACTGTCATTACTTGATCAACAATGAGTCGTTCGCATATCAAACGAACCAGCGCTTCATGACGCATCTTTTCCACACAAAATTGAGACGAAAAAAAATAACAATGGAAGCTTGTAGGGCCCCTCAAACATTTGTACGGTCGGGGAGGGCTTTGAAGGGGGTTGAAATTTGTATAAAGCCCAGCCTCGACGGTGATATATGCCCACAATAATACGTCAAGGGTGCTCACAAAAGATGTGTATGATGGATAAGACCAAGAAAATGTTTGCATTTTTGAGAAAAAAAAAGTTTTCTTGGAGGGGTCTCGAACCCGGGACCCTTTGGTGGAGGATCCAACACGCTAACCGCTTCGCCACCTAAGCTTAAGCGAAGTTTTGCCAAGGTAAGCTGTGAACCGAACTCCGGAAGGGGGTAAATACCCCTTTTCTAAAGGCATCCACGTTTTAGCACATAAAAATGTCATAACTTGATCAAAAATGGGTCGTTCGCATATCAAACGAACCAGCGCTTCATGACGCATCTTTTCCACACAACATTGGGACGAACAAAATAACATAGGAAGCTTTTTGGGCCCCTGAACATTTGTACGGTCGGGAAGGGCTTTGAAGGGGGTTGAAATTTTGTATAAAGCCCAGCCTCTACGGTGATATATGCCCACAATAATACGTCAAGGGTGCTCATAAAAGATGTGTATAATGGATAAGACCAAGAAAATGTTTGCATTTTTGAGAAAAAAAAAGTTTTCTTGGAGGGGTCTCGAACCCGGGACCCTTTGGTGGAGGATCCAACACGCTAACCGCTTCGCCACCGAGGCTTGAACGAAGCTTCGCCAAGGTAGAGCTGTGAACCGAACTCTGGAGGGGGGTAAACATCCCTTTTCTAAAGGCATCCACGTTTTAGCACATAAAACTGTCATTACTTGATCAAAAATGAGTCGTTCGCATATCAAACGAACCAGCGCTTCATGACGCATCTTTTCCACACCAAATTGAGACGACAAAAATAACATAGGAAGCTTCTAGGGCCCCTCAAACATTTGTACGGTCGGGGAGGGCTTTGAAGGGGGTTGAAATTTGTATAAAGCCCAGCCTCGACGGTGATATATGCCCACAATAATACGTCAAGGGTGCTCACAAAAGATGTGTATGATGGATAAGACCAAGAAAATGTTTGAATATTTGAGAAAAAAAAGAGTTTTCTTAGAGGGGTCTCGAACCCGCGACCCTTTGGTGGACGATCCAGCACGCTAACCGCTTCGCCACCGAGGCTTGAGCGAAGTTTCGCCAAGGTAAGCTGTAAACCGAACACCGGATGGGGGTAAATATCCCTTTTCTAAAAATGGGTTGTTCGCATATCAAACGATCCAGCGCTTCATGACGCATCTTTTCCACACAAAATTGGGACGAACAAAATAACATAGGAAGCTTGTAGGGCCCCTCAAACATTTGTACGGTCGGGAAGGGCTTTGAAGGGGGTTGAAATGTGTATAAAGCCCAGCCTCGACGGTGATATATGCCCGCAATAATACGTCAAGGGTGCACACAAAAGATGTGTATGATGGATAAGACCAAGAATATGTTTGAATTTTTGAGAAAAAAGAAGTTTTCGTGGAGGGTTCTCGAACCCGGGACTCTTTGGTTGAGGATCCAGCACGCTAACCGCTTCGCCACCGAGGCTTGAGCGAAGTTTCGCCAAGGTAGAGCTGTGAACCGAACTCTGGAGGGGGGTAAATACCCCTTTTCTAAAGGCATCCACGTTTTAGCACATAAAACTGTCATTACTTGAACAAAAATGGGTTGTTCGCATATCAAACGATCCAGCGCTTCATGACGCATCTTTTCCACACAAAATTGGGACGAACAAAAT
Organism: Lottia scabra; assembly: GCA_029955415.1. Lineage (NCBI taxonomy): Eukaryota > Metazoa > Mollusca > Gastropoda > Lottiidae > Lottia > Lottia scabra. Next base: position 732,134 of record JARJEI010000041.1, read on the forward strand.
AACATAGGAAGCTTGTAGGGCCCCTCAAACATTTGTACGGTCGGGAAGGGCTTTGAAGGGGGTTGAAATGTGTATAAAGCCCAGCCTCGACGGTGATATATGCCCACAATAATACGTCAAGGGTGCTCACAAAAGATGTGTATGATGGATAAGACCAAGAAAATGTTTGAACTTTTGAGAAAAAAAAAAGTTTTCTTGGAGGGGTCTCGAACCCGGGACCCTTTGGTGGAGGATCCAGCACGCTAACCGCTTCGACACCGAGGCTTGAACGAAGCTTCGCCAAGGTAGAGCTGTGAACCGAACTCTGGAGGGGGGTAAATACCCCTTTTCTAAAGGCATCCACGTTTTAGCACATAAAACTGTCATAACTTGATCAAAAATGGGTCGTTCGCATATCAAACGAACCAGCGCTTCATGACGCATCTTTTCCACACAACATTGGGACGAACAAAATAACATAGGAAGCTTGTAGGGCCCCTGAAACATTTGTACGGTCGGGAAGGGCTTTGAAGGGGGTTGAAATTTGTATAAAGCCCAGCCTCGACGGTGATACATGCCCACAATAATACGTCAAGGGTGCTCACAAAAGATGTGTATGATGGATAAGACCAAGAAAATGTTTGAATTTTTGAGAAAAAAAAAGTTTTCTTGGAGGGGTCTCGAACCCGGGACCCTTTGGTGGAGGATCCAGCACGCTAACCGCTTCGCCACCGAGGCTTGAACGAAGCTTCGCCAAGGTAGAGCTGTGAACCGAACTCTGGAGGGGGGTAAATACCCCTTTTCTAAAGGCATCCACGTTTTAGCACATAAAACTGTCATTACTTGAACAAAAATGGGTCGTTCGCATATCAAACGAACCAGCGCTTCATGACGCATCTTTTCCACACAAAATTGGGACGAACAAAATAACATAAGAAGCTTGTAGGGCCCCTCAAACATTTGTACGGTCGGGAAGGGCTTTGAAGGGGGTTGAAATGTGTATAAAGCCCAGCCTCGACGGTGATATATGCCCACAATAATACGTCAAGGGTGCTCACAAAAGATGTGTATGATGGATAAGACCAAGAAAATGTTTGAATTTTTGAGAAAAAAAAAAGTTTTCTTGGAGGGGTCTCGAACCCGGGACCCTTTGGTGGAGGATCCAGCACGCTAACCGCTTCGACACCGAGGCTTGAACGAAGCTTCGCCAAGGTAGAGCTGTGAACCGAACTCTGGAGGGGGGTAAATACCCCTTTTTTAAAGGCATCCACGTTTTAGCACATAAAACTGTCATTACTTGATCAAAAATGAGTCGTTCGCATATCAAACGAACCAGCGCTTCATGACGCATCTTTTCCACACAAAATTGAGACGAAAAAAAATAACAATGGAAGCTTGTAGGGCCCCTCAAACATTTGTACGGTCGGGGAGGGCTTTGAAGGGGGTTGAAATTTGTATAAAGCCCAGCCTCGACGGTGATATATGCCCACAATAATACGTCAAGGGTGCTCACAAAAGATGTGTATGATGGATAAGACCAAGAAAATGTTTGCATTTTTGAGAAAAAAAAGTTTTCTTGGAGGGGTCTCGAACCCGGGACCCTTTGGTGGAGGATCCAACACGCTAACCGCTTCGCCACCTAAGCTTAAGCGAAGTTTTGCCAAGGTAAGCTGTGAACCGAACTCCGGAAGGGGGTAAATACCCCTTTTCTAAAGGCATCCACGTTTTAGCACATACAAATGTCATAACTTGATCAAAAATGGGTCGTTCGCATATCAAACGAACCAGCGCTTCATGACGCATCTTTTCCACACAACATTGGGACGAACAAAATAACATAGGAAGCTTTTTGGGCCCCTGAACATTTGTACGGTCGGGAAGGGCTTTGAAGGGGGTTGAAATTTTGTATAAAGCCCAGCCTCTACGGTGATATATGCCCACAATAATACGTCAAGGGTGCTCATAAAAGATGTGTATAATGGATAAGACCAAGAAAATGTTTGCATTTTTGAGAAAAAAAAAGTTTTCTTGGAGGGGTCTCGAACCCGGGACCCTTTGGTGGAGGATCCAACACGCTAACCGCTTCGCCACCGAGGCTTAAGCGAAGTTTTGCCAAGGTAAGCTGTGAACCGAACTCCGGAAGGGGGTAAACATCCCTTTTCTAAAGGCATCCACGTTTTAGCACATAAAACTGTCATTACTTGATCAAAAATGAGTCGTTCGCATATCAAACGAACCAGCGCTTCATAACGCATCTTTTCCACACCAAATTGAGACGACAAAAATAACATAGGAAGCTTCTAGGGCCCCTCAAACATTTGTACGGTCGGGGAGGGCTTTGAAGGGGGTTGAAATTTGTATAAAGCCCAGCCTCGACGGTGATATATGCCCACAATAATACGTCAAGGGTGCTCACAAAAGATGTGTATGATGGATAAGACCAAGAAAATGTTTGAATATTTGAGAAAAAAAAGAGTTTTCTTAGAGGGGTCTCGAACCCGCGACCCTTTGGTGGACGATCCAGCACGCTAACCGCTTCGCCACCGAGGCTTGAGCGAAGTTTCGCCAAGGTAAGCTGTAAACCGAACTCCGGATGGGGGTAAATATCCCTTTTCTAAAAATGGGTTGTTCGCATATCAAACGATCCAGCGCTTCGTGACGCATCTTTTCCACACAAAATTGGGACGAACAAAATAACATAGGAAGCTTGTAGGGCCCCTCAAACATTTGTACGGTCGGGAAGGGCTTTGAAGGGGGTTGAAATGTGTATAAAGCCCAGCCTCGACGGTGATATATGCCCGCAATAATACGTCAAGGGTGCACACAAAAGATGTGTATGATGGATAAGACCAATAATATGTTTGAATTTTTGAGAAAAAAGAAGTTTTCGTGGAGGGTTCTCGAACCCGGGACTCTTTGGTTGAGGATCCAGCACGCTAACCGCTTCGCCACCGAGGCTTGAGCGAAGTTTCGCCAAGGTAAGCTGTGAACCGAACTCCGGAAGGGGGTAAACATCCCTTTTCTAAAGGCATCCACGTTTTAGCACATAAAACTGTCATTACTTGATCAAAAATGAGTCGTTCGCATATCAAACGAACCAGCGCTTCATGACGCATCTTTTCCACACCAAATTGAGACGACAAAAATAACATAGGAAGCTTCTAGGGCCCCTCAAACATTTGTACGGTCGGGGAGGGCTTTGAAGGGGGTTGAAATTTGTATAAAGCCCAGCCTCGACGGTGATATATGCCCACAATAATACGTCAAGGGTGCTCACAAAAGATGTGTATGATGGATAAGACCAAGAAAATGTTTGAATATTTGAGAAAAAAAAGAGTTTTCTTAGAGGGGTCTCGAACCCGCGACCCTTTGGTGGACGATCCAGCACGCTAACCGCTTCGCCACCGAGGCTTGAGCGAAGTTTCGCCAAGGTAAGCTGTAAACCGAACTCCGGATGGGGGTAAATATCCCTTTTCTAAAAATGGGTTGTTCGCATATCAAACGATCCAGCGCTTCATGACGCATCTTTTCCACACAAAATTGGGACGAACAAAATAACATAGGAAGCTTGTAGGGCCCCTCAAACATTTGTACGGTCGGGAAGGGCTTTGAAGGGGGTTGAAATGTGTATAAAGCCCAGCCTCGACGGTGATATATGCCCGCAATAATACGTCAAGGGTGCACACAAAAGATGTGTATGATGGATAAGACCAAGAATATGTTTGAATTTTTGAGAAAAAAGAAGTTTTCGTGGAGGGTTCTCGAACCCGGGACTCTTTGGTTGAGGATCCAGCACGCTAACCGCTTCGCCACCGAGGCTTGAGCGAAGTTTCGCCAAGGTAGAGCTGTGAACCGAACTCTGGAGGGGGGTAAATACCCCTTTTCTAAAGGCATCCACGTTTTAGCACATAAAACTGTCATTACTTGAACAAAAATGGGTCGTTCGCATATCAAACGAACCAGCGCTTCATGACGCATCTTTTCCACACAAAATTGGGACGAACAAAATAACATAAGAAGCTTGTAGGGTCCCTCAAACATTTGTACGGTCGGGAAGGGCTTTGAAGGGGGTTGAAATGTGTATAAAGCCCAGCCTCGACGGTGATATATGCCCACAATAATACGTCAAGGGTGCTCACAAAAGATGTGTATGATGGATAAGACCAAGAAAATGTTTGAATTTTTGAGAAAAAAAAAGTTTTCTTGGAGGGGTCTCGAACCCGGGACCCTTTGGTGGAGGATCCAGCACGCTAACCGCTTCGCCACCGAGGCTTGAACGAAGCTTCGCCAAGGTAGAGCTGTGAACCGAACTCTGGAGGGGGGTAAATACCCCTTTTCTAAAGGTATCCACGTTTTAGCACATAAAACTGTCATAACTTGATCAAAAATGGGTCGTTCGCATATCAAACGAACCAGCGCTTCATGGCGCATTTTTTCCACACAACATTGGGACGAACAAAATAACATAGGAAGCTTGTAGGGCCCCTGAAACATTTGTACGGTCGGGAAGGGCTTTGAAGGGGGTTGAAATTTGTATAAAGCCCAGCCTCGACGGTGATACATGCCCACAATAATACGTCAAGGGTGCTCACAAAAGATGTGTATGATGGATAAGACCAAGAAAATGTTTGAATTTTTGAGAAAAAAAAAGTTTTCTTGGAGGGGTCTCGAACCCGGGACCCTTTGGTGGAGGATCCAGCACGCTAACCGCTTCGCCACCGAGGCTTGAACGAAGCTTCTCCAAGGTAGAGCTGTGAACCGAACTCTGGAGGGGGGTAAATACCCCTTTTCTAAAGGCATCCACGTTTTAGCACATAAAACTGTCATTACTTGAACAAAAATGGGTCGTTCGCATATCAAACGAACCAGCGCTTCATGACGCATCTTTTCCACACAAAATTGGGACGAACAAAATAACATAAGAAGCTTGTAGGGCCCCTCAAACATTTGTACGGTCGGGAAGGGCTTTGAAGGGGGTTGAAATGTGTATAAAGCCCAGCCTCGACGGTGATATATGCCCACAATAATACGTCAAGGGTGCTCACAAAAGATGTGTATGATGGATAAGACCAAGAAAATAATTGAATTTTTGAGAAAAAAAAAAGTTTTCTTGGAGGGGTCTCGAACCCGGGACCCTTTGGTGGAGGATCCAGCACGCTAACCGCTTCGACACCGAGGCTTGAACGAAGCTTCGCCAAGGTAGAGCTGTGAACCGAACTCTGGAGGGGGGTAAATACCCCTTTTCTAAAGGCATCCACGTTTTAGCACCGTTTTAGCATATAAAACTGTCATAACTTGATCAAAAATGGGTCGTTCGCATATCAAACGAACCAGCGCTTCATGACACATCTTTTCCACACAACATTGGGACGAACAAAATAACATAGGAAGCTTGTAGGGCCCCTGAAACATTTGTACGGTCGGGAAGGGCTTTGAAGGGGGTTGAATTTGTATAAAGCCCAGCCTCGACGGTGATATATGCCCACAATAATACGTCAAGGGTGCTCACAAAAGATGTGTATGATGGATAAGACCAAGAAAATGTTTGAATTTTTGATAAAAAATAGTTTCCTTGGAAGGGTCTCGAACCCGGGACCCTTTGGTGGAGGATCCAGCACGCTAACCGCTTCGCCACCGAGGCTTGAGCGAAGTTTCGCCAAGTTAGAGCTGTGAACCGAACTCCGGAGGGGGGTAAATACCAGGGGCGGATTAAGGCTGGGGCGTGGCGGGCGTGCGCCCACCCTAAAATTTGCAAAGCATGGGTTGTCCGCACCATTTTACCCACAAATGTTTCTCGCCAACTCCGCTTGGCAAGATATCTATCTACATTGCACCCACTCTAGAATAATATTTCAATAACTTTGATTATTTTGACCTCAAATAATTTTTCGACTCACTGCGCTCGGCGAAATTTTATTCTGCGCCCCTCTAACGTCAAATCCTGTATCCGCCCCTGTAAATTTTTTGCTGATGTCTTCACTATGGAGGCATCCACTTTCGAAGCTTAATTCTGCTGTTTGATCCGCAATTTTTAACAGGTAACCAGACAATATTATTTAACGTAATCGTCAACATAGTTTTGAGGCACATTAATTCGTATTGACTTCCTATTTAAGAGGATTTTACGAATCCTGCTATAAGCTCAGTGGAAATCAACAGAAACACGCAACTTAGATTAGTGTTTTAATCATATATAACAGTAGAATCCTGTCTCGTATTTAATTTAATGACATCTGAGAGAGGAATGTGTGAAAGTATTAGTACTAGTATTAGTATTATGTAGGTTCCATAAGGTCATTTAATTCGAATTCCAAATCTATTCTGATTCTGAGGATTTCTGATTATATACGATATGGATAAGGATCAACCTTAGACATAAGAGTAAAAATTACAAACGGTTTTTAAATGTTAAAACGAAATTCTGTAGATCAGTAAACACATTGTCTGATCATCAATTTAAATGCAATCACTATTAACTTGATTTCAACACACACAAAACGAACCATTGTTCAAAATGCAATACTAAAAAGCTGACCACTCGATCGATCATAACGGAACTCTAATAATCTATAAATCAGTGAAAATCTTACTGCTTAACACTGTAAATCAGTGAAAATCTTACTGCTTAACACTGTAAATCAGTGAAAATCTTACTGCTTAACTCTGTAAATCAGTGAAAATCTTACAGCATAACACTGTAAATCAGTGAAAATCTTACTGCTTAACACTGTAAATCAGTGAAAATCTTACTGCTTACTACTGTAAATTAGTGAAAATATTACAGCATATCACTGTATATCAGTGAAATTCTTACTGCATAACACTGTAAATCAGTGAAAATCTTACTGCCTAACAATGTAAATTAGTGAAAATCTTACTGCTTAACACTGTAAATTAGTGAAAATCTTACTGCATAACACTGTATATCAGTTAAAAAAATCTTACTGCTTAACACTGTATATTAGTGAAAATCTTACCGCTTAGCTCTGTAAATCAGTGAAAATCTTACTGCATAACACTGTATATCAGTGAAATTCTTACTGCTTAACACTGTATATCAGTGAAAATCTTACTGCTTAACTCTGTAAATCAATGAAAATCTTACTGCATAACACTGTATATCAGTGAAAAACTTATTGCATAACACTGTAAATCAGTGAAAATCTTACTGCTCAACTCAAATCAGTGAAAATACTACTGTCCAACATTGTAAATCAGTGAAAATCTTACTGCATAACACTGTATATCAGTGAAAAACTTATTGCATAACACTGTATATCAGTGAAAATCTTACTGCTTAACTCTGTAAATCAGTGAAAATCTTACTGCATAACACTGTATATCAGTGAAAAACTTACTGCATAACACTGTATATCAATGAAAAACTTACTGCATAACACTGTAAATCAATTAAAATCTTACTGACTTACAATGTAAATTAATGAAAATATTATTGCTCAACTCAAATCAGTGAAAATACTACTGTCCAACATTGTAAATCAGTGAAAATGTTAAATTGAAATATGGTAACCACATAAGCTTTTTAAAAATAAATAAAAGTAGCTTCAAAGGTGTCTCAATACTGAAAACTAATGTAACCCGAACTACTAAATATTTTATATAATATATTACAGGGTACTTGTGATGTCAAGTCATAATTGAACTATACAGAGATATAATGAAGATATATGATTTGAAAACGTAATCTTTAAATAATGATTGTTATAGTTCACTTATAATTCAAATTTTCTTTATGAAGATGCTACTTAAAGCATTTTTGAGGGTCGATTTGAAAATATGTAAACAGCCTTCAGAAGTACTAGAACTGCACAGCAATCGCCTAATCCCTTCAATTATATCCCTACCTAAACATTTATCTTTCATTTTCTGTATCTGTGTTTTATGAGACATAGTCTTACTAAACGACGAGTTGTATTTTTGACTTTCAAACGCTGATATTTATGGATACACGGGGATTTGAAGGCTTATATTTCTAGGGAGAGCGGTAAACATTATTAAGGATCAGAATAGCTAAAAAAAATCCCAGGCTCTGAGACAAAAAAAAATAATAATTGGTAGAATAGTTAGTAAACATATTCCTTTAAATATGGAAAATATAATTTTTAGAAGTATTTTTTAAAAACCTATACAGCATGGCATCTATTTGTCCACAATGTGATTTTTTGGGATTTGATTCGAAGTACCCCTGATACATTACTCTTATCAGAGACTATAGAGATGTTAATTTGCAAACATTGTTGTCATGTACAGCTTCCCTCAAATGTACAGATATATTCTCGATCTTAAAGATTTTCAGATTCTCAGATTAGGAGCTTATCTGTCTTTGCATCAATGCTGTTTAAATCCGATAAAGATACGTAATACACAAGTGCACATACATGTTAGTTTCAAGGAATTGTCTTGACACACATTGTTAATTATCAACAATTGGTTCCACCCATTTTCTCTCTGAAATTAAATATCGTTTACAAAAATAACATGTTGGGGATTTGTTTGAGAGGGGTATTCTTTAATGTTCTGCCATAATCATGACGTCTGCTGTTGATTTTGGTTAAAATCCTCCTTTAAAGAAAACAAATGCTTTGAAAACCTTCAGTGTCTTTGTTCTCGTATAAGAAGTTTATATTATAAAATATGGATACATGTTTAATACAGAAGAAAAGAGACTGAAATATATATGTGTGACACGAAGATCTAGAAGGGTAAATGTGATTTGAGTGGACCTGGTGTTCGTCAGACATCGAATCGAATTCTATAATTCAATATAATTGATCTGATAGTAAAACTGACCTCCTTTATTTGTCCCCGAGGCATTCGATACTTCGTAACAACATTTTCCTAGTTGATTTCTTTATTGAACTGGTCTTGTATATATCCTGTCTTTGATGACATTTGAAGGGTATACTGTCACCTAAATTTCCTTTTCATTTGTAATGAAACATTAAGCTGATGAGAAGTTAATCGGGGTGGTAATATCACATCATTAGATGGCCACAGTATATCACACCATTAGATGACCACTGTGCATTTTATTAATTTCTTACTCCTTAGGTTTTTAGTCCCGATAACATGAGACTAAAGCTAACCTATAGGTCCCGAATGCCTTACGTGCACTGTATCAAAATTCATCTAGATCCACTGAATTTTCTATCCCTTGCAGCTCTTTATCAGCCTAGCAGTGGGAAATTAAGGGGTAACATTCTTGATTTCAGAACAAAATGACCAAAAAATTCAAAATTTCGTCAAAGATTGGAAACATCTGACATGAATTTAACAACAAATTCTGTAATACTCAACCTCAAAATTGAAAATTAATAATCAACAACATTTCGAATACTGGGAGGTTTAGTTTTATCCACATGTGAACGACATTTATTTTAATTTTTAAAGATTGTATTCTGAGAAATGAGCCTTAAATAGTCACGACTCGATGCACAAATCTTTCCTCTTTTTTTTTTCTTTTTTTTAATTAGAGGACGTTATCACTTCTACGGTCATGTACTGGACTATAATAGAACGGTTTATATAACACATTGTATACAAGATTATCCTTAATTAAACAGAAATTGGCTGAAAATGACTGATTTCTTACTTCATCGACCACCAACGTCCTCTTCTTAAAGTCTGTCTGATATTACTCCACACCAACATCTTACCATTAACCATAGGAACAGAAATAAAGTATATCAGATCCTTGAACAGATCCCTAGCACTTATTTCAGAAGTACATGTAAGATAGTATACTTATTCATAAACATAATACTTAATAAAAATAGAAAATTATTACATAATATACTTGATTGGAAAGCGGAAGCAGTATTATTAAGTTGGTTTAATAGACTATTCTGTCTGAAAGAAGTATATGTAGCTTTAGTAATACCTATTTCACAGCTATACCACTTCCAAGTAGACAGAATAGGTGGAGCGGGAAATAGAATTGTGGGATCTAAAAGTATACTCAATTATATAGACTTCAGGAAGTCCAAGCTAAGATTTCTAAATGAACTTCTTGGAGTTAGATTCATAAATGAACATAACTTTGTAAAGAGTAACTTAAGTGAAAGGTTGCAGCTTAATTATGTTATAGAAGCTGCGTCAAAAACACTTCCTTATGCTAGCGAATAAATCGCTTCAGAATATTAATACGTCAGGAAAAAATGACCATTCTTGTCAATTAATATATATATATATTTTATATTTCATGTTGTCACACAGCATATAAAAAGATAACAAAAACAACGTGATTGTCTATACTGCTTACATACTATTGTAAAAATAGTTCAATCCAATGACTAGACGTTAAACTTATAAAAAAACTTCCAGGTTAAGAAAGTGGCTAAACCTCCATTAGATTAAATCAATTTATTTGGTTATTTTTGGAGTATCGGTATGGATTTAAGCAGGCGTTTTGTTTTTATAAATGAGAGTACCGAGTTAAAGAAATAATATCATCTCGAAGAAATTTGTTATTGTTTCCATGTTAATTTAATATTGGCTGTCATTGTATTAATGGATTCAGATTGCTAGGATTGTTTGATTGTTTCAATGAACCGCCATCCACAAAACAAGAAGTCCTAATGACCACCACGGATGTTCAATGGTTTCGATCAAGGTCGTTAATGGTCTAAACCAAAGTTCTCTGAATATGTAAGTTAATTCAAATTGGGTCATTAATTCATTGAAGAACTAATATTAAGCACTTTCATTTAAAAAAATAATGTACTTGGTAATAAAGGCCTTTGATTTTGACACACAATTTCCTTCATGTCATTGAAACTTTCTCAAATGAAAAGAACATGACTGTATATCAAATAGAAGGAAAATTTGCGTTATGCTCTGCTACATTCAATATAATTCGTATGATCAGCTACAGACAGCTTGTCCATCAAATTGATTCACTCACAAAATGATCGACTCCCTTTAAAATAGAAGACCATATTATCCGTGGCTGTTAGGGTCCAGCAATCATAAGTTATTTCGTACCATAATATGGTTACAGAGAGTCTTTATAACGTTGCCGAAAATAATAAATAATTCGATGGTACATATTATTATGGATTTAAAGAATATTATAAGTTATAAACTTTGGAACTCCATTAAAATTGCGTCGTATTCTGAAGTACGTGTAGTCTCTGACAGTCAGAACTTTTCTGACTACGACGAGGTGGTGTTAGATGACAAGTTAACGCTCGCTTCCATCAGCAGCTGATATCGCAAACTAGGTAGTTCTGTTGTTGGTAGTGGTAGTAGTTGGTAGTTGAATTGATTCAATTGGTACTATAATGTTGGTTTGGTAATTTGAGAATTCGTAAGATCTAGTTGGGACAGTGACATGGCAGTGAAACTCGGCCCTGAGTAGTGTGTAGAGTTCCTCGGCCTTCTTCATTCTTCCAAACTCGTTGTGATCATGGTTATTCTTCTTGATGGTGGTGGTAGTTGAATGGACTATGACGAGATAATAGTCCAGTACGTATAGTACTATCAGTACAATAATGATACCGTTACGACATCGGTATACTCATTAATGACAACCGCCCACATACCTACTAATATTGTGTTTCCAACCAATTTGTATCAATAATTAAATTATAAGTATATCATTTCATAACGGTGCTTATAGGTTGATTTTGATTGGATAGTAAAGAAGAATGATTTAGAGCCGATACTATAAAATGAAATAACAATGTTTTAGGAATGATAATTGGTTGTTTTATAATGGTATTTTTTAAAAATGCTTAATTAAAATGAATTATATAAATTATGTTTGAATTAAAAAACAAACAAATACAAACATTTTGTTTAAAAGTTGAACGGAAACCGCTTGAACTATTTTTTTTTCAATATAAAGATCTCCCTGTTATATACTATGTGACGACCCATAAACTTTTCTATTTTTTTATTATTTGCTTTTGTTTGATTTATAGCTAAGATCCGAAACCACTGCCTTAAATTCTGAAACCCAAAAACTCTACTTTAAATTTGCATTTCGAACGAACCGTTTGATTTACAAGCAAATTCGACTCTACAATTACAAAGAAACCGGGCAAATTTCCCAGAAGCTGGTAAAAGGTACTTAAAATTTGGCGGAAATCACACATTTGATTTAGAACTTATGATTTATCTACAGGTGGTTTGTGAAAGGAAGTTGATGACTTATTTCAAAGTGTGCTACCGAAACAATGAAATGGAATTTAATTGAGGTAGGCCAACAATGTTATCGTGGTACAAAATACAGTTAAAAGCTACACACCATCGACAAAAAGCTTTAAAGATAATAAAAACTATTAGGTTGTTGTATTAGTGATAAACTAAAAACTCAGCTTATCTTAAAAACATAGGTATTCCTTGTAGGCCTATACTCTTAGACCTCATAGAACACATTTCATCATAAATACTTCAATATTACACTATAAATTTCATTTAACTATTTCTATTTGATAACAAATCAAGATTGTGCAGTTTTGATCAAAGTATTACCATGGAAACTAGAATTAAACTTGATTTAATAGAATATCTAGTTTTAAGTGAGTTCTGGTATTTAGTTAATATTATATAAAACAGATTTTTTTTAGTTTTTTTCAACGATCAAACAATAATTCTGCCTATTAAGGACTGGAACCAATTTACATACAAAATGATTTTTTATCAATCAAACTGTAGATGAAAACTAGTATTCCATGTTGGCTAAACCAAGAATTTTAACATTTTCTTGTGAATACTAATAGCTCACCCGTGTAGAGGCTACAATTTCCGCATGAGATCAAGTTTTTTTTAGCTATTAACCCTAACATATTGACTCCATTAAGTATAGGATAATGCATGGTTTCAGGGGATTAGTTGTCATAATGTCCCTGAGTGGAGGGATATTAGCTAAAAGAAAGACCTGCCATAACAATGGGATGACGTCACAAGGGGTTTATATTAACCTATACATAAAATAATAAAATCTTTTTTTTTGATAAGGGTGAAAATTAGGCCAAAGGCCTCTTTCCATTCTTGAGAAGAAAATAATTGTTGACTACATTATTGGTAAGATTAAGGATGCAGTCGATTTTAACATTTTTTATTTTTTTATTAGATAAAAGGATTATCGGATCAGTTTGCCATAAGGTTCACAACACATCGGATGATTTCTAATTATCATTTGTTTACCTTAGACTAGATAGTCTGTCATACAAGTCAGTGATTGAGAGTATAATGTAGTCTTCTCTCAATGTCAGTGTGATCTACCCCTTCAAATTTTCGGACTATTTTGAATTCTACTCATGTCTATTTCTGTTTCTTGCAACTGAAAAAAAGCCTGAATATTATTAGTTTTACTGATATTATCGTTTGGGTTTATCATAGTTGATGTTCTACGCTGGGAATATCGCTTATTGAATTAAATAGAACGATGGTTTATTGTCTAAAAAAACACAAACGGCATTGCATACATTATAAAACAAATTCTGTAAGTAAATTCTATTATAATATATGATACTTTAAGTTTAAAACGTTAGAATTAGTCAACTATATTCAATCAATTTACATCAATAAATTTCACGAAGGCTGTTTGCTTCATAGGTCCGGAGTGTAACAAAACTAGACCTACATCCCTGTCTCATACCAATCAACCATGAAAATAAATGTTTACATTTAATCCCCCAAACTATAGCGGTCAAAGTTTCAACAGCCTTTGCACCACCTTGACCTAAATGTAACGTTTACAATGGCGGGAAAACGAGAGCCATGCCCAGAAGTCTTGAGTATTTTCCAGGATTGCTATAAAGTGACGTTTGTTTATTTAATCCTTAGTGTATTTTTTGAATCTGAGCTTCTCATGAGTTTCGACAGTCATGGTTGCTTCATGTCCCTTTTTTTCTGACCCCGGGCTTGAATTCGTTTCTTCAAATTAACCGAATGCATGTATGTAGCATTCTTGATTTAGACGAACCAATATTTTATAATGTAGCATCTAGTATTCAGTCCGGGGACCGAACCAATATTTTATAATGTAGCATCTAGTATTCAGTCCGTGCACCAAACCAATAGTTTATAATGTAGCATCTAGTATTCAGTCCATGCACCAAACCAATAGTTTATAATGGAGCATCTAGTATTCCGTCCCTGCATAGAACCAATAGTCTATAATGTAGCACCTAGTATTCAGTTCGTGCACCGAACCAATAGTTTATAATGTAACACCTAGTATTCAGTCCGGGGACCGAACCAATAGTTTATAATGCAGCATGTAGTATTCAGTCCCTACACAGAGACAATAGTTTATAAATGTAGCATCTAGTATTCAGTCCGTGCACCGAACCAATCATCTATAATGGAGCACCTAGTATTCAGTCCGTGCACCAAACCAATAGTTTATAATGGAGCATCTAGTATTCCGTCCCTGCATAGAACCAATAGTCTATAATGTAGCATCTAGTATTCAGTCCGTGCACCGAACCAATATTTTATAATGTAGCATCTAGTATTCAGTCCGTGCACCAAACCAATAGTCTATAATGTAGCACCTAGTATTCAGTTCATGCACCGAACCAATAGTTTATAATGTAGCATCTAGTATTCAGTCCGTGCACCAAACCAATAGTCTATAATGTAGCATCTATTATTCAGTCTCTGCACAGAGACAATAGTTAATAATGTAGCACCTAGTATTCAGTCCGTACACCGAACCAATAGTTTATAATGTAGCATCTAGTATTCAGTTCATGCACCGAACCAATAGTTTAAAATGTAGCACCTAGTATTCAGTCCGTACACCGGACCAATAGTTTATAATGTAGCATCTAGTATTCAGTCCATTTACCGAACCAATAGTTTATAATGCAGCACCTAGTATTCAGTCCGTACACCGAACCAATATTTTATAATGTAGCATCTGTTATTCAGTCCATGCACCAAACCAATAGTTTATAATGTAGCATCTAGTATTCAGTCCATGCACCGAACCAATAGTTTATAATGTAGCATTGAGTATTCATTCCGTCCACAGAACCAAAAGTTAATAATGTAGCATCTTATTCAGTCCATCCACAGAACTAATATTTTATAATGTAGCATCTAGTATTCAGTCCATGCACCGAACCAATAGTTTATTATGTAGCATCTAGTATTCAGTCCATGCACCGAACCAATAGTTTATTATGAAGCACCTAGTATTCAGTCCATGCACCGAACCAATAGTTTATTATGTAGCATCTAGTATTCAGTCCATGCACCGAACCAATAGTTTATTATGAAGCACCTAGTATTCAGTCCATGCACCGAACCAATAGTTTATTATGAAGCACCTAGTATTCCGTCCTTGCACCGAACAAATAGTTTATAATGTAGCACCTAGTATTCAGTCCTTGGATCAAACCAATAGTTTATAATGCAGCACCTAGTATTCAGTCCATGCATCAAACCAATATTTTATAATGTATCACCTGGTATTCAGTCCATGCACCGAACCAATAGTTTATAATGTAACACCTAGTATTCAGTCCATGCACCGAACCAATAGTTTATTATGAAGCACCTAGTATTCATTCCGTACACCGAACCAATATTTTAGGGTTCAGCTCGTGTACCTATTCACTGTCATTTTAGGAAGCACCTAGTATTCAGAACAAACAGTATATAAACCTTTATAGAAGCAATTAACTGTACCTAACCTGCAAAATGTACTTGCCATGAACAATTTTTATAATATATATTCCTGATGTCATAAATAACCCTTGATATTGTTCACAGTTATAGTGTGTGAAGAAACCATTAGAAGTTACTAAGTTTATCTGACCCCCTGAATAATAACTAATAAATGTTGGAACAAAGTATGAATAAGCTAAATTCTTCCATTGCAAGATCTTAGATGTAATTCTTGAATAAACCCTGTAATTAATTCTCATTTATTGTCTTTTCACCAACTGAAGTTGTAATTTAGTACCAAGCCATGCAATACGTGATCGAAGTATTTTGTTGAATAAATTGGCGTTGAGAGAGACATCTAAAAGAAAACAAAATTCTAGAGCTGTAATTTAATGATATAATATACAAGACTTTGAAGGTTTTTTACATTAAATAATTTCAAATATATACATTAATAATGTTGAAATTCAAAACGTTGACATACAATACATGTTCAGTTTTGTCTGAAGGATCATGTAGAAATCTTCATGGTTAACGATCATGGTGTATTTCTATACAACATTTCAATAAATCTATCATACTTAACGTTTTATGTATTTGATTGTTTACGATCAGTTTAAGAAATCTTCGACCGGATAACTTTCATCTGGATTTCTATTCTAGTAAATGAAAGTTTTTTTTTTACATTCAGTAAATAAATAAAGGGTAAGTTTGAAGCGCTAATGACGTATTGCTCGAAGTTCTGTATATTTGTTGATTGTATGATTCCCATTAATTTATACATAAATTTATTATTATTTTCTATGGATCTGTTAAAAATGTCATGATTTTTTATTTATTTTAGAAAATGGGACAAAATTATGTATAAACTCCGGAACATTATCATTATAAATGGGATTATTGTTTAAAGACCCAGGAACACTATCTTTAGAATCTAACAATCTCTATAGAAAACAGAACATTACTTTCGAAACGGGACCTGTATCTGTACAAACTATTACCGTTAGAAACAAAACCATTATTTTGAGAAACGCCGCTAGTAATTTTAGAATATGGACTAATAACCTTAGATTTTGGACCACTATCTTTAGACTCGAGACAATTATATTTAGACACGGGACCATTGTCTTTACGTTTATCCTTGGAATCAGGACCATTATCTTTAAAAAAAAAAAAACCGGGACGTTGTCTTTTTGATCGCGACCACCATCTATATAAACAGGACCACTGCCCGTAGAAATAGGACCATTATATTTAGAAACAGGACCACTGTATAGAATTGGAACCATTGTCTTTTTGAGTGGGACCATATTCTTAATAAACGCGATAATTATCTTTAGAATCTTGACCATTACCTAAGAAACGCGAACACTATCTTCAGAATCGGGGCCATTATATTGAGAAAACGAATCATTATCCTTGACCATTACCTTTAGAAACGAAACCATTATCTTTCTAAGCGGAACCATTACCTTAAAAAACGGGACCACTATCTTTAGAATCTTGACCATTACCTTTAGAAACGGAACCATTATCTTTCTTAGCGGAACCATTACCTTGAGAAATGGGAACACTATCTTTAGAGTCTTGACCATTACCTTTAGAAACGGAACCATTATCTTTCTAAGCGGAACCATTACCTTGAGAAATGGGAACACTATCTTTAGAATCTTGACCATTACCTTTAGAAACGGAACCATTATCTTTCTGAGCGGAACCATTGCCTTAAAAAACGGGACCACTCTCTTTAGAATCTTGACCATTACCTTTAGAGACGGGAACATTATCTATCTTGGCGGGACCATTACCTTTACAAACGTGAACACTATCTTTAGAATCTTGACCATTACCTTTAGAAACGAAACCATTATCTTTCTAAGCGGAACCATTACCTTAAAAAACGGGACCACTATCTTTAGAATCTTGACCATTACCTTTAGAAACGGAACCATTATCTTTCTTAGCGGAACCATTACCTTGAGAAATGGGAACACTATCTTTAGAGTCTTGACCATTACCTTTAGAAACGGAACCATTATCTTTCTAAGCGGAACCATTACCTTGAGAAATGGGAACACTATCTTTAGAATCTTGACCATTACCTTTAGAAACGGAACCATTATCTTTCTGAGCGGAACCATTGCCTTAAAAAACGGGACCACTCTCTTTAGAATCTTGACCATTACCTTTAGAGACGGGAACATTATCTATCTTGGCGGGACCATTACCTTTACAAACGTGAACACTATCTTTAGAATCTTGACCATTACCTTTAGAAACGGAACCATTATCTTTCTGAGCGGAACCATTACCTTAAGAAACGGGACCACTATCTTTAGAATTTTGACCATTACCTTTAGAAACTGAACCTTAATCTTTCTGAGAGGGACCATTACCTTTAGAGACGGGAACATTATCTATCTTGGCGGGACCATTACCTTTACAAACGTGAACATTATCTTTAGAGTCTTGACCATTACCTTTAGAAACGGGACCATTATCTTTAGAATCTTGACCATTACCTTTAGAGACGGGAACATTACCTTTAGAAACGGGACCATTATCTTTAGAATCTTGACCATTACCTTTAGAGACGGGAACATTATCTATCTTAGCGGGACCATCATCTTTAGAAACGAGAACACTATTCTTTAGAATCAGGGCTATTACATTTAGAAACGGGATCACTATCATTAGAGTGTGAGACCACTATCTTTAGAGGCGTGACAATTAAATTCATACTGTTTTAAGATTCTTATTATAATGCCCTTGGTTTCGAGCGAAACGGGACGAAAAGCCTTTTCACTAAATGTTAAATTGTGTCTTATATTCAATGTTGGATATGACTTAACCATAGTCCGAAAAGAATTACACATATATACAATAAGACCCCGTAGATCCGAACGTTTTGGTTTTCTTAACATTGTATTAAATAACAATTCTCGATTTCGAAACCAAGATCCAAGCCAGTGCTACTGGAATTTAAAATAAAAATGATTAACAAAAAACAATATTAACTATATGTAAAAGTTCAAGAGCCATATTATAGAAGGACAAACAACCTATGAAATTACCGGTGCAATGAAATCATTATCGAAAATAAGGCCCTTCGCAATATGCAATTATTTAATTTAAATTTGAGTAAAGGGAATTCCAATTATGAACAACGTTGTTATAAAGACTGACAGTAAAGGCCATATCCACAAGTCATTTGTGGCAAAAAAAGAAAAAAAATTCATCAAAAGTCATGAAATATTCCAATGATACATGTCTTTGAGGATTACCAGAATATAAATTTTGATTCAGTTGACTTTGATCTCAGTGACAATTTTTTTTACAATGCAACACATTTTGTTAATATAAAGTATGTTTGAACACCATAGCGTTCTACTGATAAATACACATTTATCTTTGCCTGGCACTTTTGTCTGCAGGAAATCCTGCTCAATAAGTTAATAGGTTTATGTTTTAATCACAATAAATCAAGAAAAGTCTTCGAAGGATGCAGATCAAGTCGGGCCTATAGACTTGAGATGAATTACAATTCGGTATCTCGCGTCACTTGAGTGCAGTGATAAGTACCTCTGTTGTTGTCCATCACCAGATCTTTAAGAAATAGTTTGATAAAAGTGTCTCGAAACTGTTTACTCATGGTGCAATATAGAATAAAATTGATACCGTTATTTATGAGCGCTAATATGTCCATTAAATCACCAAGTGGTGTATACACATTATCAAAGAAATCTTCTTCAATCCCACTGATAAGGTTGAGAATGCCTTGTGGTATTTCTGTTACCAAAAATAATATTACCACAGCTAGCAACATACGAGTTGTTCGGTTAGTTTTACTTGGTCTTCTTGGATCATCGCTTCCTTTCATTGGTTTACTCAATAATTTTTTGCGTCTTTTTTCTGCATCTTTCATTGTTTTAACAAGAAGGATACTAAGGATTGTAAGAAGAAAACAAGGTATAAGTTTGACTAACATCGCTTGAATCCAGAAATTAAATCTTGTTAAAATGATTTCTGTAGCCGTCGTTTTCTTCACATCCACATACCAAGATGAACTGTTGTTTCCTTGATAAACTTCAACTATCTGATAAGAAACTGCATTCGGTATACAAACAACAGTTGTTACAAAGGACACTATCACCACCGTCAATTTAGCACGGTCTATACTACACAGTTTGCCACCTCTTCTGGGACATCGAATAAATATGTAACGAAATAGAGCAAGCGCAACTGTTAACCAGATACTGATTGAATGTGCGATAACACTAAATATAGCGTAGAACATAACAAATTGAGCATGGGTCAATGGTGTTGGTCGATTAACGTATATATGATGAGACAGAATGGCATATACAAAGTACACTGCCATGGTCAACCCGTCCGAAACAGCTAGTCCTGTTAATATAACGTTTGTGGGAGATATCATATTTTTCCTTGTTAGCACCACTATATTTAGAATATTTGCAACAACGCCGAAAATGCAAACAATGGGCGCAGCATAGCCATGAACGTGTCTGTACCAATTGGCCCATAGTTCGAGATTGGTTGCGTTCGGTATGTCGGTTATATTATCCATATTTCTTCCGAACACGCAATATTTAACTTGCTATCACTGTTGACCGGTGAATGTCTGCACTAAATCCACCAACTTAATCTCATTTGAAGCATGAATGTGGCACTAATACATGTAGCCGTCAATAACTTCGTTTTCTTGATACCATTAATCTTTATCTGAAACAAACCATAGAGAAAATCAATGTTAAAGACATTCTTAAATAGATTTAGCTTGACATAGACAAAAATTATGTACAAGGCAAATATTTGGGGTCTTGGGCAGGTTTCTTCATCAATTGATCATGTATGAAATATATAAACACAGCCCACTCTTATCGAAACACGCGATGAGGTTAATAAAAAAAATATACGCAAGCATTTTTCCCAATTTTTGGAAAACTTAGCATTCACTTATACACATTTTAACAGGGCTTAAAAGATTCGATATACTGTAAACCGTTCCATTTTCGCAATGCTTCTTGTAAACTGTGAGCACTACATTAACAAGTTGATATTTAACTACACTTCTACTTTAGAGCTTTTAATACTATATAAAGATAAAACATCTTGTCTACCACGTTAACCATAAAATGTAGCCAAAGTTGACTAGGAATTTCATGGAATAAGCCTATATTTATACATAATGACAGGATAAAGCCATGTTAATTGGTATTTGGCGTGATGTGCCTCCACCCGTCTCAGCAAATGTAAATCTAGACAGATGAGTGTCAAAAGAGAAATAACACTTTTCTATTTATAAAATAAATATAAGAATAAATCAATTTCAAGTTTTTGTTTTTTTTAAAAATGAATGTCGTAAGTAACCTTCTCGAATTGAGCAATGAAGAAATATAAGAAGCCAGTTCTTGTAATCTTCATAATATGATGTCGAATGTAACATTCTAATATTTCATTATAAGAGCATAAAAGAAATACAAGAACCTTATTCACTTGCTCATCATCTGATAAATGTCATATGTAACCTTCTCGAATTGCAGTTTAAAGTCTACTTTGTGGAGCCTTGTCATTTGAAAAGCTAACTGATACTCCTAGATGTAACATGATTAATTTTAAATCACACTTTTAAAATGATATAGAATGGTAAGTCTTATTAACCTTAATAAATACATCGAAAATATATATACACCAGCTATTTGTAGTTACCAATTTTACTAAAATAGTCGATAGATACTGTTATATTTCATCGTGTATAGAGGTATTCCATTTAAATAGCATCCGTAATAAGAAGTTATTTAGTGGCTATAAAAGATATAATATTTAGCCCGCAGCAAGTTTAATAATGTAATACTATTTGACTATATAATTTATATAGAATTACTTCAAATTAAATGACACTCTTTAATATAGGGCAGAGGGCTTATTTTAACAACTTCGTCCAACCCATAAGGCACCTAATTTTTAAAATGATAAAATTTCCGGACGTTTCACATTTAAGTCAAATATACTAGTACCCTCAACACCTTTCTGAATTAATTATATTCATAATAATAACGATACAAAGGAGACGGCAAACCCACAGGTACAACGTTTCTCCCAGTAAAAGTCGGAATCTTTAAACCAAGACCACAATCTGAACTTTCCAAGCAATGTAAGAAATTAGTCATATTCCTGTTTCAGATGAAATATCAAATTAATGAGTAAAGTCATAACCCAGTATGTTCATCATCATTATCAGCGAAGCAACCGATCGAATTACATTTGTAAAAAAAAAGTCATTTCTATCTATCTCGTTTCACAACAATATTTACTTGTTATTGTTTCATTTCATTAACAATCTATTCAAGTTTATTACTTCTCATACCACAACCAACAATTTTATTCATTGTTGTACTTCACCACCAGTCTCACTACAGAGATGCAGATAGGCATTGTTCGTTTCCAGACTCAAGAATCTTTTTTCTTTCACAACGAGCGTGGCTATCGAAGTAGAGATTGGTTATTAATCAAGATGACCGTTTTCAAACTTCAAGTTATGCGGCGGGTGTCGATAACCTCTTTCGGAGAGTGATCATTCGAAGGTCTTTTTAAATCTTGCTTAACTAAAGACTATTTAATCTGAAAAAGTAATAATAATTTGAATAATAGTTGAATCAAATATGAGTTTTTAATTTCTTGTTATATTATTTTAGATGTTGTTGACCAGATTGGAGTATACAACCGGGACATTTTGAATTGCAATTGAATTTTTATGGAATGCGAATCCTTGATGAACTTGATTACTAATTGGTATTTGGCTGTTATAACATAATGTCTTAGTAGTAATATTAAGACAGACATTATTTTGTGTGACTAAACTATTTATATATTTATAAACTATAAATTGAACCTTGTCTATGCACTAACCACGTTAGACAGGATTTACTTTAAACGCACTTACATACTTTTTAGCTGTTCCATAACTCAATTGAACACAATGACGTTTGTCATTACAAAAAACTTAGATTCATTTTACTTTACTTACATCTCACCTTCCTACCACAATGTTCCTTTTAACTTTTGTATGCAGTCTATTTATGCAGAACTCAATATGTTCAATCTATACATCATAGTCTATAACATTCTCATCAAAACGGTAAAGCTGAAAACCTGAATAAATGAATGAAAATAGAATGAAGTAGAGGTAGAAACATATTCCTCTAGAGATGTTATTATCTATAGTCTCAATTGAAATGTTCTATGTTTTTCACATTCATCATGTTTTATCTGCATATCACTCTCTAGTTAAAACTTATTATTATTCACATGCGTTAAATATAATGTATTAAAATTCTAAACGCGTTATTCAAACCCAGATCGCTTGTTAATCACAAGATATAATCCACTAGTCCGCCTTCCATAATTTTCTTTAATAACAGAACATCACGAAATAAGACTTTTAGGAATAGCATTTCTCGATTTAATTGAACAGTTGAGAAATGGCATATCAGATTAACCATAAACTTACAATTCACACAGGTATTAATCAATTGCATTTAATTAAAACAGGCTTAAAGTAAGCATATTTAAGAGATTCCCCAAGCCCGAAACAAAGCAACAGAAGTGGAAGGAACTGTGTATTATAAAGATAATAAGGCTACGATTACCACCGAGGATCTGACATAAATTAGCAATAGTGGTTTAAAACAGGTTTTTTTTTATGTCAAATGATGTACATGTATTCAAGAAGATTTGCAATAATATGGCCCTCTAATAACAATATTAATATGGTAGGCCAACATCGTTTTCAAGATAGATTAACATTAACACTGTTTCCACTCAAAATACTTCTCGTTGCAAAAGGCAGTTGTCTGCTTCCTAACCAAGAAATAGAACAGACATCGACATAAATTTCTTTTTGATCTCGTACGATAAATTTTTAGTGTCAATATGTAAATACGTATAAGGAATATTATCAAACAAATTTCTTTTATGGTGCGATTGCCAACAGTTCTTAAAAATAAAGAGGTCAAACTGTTATAATGTAGTCCAAACGTGTCGGATCAACCTGGAATTATTCAAGACACGAACTGTTTTATGCGTGATTACCTTGTGAAAAACTAACCTTGTCCCATCATTGTCTTTACATCTGTATGTATTTCCTTATTATCTAAATATAATATATAACGCTATGGAAATAGGGTAAGTCATTAATTGAGAATATATCTTATTACAGTTATCAGATAGGCAGTCAGATAATTAGTCAGATTATCACAGGAATTATAAAATCTGTAATTTCAACACCAAATCTGTTACCTTTTATAAATAAACAGAAACAAACAATACACGACTTTTATCGCGCAAGGGCGAAAACTTTCAAAGACCACACATAAAATCATAGAGTCATTGGGAAAGATGTATTATTTAAATACCATATACGAAAAGTTTTAATTGATAACTAAGTTAAGTACTTTTTTCTCTGTTATTTTCTCCGTTAAATCAAAATATTTTGTCTCGTAGAAGTAGACTGTTTGTAAGTTACAATTTTATTAGTGATATGCTGATTCAGAGACCAGAAGCCAGACAGTAGTCAGTTTCCATGGTAAAATGACCATCATTTTTGTCACGGGTTTGTCTTCCTAATCTCCTCGAAGTATGAGGCGCTGAACACGATATGAATGATTTTTTTTTTAAATTTGAACATTTTCACGTTGTGATCGTATACGCAAATTCCCAAAAATTGATTAATTCAAAATTCTTCAGAGCAAATCCACATCAGTTTAAAAACAACCATCAAAAAAGCCATTACATAAATGAAGACGATCATTCGATCATAAGCCTACGTGATAAAAACACTGTCACAGTAATTTGAGAAATTTAGACAAAATTCCTTTTGGATATTATTGTATGTAATCATTGTATCATTTTATTATTTGTATTAAGACACCGGATAAAAGAAACGATATACATGTATTTCATTTCTTCACGTTCTAATGAAAAGAATAGAAATCTGATCAAACTGGAGTGTTTTATCATGTACATATACTTCTATCACAATATTTCATCAATGTTTTGTTCGTGTTTTGTCGACGTTGGAGCGAGGTGGCCCAGCTAGTTAGATTTGTTATAAGCCCATATATGCTGCGTATATTGGCGTCACCCGGTCTGTCTGCCCACAATTGCTTGTCCACAAACACTCTTCAGGTCACAATTTTTTATGTAATTTAAATAAACTTGGTGTATTGCCCTTGTTCTTGAAACGAGTTCAATATTTAGCTCGTTAACACTCTACAGATCGCAATTCCTGATGGATTTTGACGAAACATGGTGTGAGTGTTCATAATCACCCAAAGATGAACCCTTTGGAAAATCAACCAAATTGAAAAATATATACTATGAACTATTGCCCTTGTTCTTGAAAGCGCATTAAATTTCTGGTTCATAAACACTAATATTGTTCAATATTTTTCCAAAAACATTAAAAGAGATGGTTGAACATTTTTACTGCAACTGTAAAATATTTCTTGTTAAAATCAAATCTGCCAGTGGGCGTTTATGTATTTGCCTGACAAGCGATCCTTCTATTAATTTCAGACTGGCATGGTTTAGATTGATACACACTAACGCTTTTCCACTGTGATGTCGTGACGTCTTGTCGAGCGGATATTTCTATTACCAGAGACCTCTTGTGTAACCGGAAGTACACACTACTTGACTAATATTCACGTCCTGGCAAAATTACTGTCATTGCAAATGCATGCGGCGACTGTCTTCCTACAGATAGAAATTATGACAAAAGAACTTGAGCTTTTTCTACATATACATTTAGTTATTCATTATAATGTGTGGATCCAAGATAGCAGGCCCTGTTGGTGGCCGGTACAAATCATGGCTCAATGATAAAAATTAGTCATCAAATTTGACACATTGACAAAGTCTCACTTCCTCGCTTGTCAGAATCTAAGACCAAGTAGATGTCAATGGACATGAATAATTCATCGAACTTTTACTGGGGTTTATTAAATAAAGTATATGAATTAGCATACGTTGGACTGTATAGAGAATGATAGATAAATAGAAAGATAGCTATTCACATTAATGAGAATATTAACTACTACCTTTGACCAAAAAAAAAAATCATGTTATAATCATTGGGTTTTATTCAACGAATTGTAGTGGTTTTTGGAGCGAACTTGATCAAATCACTGATTGACACATTCAAGAAAGCGGTTGCCCGCAAGAAAATATGTGCCACTTCGATTCGACTAGATGACCAAATTGGGTTACTTAATCTAGCAAGCGTTTGAACTAAAAGATTGCTGATCACTTTGATTTGACTCAATGACAAAAGAATCGGTCCCAAATACTGTTTACTCTTATGACCCAATAAGTAGGCGTTTACAGATATAAAATACATTATTCAACGAATAATTGACTGATACACTAGATAGAATTATAGACTGTAAAGACATTCGGTGATTTAAACGTCATGATTTTTGTCAGTTGAAAGCTTTGTAACATGACAAGGTTTGATAAGGTCGATGAGAGGAGAGCGTTTTAAATACTAGATTATTTTGATTATATACTGGTAAAGTCATGAATTATTCTCTTTGTCAAGAGGTAATAGAGGACTTATGATTATTATTGACATCGTGGTTCCATTTTATATTTGATAACTGGTTTCTTTGAATCTTCTTCCACTCTAATCCCCAAGACCTTGATGTTATTTGTATCACACTTGAGAATTAACGAAGTTAACATTTCATCTAATAATCATATACACCCTTTTTCTCACATAACAATTACAACAATCACTAACAATTTGAATCTAAGAAAAGATGCATTTTTCTTTTCATGTATCTTTAAGCAAAAAGGATTAAACTTTATCGAAGCCTTTTCGACTCATTACAGAAACAGTTTACGTTCCAACCAACACCTGTACAAAAAGTTGGATTTAAGCTCAAATACATTACTGGTATGCACAATTATGTGTTTTAGATGGGTATATTTTGAATTGAATTAAACAATATTTGCTTTTAACTATTTGTTCAACTCAGCAAAGATAATACGACAATGAATAAAAAAAATATTAATTAAAAAAACTGGCATTACCTGTATAATGTAACAAGTTAACATCCTAAAGAACGTAAAGAATCAATCCAGTTTCAATTTATACCCTCAACACCAACAACATTCTTGAACCAAAGTAACTGATCTTCGATGTATTATCTGGCGTCTAACAGATTAAATGAAATAGACCAATGAACTAATGTTATTCCATCTAATTCTCTAGCGAACAGTCTTTTCAAACGAGAGTTTTTAAAGTTAAACACTGTTATTTGAGCTTGTAGAAATCCACGCAATCCGCAAGGAACTTACAACTCTTATGAAAAAATATGAATTAATGTCAATGTGTGCAATATTAGGAACTGATAAGCGCGCGAAACGTGGAATTATTGCTTGGACATGGAGCGTGCTGTTGGTAGAATTTTAGTATTTAAATATATGCTTTCTTTCTCTACGCTTTGACCGATACATTTATTGATTCAGAAAAAGTCTGCTTGATCTCTGTGCTTCAAAGAATATAGTCATATGTACTATATAGTGTTGCAATAGTAAAACCAAGTATGAATGACGACTCCGTACAGGTATAATATCATATACGAAAAGATGTGATGATAAATCAATTGGGTTAGATTTCACAAACATACTCTATATGTGAGTAAAGTAATCCCATTATGTGAAGATTGACAAATCTTTTCTTTCAAAGAAGGCATGTGAATATGTTTCATTACATCTTAAAGGGGACCAGTCTTCATTTTTATTGGTTGATTTGCGTCTTGAATATACTTAAGTATCCTTCAGAAGCACTAGAAATGTACGAAAATTGCATATATCTTAAATTAGACATTTCTCCTTCTATTTCTATAGATGACTTTTCTATACATTGCATAGTATCGCTAATGTGTAGTAGGGCATTATAACTTTCAAATGCTAATAATTATGGATGCACATGGATTTGAAGACTCAAATTTCAATGGTGAGTTGTGATAACCAGTACTAAATTGCTGAACTAAAAAAGTCCTCGTTTCTGAGACTTGGAAAAATCGACCCACGAAAATGAAGCCTGTGCCCCTTTAAAAATGACATTGAACAGAGGCGGATCAAATTTATCAAATTTAGGAGTCTGCAATAGTAACCTATCACACGTCGTGAAATTTTCCTATCAAGTATATATAATGTGCTGATGTTTGTGTCAAGAAAAATCATGATTCCAATACAGTCACAAACGCTTTACCGTTCATTGGGCATTTAACAAACATCTCCGATAATAAAGTACTTTCGATCTGAGGACTTAATGGCTATGTGTTCCATTTGGGTAGGCATTCCTACCTGTCTAATCTCCATTACAGGGTTCAAATGGTGCTAGCTACTCAGAGTGGACAAACCCCAAGTGGTGTAAAATAACCCCAGGGAATATACGTCAATCAGTAACTTCTTCAGCCATTAGAAATCTATTTACCCCCACATACACACACACACACAAACACTTTAATAAGAATTTGTATTTCAAACTCCGAATAACTAGTCTTTTTATCATGTTAGAAATAAAATTTATTGATTCTTGGACTAAATCAATTCGCCAGATAATAAAGTTATATAGAATTTTATTAATAACTTTCTGTTATTTTCTGTGGACATCATTAATTTTGTTCTCAGGTTTTTACATGTTTATTCTTTGTTTTGACATTTAATAGTTTGCTTTATAATAAAGTTGTTAGAGGAAACGTCAACTTGTTATAAAACAATGAGAAATTTACATTTTATTCCGATCAATCAGATACAAAATTCATAGACAATGGTGGAGTGATATTGGTGCTCAGAGAATAGATATTGTTTTGTTTTGGAAACAACTTAGGTTTATTAGGCTAATTTTGGACACCACAATGGGTTGCAATTACTCAACGGACATACAACGAACAGTTTTTTACATTGAGTTTTAACATAATTAAGAAAACACATTGACCGTCTTAAAGTTTAAACTCATATAACTTTAGGGGCCATAATATAATCACGAGTTACCCAACCCAAGTCCTCATAACTGTCAAACCCTAGAATTGTTTTCCTTGGCTTAATTTCTTATAGGCTTAACAAAAATGGCACTCAAAAATATTTTTTATAAATCCAAGAAATCAAGAAACGCAGACAATAGCCTTATTTTCTCCTCTAAATAGGTACTTAAACACAAGAAACACGTGTAATAACCATCAAGTTTACATATCTTATACCACTCTAGTCAACTCGTCTGCACTTTCACAGTTCGTGTACCTAATTGCATTTTATAGGCTTTTATTTCTAATCACAGACTGTTGATGAGTTATACTGGTTTCTCGTTGTGTAAATGTAACCGTTCTTTTAACGCTAAATGAAATCGCCAACTGTAGACAATGGCCCCATTTCTTCACTAATAATTAGGTATTTAGTTAAAAGTATATAAGATACGTGTATAATAACCATACATTTTAAATACAATTGAAGTTGGTAAGACTATATATTTTCTTATCACGTTATACGTCTATTCACAATAAAAATAATCAATAATTATATGAAGGCTGATCAAGTCCAGTCTACTTATTTTGTCATTATTTACACTTTTATTGCTCCCATTTTGTCTATCACCAATGATTATGGACATTTTTATATGATTGAGGCTAGAAAGTCGTGTCTGTAAAAGGCCATCTTTCTTTAGATCCAGACCGACATATTGTTTCAATTGAATGTGTTGGAGGATATAAGATGTTTCAAAGAGGGTGTGCATACTATTACAACAGGAATTTCTTCTCCCTCTATTTTACAAATTTAGTAAAAAATTCTCAAAAACTGTCAATTTTTTACTATTGGCTATGTTTTTCTCTTACATACATATTGCATACATACATTACATCAATGGTATACATATATAAAACTTCACTATATGTAAAGTGGCATAAACTGCCAGAATTTAAACTTAAAAAAAGAAAAAAAGAACTTGAATTGTAAATTGAGGAGTGCCCAAGTCCAAGATGATTACTCTTCCTATAAATAAGCTGATTCATAATAAACTATAAACAATCTTTCCTAGGCACTAATAAATTTGTTTTCTCATCATTACAAGCTCGTGAGAAATCATAATTTTCGTACTGCTTTATATAACATTTAATTTCGTATTGCTACCTGATCAACATTTAGAGTAAAAGTGATGTCTTGAAGGTTGCTTTGCAGTTTAAAAACAGTACTATGTACGTGAGGAATTGTAAAGAGGCCATTATTATGTCGATATTCTCGACATTCGCCTTCTGGCTGCCCCGACGTCCAAGGATTCTTAGAGTCTCACCTTCTAAATGAGATAAATACTCATTTCTAGTCAAGATCAATTAATAATGAAAATCGTCTAGTCTGGAAAAGTCGATGGCTCAATTTGATGATCCTTATAATTATTGTCTGGTTCGGACCATTTGGAACTGGTTGAAAAATATATTTAATAATTACCATGGAAAGTAAGTCATAAAGAAATGTTGTCCTGTCATATCTGACTAATAAAAGACTTTATCAATGTTATTTACTTTCATTCATTTTGAATGTCTTTTGGAATTGAAAGATTTACTGATCTACTGTTGTTTGGATATGATGAAAAGATAAACGAGTTCTTCTGTGGAAAACTACTGGTACCCCATACCCAAGTTACTGATTACATTATTAAATGATTCACTTTTCAAAAACAATTATAACTACCAAAGATGGGGACACTCGTCATCACATTCAAAAGTGTAAACAACACATTCAAAAGTGTAAACAACACATTCAAAGGGGTAAGCAACACATCCAAAAGGGTAAGCAACACATTCAAAAGGGAAAGCAACACATTCCAAAGGGTAATAACATACACAACTATTAAGATATTAAGGGGAATGTTCAGAATTTTTGATAGTCTATTTGGGCCTTCAATATTATGTAAATAGTCTCTAACAGTACTAGAAATGCACAAAATTGCATAATCCCCTCATTTATATCCGTACCACAACATTTATCTTTCATTTTCTGTATATGTGTTTTCTATATAATTCATAGTCTCACTAAAGTACGAGTCTTATTTACGACTTTCAAATGCTTATTTAATATGGATACACAGGGATTTGAAGAATTGAATTTTGAAGAAGAGTTGTGAACATATGGATTAGATAAGCAAAAAAAATCCAGGTTCTTGGTCGAACAGTAATTTAGGAACATATTCCTGTAAATCCCAAAGGCTTTGCAATGGTTTGCGAACCATTAGCGAAGGAAGAAGTTTACAATCGCAAAGTTTTTTAATTATGTATGCACAACGTTTTGTCGCATCAAGAACATCTGTGAACATACGAAGAACGTCGGCAAATATTATCTGGTACCTCGGAACGTTTGCAACACAATTTAATATCGACGACGTAACGGCGAAGTATTGCTATACTATCTGTTACACGTCGCTGGGCAAAAGACATAATTATTGCATGAGTTTTCCTAACACGGAATACTCATACCATATAATTATTTTAACAGTTCACCCAACTATGAAGTAACGAGATATAAATCTATTCTATTACCGTACTGATTTAGTCAGTATAATATTTAATTCAACGGCATCAGTCTGTCAATGATCTGTAATTGTATAATCTACAATTGGTTATTGAATCCAGAACAGGTATTGTAACCAATGCTTGTTTGCTTTTTTCTGTTTTGGGTCTGTGAATATTATTTGTGGTACTTTATAAATGAAAATGTTAAAAATTACTCAACGATAGTTAACACGATATTTATATCTGCAACATGAGTTGAGAAGATAGTTATTGGAAGCAAAAAAAGAACCATTCAAATACATGCTTAATTTAAACTGTGTAGTGACATGCCAGTAATATTGAACATCCTGTGTGAAATATTCTTCGATTCTCAGAAAGTGTTAACCGAAATTCAGATTTAATTGGCAAAATTAATACTGCAGAAAGGACATGCTGATGTTATAAGAATGATATGTGACGCTACATCCTCTTTTTTGAAGAAATATATCATTTATACTTCTGTTGCAATCATCCGAAAAGAAAGTTTAGAAATAACCGTTAGAATGTGTCAGACAATACAAATATATTTCTCGAATTTACTATTAGATGTATGTGTACATGTTGCATTGATTTTTAACTAATTATATATTGTAATAACAGTTCGAAGCAATTGCCTTAAAGGCAAATGTTTTGTCCGATAAGTCATTAGCTTCTATCTGTATTTTCCTCGAAATCGCGTTTAGTATATACATGAACCAACATTTACTTCAGACATCATACGTCTTTACTTTCGAAAACACTTGACGTGGAATCAAATTTTCATCTATAGTCTTGAGGTAGGGGTATATTTTGAAAGTTTGATAAAACAGGATGAATCGTTTTCGAATAAAATCGATATGAGGTATAAATGACTTGAAAGGAAAATGATGCCCTCACAGCGTAGATGTTATCAATGTAAAACATCTTTAAATTTATCATTGATTAAGCTTAGAGCGAGAAAACATAGGCTTTATTCAGTAATACATGGCAATTAGATGTTTATCGCGGTTTAATATGTCTGTGAAAATAGCTAGCAAGTGATCGGTGTTGTAGAAAATAGAGAAAACACTGATACGCTGCCAGTCAGAATAACGCCTCAAAGCATCAAAATACAATGTGCTTTTTGACATGTGATTAAATAGGAAACATTTTGATATCCAGAATCATTAACACTTGCAACGAAACACAGCCCAGGAAATAGTATATGCATGTTTACTCTTGGCATACAATATCAATAAGAAACGACCTCCTATGGTGACATACACAATATTTATACCTTTATACAAATCCAAATTTTATAACCCATAGTCATTCTGTGGTCAGATAAGTACACTATCAAGAAGATTCTAATGTTTGCCAGAAATTCTCAAAATAAGATTTAGAGGATGGCTCCTAAACCACACACGATATCAATTGACGGAAATAAATTAAGCAACCTTATTCTATTCACATATAAGACTTGATAAATTGCAATATCAGCCCATAAAATTCAAGCTCTATTATTCTTACGTCTTACACTAGGAAATAAATAAACATGCTTGATTTCTATTGACATGCTGTATGTCTGAAAGCCTGGTCATAAACCATATTCCTGTCCGCCAGTGTAGTTGTAGATTTAGGGATCAAGAGATAAAGTTAATGGAAATTAATTTGGAAATTAACGGTACTATGTGCCGCAGAATACTGTCGTTGTATACGATAATTAGATTTCGACGTTGGACTGTTAATAAGATTGATTCTTACTTGTGATGTATTGTTGAAGTGTGGATGAAAAAGATAACAAGCTTCAAGGATTGCTATATTGTTACTTTGATTAGCTTTCATGTCCTACTTCATGAGATATAACCATGGTGATATCCATGACATGCAACTGCCTTCAAACTGTAAATTAACCCAATCATAATTACTTAGTATATTATATCCAGTAGAAACATGAAATAGGATTACCCGAGAATCTATAAACATTGTCCAGATTAACTGAGACTACTCGATAGATCAGGTTCAGCCAATATTTTAATGGAATGTCATGGCAAAGTCCATACCAAGAAATCAACATGAATGACTGTGCGGTATACAAGTTATCTGCACTTCCTTTGATTCCCCTTTAATATCTTCATTGGACACATGTCTCGCTTACTATTGGTGTGTGATGTATTATACCATTGAATATAGTTATAGAATATAATATAATTAGTCTATATATATATTAAATCAAATGATACGTTCTCTGTTCATTCGTATAGTGATTAAATCTTGTATAATCTTCAAATAGAATGAAAAGTTAAAGACAACCAGCATGACTCTAAAACCAGACAATACCACAGGGTGCTTTCCTTATAATACCAGTGATGATTCCAGTAAATGTTACACTTCTGATGACACCTGCTACGGTACTGTTGAGCTCATTTCCATAAACGTCTTTAAGCTAATAGGTTGAAAAAAAAGTCTTGACCATCTGAGCTACCGACCTTTTATTGTTATGTCATAAATATATGAAATAAAACCAACAGCTCCATTTAAAATCCATCGACTTATTCAAACAATACAATATTACACCACAAGATATCAAATTTTAATTCCAACTCTGAAATATCTTTTAAGTTGCTTCTTGTCATAATGAAATATCTTTTAAATCGCTTCTTGTCATAAGGAGTTCGTCTAAACACCACAAATAAAATAAAATGAACCTTTAATGACTATTTGATTTATGACCACAAATTTGTCCACAAAGGGTGACAAAGACCATGTAGGTAGATGGTAAACTTGTTGATTATAGTTTTTCATTTAATTAAATGCTTCTGGTCGGTCTTTGCGTTTATTTTCAGTATTTATTTACTGTTTTAAAAATAACCGAGCAGTGAAAAAGGCAAAGGATCTGCTTTCACGTAAAGTAATTAATTAAGTTGGAGAAAATCTGACAACAATAACTTGTGACACTGATGAATGTTAATATATCGTTAAACTAGAACCCTCCCGGGACCTTCTAAGTAAATAGCGTTGACAGATCACGTATCAACTGTAAATTTTCATAATAATTTTGACCAGTTCAATGTCTGTACCAAGGTATCGAGGGATTCATCCATTCATTCTGTGTAATGGTAAAGTTGTTATTAAAATTTATAAAAAATGAAATCAATCTTGTTAACGAAAGGTATTATCAAGAATGATTTGAACTCATAAAGCCTTAAAGGGATATGTTCACTCAAGGTTCTACCAAAAATCTTTTAGTCTCAGAACCTGCAATTGTTTTTAGCTTATCTAATCCGTAATAATGTTCCAAAATTTTGGGTGATACCCATAAAACCAGTCAATATCTAAACACGAGTGTACATGTAATTAGCTTGGTGAAAAGTCTACAGCAATGATGTTTCTGCAACTACATCCATCATTGTGTTATTCGACCCACGCTCGGTACACTCTCTGGATGGGGATCAACAGTAATGAACAGTATCGAGCATAGGTTGTAGGTTTCAAGCTACTAATATTCTTTTACATCTTCACCCAGCACCGTCTACAACCAGCCTCTGCAATCAACTTCCAGTGGATAACCCCAAGTCGACCTGGCATTCTCTCTACATTCCGTATACACAAATTCATACTAGATCCTTTTCTGTCCATGGTGTTCATGAAATCTTCCACTCTAAGAGTTCTATAGTGTTTTTACTTTTAGTGTTCTATATTGTCCCTGGTGACCATAGAGCCATATCTATATTATAGTTA
This sequence comes from Lottia scabra, assembly GCA_029955415.1. NCBI lineage: Eukaryota > Metazoa > Mollusca > Gastropoda > Lottiidae > Lottia > Lottia scabra. The sequence goes on from JARJEI010000041.1 coordinate 767,092, forward strand.
TTATATGTTGGGATGTTATTTTATGATCGAGATCTACTGATAACTACTAGTCTTCAGCTTAAGAGGACTTTATATGCACTCTCGGGTTTGCCGTGCTCTCTAACAAACAAATCGTTGTGCACTGAAATTTTAATAGTTTATTCTTGTTCACTTACGACCTCGTTGTGGCGTCATGTGTACCTTTCTTGTCAAAGAACCGCGCGGTACGAAGCAAGTAGGTGGCCTAATGTTCCTCTCTGAACACACAAGGGGCAGTCTAGTATGCATAAGGTTCATCCAATATCTATCAATAGGCCCTGTTGTTCAACTGTGCACACCTGTACTTCTGGTCAGCGGGCCTTTCCATATTTAAAACCATTCAAAGTCATGATCAGTATTTCCTTCCCAATTCGACTATTGATGTTAACAGAAGCTATATTAACGAAGGATAATACTCCCTGGAAAAGTAGGTAAACCAAGACCCAAAAGATTAACAAGGGAGCAGCTGTGTTGTCTCGCAGAAAAGCGGCGCACAGTGGGAGAGGTCATCGTTTATAATTTATCATGTGATTTATTCCTGACAATATTGTTCAAATAGAAGCGATCGGACAAAAACAATATATTTCCTATGTGGTTTGAATTGTTAAAAAAAACCCGTTCTTTTGATTCTAAATTTAAATAAAGTTGAACACGTTGAAATATATTTACAAAGAATGTAATAATAGTTCCTACATTATTTGACTTGTTATCCAAATTACACTTACAACAAATGTAAATAATGAAAGTGTAAGAACCTGTAGAATTCACAATATCCACTAGTTTAAGTCAATAATTGAACAAGACACATTCAAGCTGGTTCATTGTCCATGGCATGTACTAATTAACGATCTCAATTCGGTTTGCATCCGAATATGCTAGAGACTCCTTGGTTACAGAAGTTAGAGTTTGAGAACAAAACTAGATAAATTTAAAAAAAAAAAAACTCGACACGAAGAACAGTAACGCTCCATAGGTGTTGTCAAGCTACATTAAACTTAGTCATTGCAATTTCAATTTGTGCAACATGTCTAAAAGTAGAAACAAGAAATAGATGGAAATAAACAGTACACTATTTTGAAGTTAAACAATAATCCGTGACAATAATTAATAAATTTAATAAGTTAAATTGATCGGATTTAATAGATGTAGGACAGAACACAATACAGATACTGTGAAAGCACATTATCATATCGATGTGTGTAGAGATTTTGTAATCTTTTTATAAAAAAAATCCTGGGATAAAGTATACCGTGGAAACAGTGACGCTTTAAGGAATATTTAGGTGGGGGAGGGGGGGGGGGGCGAGTTGAGACCAAATATTTGTCAGGTGGGGGTGGGGCTACCAGCACCAGGTATCCATATTGGGGTGGGGGGGGGGGCAAGGCCGGACCAGCCTAAATTCTATGAGGGGGCATGCCCCACCCCCCCCCCCCCCCATCCCCCGTAGAAACGCCACTGCGTGGAAGCTGGATGGTGACAGTTTTTATTTGATCTTCTTAGTATTTGGTTTTCTTTTCATATGAATCTATATCACAAGCTATAAGACTTCTCAGATCTTGATCATATTGTAGCGAAATGGTTTCCTCCATAATCTCTGACAGAAATATAACAAAGAAAGCTGAATCCCTAAAGTAACTCGATAATTGTATTTTTAATATCAAATCATATTGAGTGAAATTGAAGTTTATCGCCATATGATTGGTTATATGTTGATCACTCGCTAGGGACTAGGTATCTATCTTTCAAGTGTTTCCTGGATTTCTGTAAATGCACATGTTATTGATTATCTAGCTAAAAGGCATCTCTTCTTCATCTATATAAGTTCTTTAAATTGACCTACGGGGCTCTCTTGAAGCAATTGTATTGTTGCTTTCTATATGTTTTTCTTGAATGAAGCTCCAGATTTCGCTAAATGCAACGATATAAATTTTTCTTCTTTGAAGTAGCTTTGAGGTCTATATCATCTCTTCAGGTTGGCTCTCTGGAGTTTCATCAACACGTCTTTATAGATACATTTCGATTGTATAAAAAACATGAATTCAACTGTAAAGTGATTAAAACGTAGAACTCATTTTTTCCGGACCAGAATTGTCTGAGTTTCATAAAAGGGAAAGGTACATTGCCAAACATTTCAAATTATGCATCTGGTAAATCAATACAATACGTGCTCCCTTATATTGTTCTTCAACACTCACGAATTGAATATCACAGACTAATACTTTCAATTCATTCAAACGTGATGTTATCTTTGTATCAAATTTAGTCTACAGACAAATAATCAGCCACATATCATGCACGGTTCATGCAGTTAAAATAATCATTGTCGATTCATTGTTTAGATCATTATTAAACAAATATATAAAACGGATTACATTTCAATGTTTGTTTTACAACAAAGATTCATTTTGTCAATCATTACCACAGAAACATCTATGACAATTGTTATTATCGAACGTCTTGGAAAAACATTCTAGTTAATTCTACAGTACGAATCTTTATCTAATGTTTTTCTCTATCCACCAAATTAAATTGGCACTATTTTATAGTAAAAGGATTTTTTTTAAAATCACTTAGCGTGGAGGAGAGGAAAAGAAGATTGAAATTGCCTAGAAATATTTTCATTAGAGTCTGTCTCGTATTTAAATGCAGTAATAGGTCGATATATATATTGGAATTCAATGCTAGAATATCGATTTAAAAGGTATAATAGATATTATGAATAGTATTGAACCGTCTGGCTAGGGGGGTGCTTAATTAAGGTAGGATAAATTTGCAAACCTGTAAAGCATCAACCAAAATCTGGACCAAACGACTCTTATGGTAGCAGGACTTTTCTAGAACAGTGAACAAACTTGGATCCGGATATTGATCGTCATAATTTGCATAATTTAATCAATTTAAAAATTAAAATATGTGTGTATCTAGTACGCACGTTTTTACAAGTTTGTTGGTTTGCAAAACAATGCCACCCGTTTAATTCCCTGTCATTATGGTGATGAGTTTTATTCACCAGATTTCACCGATTTTTCATCTATACATTCTTTACTCCGATAGACAATCTCAGTGTCATTTGTTCTCCTATTTATTCATGTCTTTATCCTACCACTTCTCAAGTATCTGATTACCACTTCTCTGGTCGTGAGTGTTATTTCGCTGACAGTGTGGAACCGTTTTCGACATTGATACCATGAAAGAGATATCGACGTAGGATCTTATTCTGACCTATATGCCATTTCCATCCGATCAGCCAGTTTACAATTATCTTCATACAATGTTCTAGTAGCATTCAATGAATTCCGTGATTGACAAGTAGGCAATGAATAAAGGATCCATTTTGAAAACGTCGAATAAAGATGCTAATGACAATCTCATGATGAAATATCATCATCTCAATTTCATTTTCTCCCATAATCTGAAAAATCTTATCAAATTGAAAAGGAGATTTCTCAAGGACGCACTGTTTAGAAGAAATATTTATATTCAATTATGTTATAATAGGAAAATTGTGCATCTTAATATTCTTTAGTCCTACATTATCACTGCCGGTAACAAACAAAGGCTAACAAATCTGAAATTCGATATTATGGAGTCTTTCCTTCTCCTGTCATAATGATCTATCGATTTCAATTTTACATAGTGCTTTAAAAGTGTAACAGATCATTGGTGTTTCGGACCATCCTCATGACTGGACTCTTTTTCAGTTTCGGTTTTTACATCATAACATACAAGGAAACTGGTGTTTGCCTATCACAGATATCGTAATAATATGATATACAATATATTACCTCATTGATGGAATTACTATTTTTCTGTATAAAGCACAATATATACTTTTGTGGTAAAAGTACTTTTTCAGATAATACAACATAAGTTAAGTAGCAGCTAAAGCATCTGAAGCGCTTTTCATTCTCACGATGCAATTCTGGATGACTGTTCAAAAAAGAAGATTTTTGTCCCAACACATGGCAGGCTTAAATGACATGCCATGTTTCATGCCTTATATTATTATGTAATTAAAGGTTTTGGTGCCTAAATTGATCTGTCAATACCATACATAAAAATAAACCTTTCAATTTTCATTATCTTTTATAGCAAGTTTTCAGAAGGCTTTGTATGCATATTGCGCTTAATCTACCGAACGGTTGAGATGCCATTAAGTAGTGTGAATTTGATGCATGTTAATTGTAGCCTCGCAAATCTCTCTGAAGAACTTTCTTTCACGTGTATCACCTCTTGGATACACCTTATTATATATAGTATAATGCTAATGCTAAGTTTACACTATGTTCCTGGCGGCCACAGTAATTTTGTTTCACATTGTCATGTAATACTGTCAGTGATATTTCTTTCAGATTTTTAATTATCAAATATTTTATATTCCTGACAGAAAAGCATAAGTACAAATCAATGCAAGCACCAGGGGTGTGAAAAGTTACATGTTGTTTGTAGAGGGAATGAGACGACGCTAAAGGCTAAACATAAAGAAAAACTTGTCGTGACAAAAAGCTGTATAAAACTAGTAATTTAAGATTTTTAGGAAAGCTTAATTAATGAATACGACCAATTATATAAAGTAAAATCTTGGTGATGGTTCAATAAATTGTTGGAGACAAATCACGCGAAAAATAAGACAATTTAATCCGATTGCTTAATCTTCAGAAAATCTAGAGTAATTCTCCTGCTATATCGTTCTTGTCTCCTCGCACAAATAATGAGCTTAATATTCGATAAAAATAAGAAAGACTTGAGAAATAAGACAGTTAAATGGCAGAAATGAGATTTAGTCATTGGATTAGACACCGGTTCAGCGCCCACCATTTTCAATTTCTTGCAATTGTCTCCTTTATCGCACCATGTATCTGAACAACTAATGATCTTCTCACAATCTGTTTCTAGTTGGCTTTATGTCAATGTGTCAAGATGAACAAGTTAAAAACCACTTCACACCACTAAGAGCTATCCAATAATGTTCTATGTTCCATCAAACACGACCATCTTTTCAGAAATCTATCAATGATTTGAACAAGCAATAATTGGGTCAACCTACTTCACTTTTAGATTATTTCAGTCTTAAAACACGCACAGAAGAATTCCCTCAAATAATAGAACATGTTTTCTTCCAGCTATAGGATATAATGTCACAATTTAACTATGTTAAAGCACAACAAATATGATTTGGCAAATGTAGTGTTTTTCTTTTGACCATTCAAATCGGAAGCATTGCAGGATGGTCATCCCTAAGAAGATGAAGTAGATAGATTTCCATGATAAAATGCACATATCCGCAGAGAAAACGTTAAGTTCAGAATTAAAAACAGAAAGATGACAAAATAAAAGCTTTCTTCCTAAATGCAACTATCTGCATCTGTCAATATCTGAATAATATGGATTTAAAAACATGTCATTGTCAACTATGCCTGAATTAAAAACTAAATCTAATAAGTATATCAATTTACGTAGCTTGAAGAAACGACATAGAAAATAGATTGACACCAAAGACACAACCGTATTTTGATCCTATATTATAAAATGTATTATCAATAAAACTATATTTATCCTGAATCAGTTTCTTTATGCCCTGAACCCGTGGATTACAACAATATCGACAAGTTTATTGAAAATATCTTGATCGTAATGGAACAGATTTATTGGTTGAAATGTTTTTATAATGATTGTTAAGATGACTGTAATGTGACAGATCTTGCGATTGAAATATCGTGAAAAGGGTTGTACGTGTTCTGCATGAAACTTTAGATATGCAAGACTGTCTAAAATATGCCCTTGGAATCTCAGTTATTTCTTGTAAGCTTGGATCTTGAAGGTGGATCACACTTTGTCTCGTAACAAGAATACATTTCTGCTAAATTGTTACTGTTACCTTAAAAATTCACCCATGGCGGTATATTCTGTCGATTGTGAAACACTTTGAAATTACTCCCCCTAGGTATACAACTAATTATCAGTCATTTGAAAATAATTAGAGAACCATTAATGTGATTAGTAAATGGTGTGGTTGTTCCTAGAAGCTATAATGATAATTAATTTCTCATTCTATAAAATAAAATTATTTTTATACATTTTTGATGATCATAGCCTACTATGGTATATGAATAACGGCTGTTGAATTAGTTTGTTTTGTAGAGACGTTCAATGTTTTAAGAAAGAAATGCGATTTATTCGATAAGTACGAGTTAACTTCACGTCCCTTCACCTTGTAGGACTTTAATCGATGAACTAGCATCTGTCGGTCATTGGCTTTCAATTTTCTCTAAAAATAACCTTATTTTAAATATGTTTTGATCTGTCAGATTATCAAAAGGGTTTATCCATGGATGATTACAAACATTCACACCAAGTTTCATCGAAATCCATCAAGATACCAACTCCCTATTGTGCCCACAACATATTTGCAATAACCAATCAAATATTTTTAGATTTGTCTGATTTTCAATAGGGTTCATCCTTGGGTGATTAAAACAATCACAACAAGTTTTCATCAAAATCCATCAAGGAATTGGCTCTCTATCGTGTCCACAACTTTGAGAATGTTATGCGCTGAAAAATTAACGTGTTTTAAAGAATAAGGGCAATTACTGATAAAATATCTTTTCGATGTTTCTGATTTTCAATATGGTTTATCCCAAGATCAATGCAAACACTCACACCAAGTTGCATCGAAATCCATCAGGAAACCAGCTCTCTATCGTGCCCGGAACATATTTACAAAAACAAGGGCAAGAACCCATTAAATATATTAAGATTTGTCTGATTTTCAATAGGGTTTAGTGATTATGAACACTCACGGCAAGTTTCGTCAAAATCTCTATCGTGTCCACAACTTTGTTAAAGGCTGAAAAATTAACGTGTTTTAAAGAACAAGAGTGCAATAACTCATCAAATATTTTTTAATGTTTCTGATTTTCAATAGGGTTTATCCTAATGTCAATACAAACATTCATACCAAGTTTCATCAAAATCCATCAAGAAACCAGCTCTCTATCGTATCCACAACATATTTTCAAAAGCAAGGGCAATAACCCATGAAATAGTTTACGATTAGTCTCATTTTCGATAGGGTTCATCATAGCCGTAGGGGCCCACGACTCAACAGGGGGGCAGACCGACTTCTGCCCGAATTTTAGTAATGTTTTCCCATTGATTGCCCGATTTTTTGGAACTTTTTGCCCGAAAACATACTTTTTGGGGGGGCAGCTGACCCCCCACCCCCCCTGCCCCCCTGTCTCCTACGCCTATGGGGTTCATCATTGGGTGATTATGAATACTCACAGCAAGTTTCATCAAAATCCATCGAGAAACCAGCTCTCTATCGTGTCCACAATAATTGTGGACAGATAGATAGACAGACAGACAGACAGACAGGCGACTACAATATACGCCCACATTAATGTGTGGGCGTATAAAAAGGAAAGGGGCTTAGATTTAAAATAGAAATCTTAACGATTGAAAGTTGAATGAGATTAAGTACAGCTGGTCAGAGTAATAAGAATCAAATCTAAGAAGGGTCGATAGTCAATTAATCAGTAACAAAATAAACAGACATAAAACTCGCAATGATTGCTTAAACTTCTACAATACCATATGTTTTCAACGAGAAATATCCGTGTAAATCATTACAGTGTTTGTAATAAGAGTCTATTTCCTTTCATTATTCGTTATGGGGGTAAACTTGGCATACAGTCTCTCTTATAATTGCTCATTCTCTTCCTGGTCTGTCAAACATAAAAGTAATATTGTCAGCACGTTATTTATTATTGTGTATGCCTATCATCAACAGAGACTCTAATACAAATGACCAGTTATCAAATGACCGAATCTCCAACACTGACTTTTTTCAAATACACTTTTTACGCCTTTACAATAGCAACAAATGTATTTAGTGTGCAATGTGATGTTTTTTAAACTAGAATACACGTTTATGGAATACCCTAGCTCAAAACATTGTTTTTGGTCGGAATGATGACCCCATATCAATCTGTTCTTGAGAAATGAGCATACATATAGAAGCATACAATCCTTTCAATGTTCTCATACAGACATGTAGGCCCTCCTGATTCGAGATGATCCACTTGCATTCCAGGTGTCATCACCTCAATGCTGAAAAATATATCAAAGTATTTTGATTACGACCAATATTTCGTATAAAATCAAAGGTGACTTTTATCATGATGAAACAGTTTCAGATACATGTATATCATTAATGTCACCAGATCACATGGCTATGAATATGAAACTGATTTCAAGATATCACCTTCATGATATTGAAATTGCAGTACAATAACTTATCGGATCTTAATACAAATCGTAGTTGCTAGTAGATTTATATTAATGAAAATGGTTGGAAGAATTAGTATCTTGAGGCTTTCAAAAATCGTGTAAATATCGAGCTGGTCTTTAAACAGGGCAATATCCCCGTAATTGTCTTTCAACGTCAAGCTGACACTACCATATAAATAATTGAACAACACTGAAAATAGAAGTACATTGTAATCATGTAAAGAAAATGTCAAGTCAAATGCCTCATATTTAACTGTTCACGATGTCAATGTAATTTAGTGCTCAATACCCCGAATTCGAATTCTTATCACATGTCGCGAACTGTCATCCTCGTGCTTTAAGCTAGGCTTATGTCGGCTTGCGACGCTCCTCGATTGTCGGTTGCCACAACTGTCGGCCTACGGTAGGCTGACAGTTTCTGCCGACCTGAGTTGGCTTACGACGCAACTAGCCTCCTTGCGACTGTCGGCAACTGAGATCCAGCCAGATCCAGTGAGTCGCGCATGTTCTACTCTGGCCTACGAGATCCAGGTAGTTGCCGACGATCGTAAGCGATCGTGAGCACTTGGTGGCGTGAGCACTTGGTGGCGTTATTTATGAACACACAAAAACTTACAACGTGAAGGTTCATGGGTGCCGCCAAATTGAAATGTATCACATGCCCGTCGAAAACTGACATGAGCGCTCTTTACGATTAGCGAAAACCAGTTGCCGCTGTATCCGTCAAGATCCGTCGAGGAGCGTCGCAGCCGACCTGAGCGCTCCGAATTATCAGATCCAGCTAGATGCCGACAGTCGAGGAGCGTCGCAAGCCGACATAAGCCTAGCTTTAAATAACAATCTTCACTTTAACCAGTGGCTTTATTTCTTTATCTGAGCTTACGATGTATAAAAGCAATGGTAAGACCTACTACGGGGGTATCTAATCCCCGGATGTAATACCGAAAACTACATTACAGAAACAGATCCAAAACAAAAGGCAAGTAATGGTTGAAATTTAAGATAATTCGTGTTGAAACAAGCACCAAACGACATTTTGTTTGAAGACTAATATATACTAAATCAGACACATAGCTTGAAGCCTTTTTATTAGACATTTTGTTCGTAGGAAACAAAGAGCTGCATCACTTCAGTGGACTTCCAACTAACATCAAGCAGTTTGATTTCAATAGACTTTATTGCCACAAGCTGTCTCTTTGTGTCCGAATTTCCAATAAATAAAGAACAAATCTGTCTAAAGGCACCCAATAAACTAGGAAAATAATCAGAACTTTAGTGTTGTCGGGTCTCTCGTCGTGTTTCCAATTCTAATGAAAAGCACATTAAAGGAAGAGTTGCTATAATTAACTTGCAGTAATGATAAATGAACTTCATGACAATCTAATCTTATTACGACACCTTAACTGACTTAATAACCAAGAGTATCATTAAAGAAATGATACCGTAGGGGGATTTATTACTAGCTAAATGACAGGCGAGAGAAAATAATTGTCCACATTTCATAAGTCATTCAAATATAATTTTCTTCCAATGGCATTATCTTAACACAGAGACCGTAGACTAAGTTGTCATTTTCATTAAGTTTTCATTTAATTCGTTGTTATTACAACCGCGGTGTCTCCTTTGAGATGAGTTTTATATTGAGCGAAATATTGGAACGCTGTGGAAGTACAGGACGAACATAGTTCAGTCTACTTCGTTACACTTTTCCCATTCCAATATTAATTTCCATTTCCCTTTGTCTCAACCAGCTTGTATGTGGCGATAAGATAGGTAATGTTAGAATGGCGAAGTTACTCAAGAGACGGAAATGGCATTCTTCCGACAACAATTGGTCATAGAAATATAATTAAGTAACTTGACATTGTCTACAGGTAGGGAAGTCCCTTCTCCCTTGATGAGGAAACGACATCGTTATTAATTATTAACTTAAAGAAAAAAAGGATGCTTAACCGACATCTAAAACTCGGAGAAATTATGACCTTTTATTATATTGATGTATAAGAATTCATTTTGTTTCCTTGAGTTGAACCTCCTCATTCTCATCACCTTACGAGACAAGCCATACTTCGTGAACAACTGATACATCTATTGGTATTTTTAAAGATACATGATAAAAGCTTTTATATTGTGTTCAAAATTTTTTCTTCTATTATTTAATTGGCAGCAAATTTTTGACGCTGACTGTTAAGATTACTGTATTCAACCAATATTTATATCTCTTTGATGATAATGCTTTCTTGTTTATCATGAAACTAATGAATATTACTTTAAACGATGAATGATAATAGTTCGAGTGCAATTGTTGAATAACATATTCTATAATATGAACATGGAATAGTTTTGATCTTTAGATATGTGCCAATTCATCACCAATTATATAATGTTACGTTCAAAATCAGTAAGTCTGTAATAGACAAATTCAGTTTAATTCACTTTTCTTCTTTAATCATTTATGATATATTAAAAATTGGCCAACGCACTGAAAGTAAAGATCATCATTTAGCTTAAACAACTTTCGTGTTTGATAGACTGCATTAAAGGCTCATTTTTCTCTCATAAATATTGTTCTTTAACATCAATAAATGTCATAAGAATATATCTACTAGTGATTCAGACAAAGAAACTAAAAGTGATCTGAATTTTAGGGGTTTTGTTTATAACTACAAGACATAGATTTGGTTGGTTGGTTGGTAGATGACAAGTTAACGTTCGCTTCCAGCAGCAGCTGATATCGCAAACTAGGTAGTTGTTGGTAGTGGTGGTAGTTGGTAGTCGGTAGATTTGGTTCATGAGCCGGCATGTATACGTGGACCTTTTTTCGATGCTAGGTAATTGTCTATTATCTTCGTGTGATTTGTATCTTGCTAATACCATTTCATTACCGAAAAAACCTTGAGAGTTTTATGACTTGCATCTCTAGTGGATAACCTATACATGTATTTATAAACAAAAAATATCACAAAGCTGGCAATTTGAAAGTCGATCAATCTCTCTGATTTTGTAGACCAGATGATAATTAGTTGCCTTCGTGTTTATTGACAAGGTACTTTAGTCGCATATTGCGTGTCCTTCGACAGAATAATCTCAAAGAAATATGGTTAGTACTCCAGAAATTGAAGTGGCATATTCCTCAATAGAAAATACTGATGAGCTAATAAAAGGGATTTGTTTAACTTTAATGTGCTTCCTCCATATGCCAATAAAATATCGACAAAAAGTAAAGCAATTTCAGAAATTCAGAAATTTTGTTAGAAGAAAGAGTAACATTAGTAATACTTTTGATCAAAAGGAAGCAAATTCTTTCAATGTCCAGGAAATTTGACTTTTTAAAGCTATTATATTAGTTGCATTGAGTTTTCTATTGAATCCTTTACGACGACACCTTTCATAATGAAAGGGTTACAAGAAATTTGTATTAAATTCTATTTTGGTTGATTTGATCGACAGACTTCCCACACGAAGCATTCAAGATATATTTTACTACATACTTAGGTATTTATGTTGAGTGCGGGAAGAGTACAGAAATTAAATTGATATGTTAATGTTATATAGTTTTGCTAAAGAATACAATACAACCTATGTAAGATTCCATAACTTTGGTATATAACGCTACGTCCTACTCACCCACAAAGTACGAACGAAAATTACAAGAGAACAGCTAATGTTTATAATTCAATTTACTGAGTTTGATTTGTGGTGTCGCCAAATGTCAAAATGTAGTAACGTTATTTAAATACACATCGAACAGAAACATTTAATTCACAAATCGACGACCGAGAATTTGAAAATTAAAATTGCAACAGTAAATCTATATGATTGGTATAGTAACCCGGTTCAAGTGAACAGTTTGTTTGGTAACCATGTTGATGTATATGATTGATATGGTAACCCGGTTCAAGTGAACAGTTTGTTTGATAACCCTGTTCAGATATAAGATTGATATGGTTACCCAGTTCGAGTGAACAATTTGTTTGGTATCCATGTTCATGTATATGATTGATATGGTAACCCGGTTCCAGTGAACAGTTTGTTTGGTAACCATGTTCAGGTATATGATTAATATGGTAACCCGGTATGAGTGAACAGTTTGTTTGGTAACCATGTTCAGCTATATGATTGGTATGGTAACCCAGTTCGAGTGAACAGTTTGTTTGGTAACCATGTTCAGGCATAAGATTAATATGGTAACCCGGTTCAAGTGAACAGTTTGTTTGGTAACCATGTTCAGCTATATGATTAATATGGTAACCCGGTTCAAGTGAACAGTTTGTTTAGTTACAATGTTCAGGTATATGATTGGTATGGTAACTTGGTTTAAGTGAACAGTTTGTTTGGTTACCATGTTCAGGTATAAGATTAATATGGTAACCCGGTTCAAGTGAACAGTTTGTTTGGTAACCCGGTTCAAGTGAACAGTTTGTTTAGTTACAATGTTCAGGTATAAGATTAATATGGTAACCCGGTTCAAGTGAACAGTTTGTTTGATAACCCTGTTCAGGTATATGATTAATATGGTAACCCAGTTCAAGTGAACAGTTTGTTTGGTAACAATGTTCAGGTATATGATTGATATGGTAACCCAGTTCGAGTGAACAGTTTGCTTAGTTACCATGTTCAGATATATGATTGACATGGTTACCCAGTTCGAGTGAACAATTTGTTTGGTAACCTGTTCAGGTATATGATTAATATGGTAACCCAGTTCAAGTGAACAGTTTGTTTGGTAACCATGTTCAGGTATATGATTGATATGGTAACACAGTTCGATTGAACAGTTCGCTTAGTTACCATGTTCAGGTATATGATTGATATGGTAACCCAGTTCGAGTAACCATGCTCAGGTATATGATTGATATAGTAACCCCGGTCAAGTGAACAGTTCATTTAGTAACTTCTCATATGAAGTATCTGTTAGTCACCTTGATTTAATATGTTTGAACATTGAGAATGCAAAGGACGAGACCACTGAGTGTTTTAAAATCTGGAACGAATTCAAGTATCTTCACCGTGCTTTAAAAGAATGTAAATATTGCAATTAAAGAGACAGTCTGCCTTTTTTCGAGGTCAAATTATTTTTGCCCTCCAATTTGTATAAACTATAGATTAATATTCTAGAGATATGTGCCCTTTAATGTATCTAAAAGTTTAAACTAAGAAAATCAAGCCGTTAATTTTTAAACGCTAAACACATGCTAAAATTTTTAAAAACCTAACATAAGGATTTTAAGTTCGTTATGCTTTTTGGACGCTGATAGAAAACTACTGAACGGATTTGAATAAAAGAGCTAGAAATATTGAGCCATTATTAAGACAAACACCAAAGCAAGGTCAAACTGCTTAATTAACAATAAGTTTTTAAATTAACCCTTTAAAAACAAATTCAGTTTGATCAAGATACAATCAGCATACTTTAGAAACCCTTTTAGGAAACATAAGCAAACCTTTTGTTATTGAACACTTTTTCAAAAACGCGAAATGGCTCTGTAAAACATCATTCTAAGAATTGAAAGGTGTAGAAGAAAGGCCTCATTACCTTTAATATAAAATTAGAGCGGTATTATGCCAGTTTGACTATATGTATTACACTTTTCTCCAGTTTGTGATTCTAATAACAACTTACCTATACAACTACCGAATCAATCCTCAGTATATATTCAATTTTAAAACTGGTAGAGAACCAAGCGTTGACTGATACCATACGACGCAGTTTTTAACCTGAAAAAGAAAATAAGCAACTTAATTAAACTGAATATCTGATAATTTTATAGACGATTCCCTGTAGGCCACTAGATCGTTTCCGTCTACATATGAACTTCCAAGTCCTTAACTAGCATGATCCCTTATGAACAAGTTCAAAGAATTCTACATTATCTGTAATTGCCTTTGAGAGCGAACTACAAATAAAAAAAATAGAATAATTATGGCTCGTTCGCACCTTGTATGTCCATATAACTTGTGAAGAAAATATGAAATGATAAACTAATAGAGATAAAAAAAAATACTGTGGTATGACTCGACTGTATGGAAGTGTATTGCCATCAAAGTAGTTATTTTCATCGTTACAATCATTACCTTATGTAACTATCTGATCTGGGAAACGTGGTGTATTGCAGGTCGATTATTTTAATACGTATTTAATGTGTTGTTACTACCATAGACAATATCAGGACTGAGAAACAGAATTTAATTTAGACAAGAATTTTTGAAAACATTTCAAAATGTAGAACCTTAAACAGTATATCAGTGATATCCACTATTCAGACATCATTTTCCAAATCTTTTTCCACAGAATAGATGTTTTACCATTGTTATATCATACTGGTGTCTAGGTTACATGTCATCAGACTCTCATACTAGTTAATTAACAGTGGATGTATTGTCTCATTAATTATCATATTATAACGATACAGCTAATAATATTGTAAAAGTCAATAACAATCTATTAGTAAATATCTAACAATCTGAGGCTAATTACCTATCCCCAATCTGATTTAAACACCCATCTATTTCATTAGGTGTATTTTAGCTTGTGTTTCACTCATTACAGATATCCCTAGAGCTCACGCAATCGACATACATATAGTATTGCCGAATGTCGTTGAAGCTAGCCAGAATTTCCAAGCTGGGGATGAGAAGAGTGTAATACGCCTTAGTAAAATCAAGTAGCAAAAATCAACGAACCGTGTAGGTCTGCAAAGCGCTGCATATCGGGATGCACCTATTTAGAAACGGCTTTGATCACCCTAGCTTGCCGTGAGAACCTTGACAAAACGGAACACAGCTTGACAAAAATAGAAAGAAACTTGAGACGCCGGGGAAAAGACACTACGCGTATTCCAATACGGACCACTTCCTTGACAGAATCGTGATGAAGCCGTGAACAACGTGAGAGATTCCATCAGAACGCATCACACCAGGAACGCAACCATGCATCACTGGTAGACCGCTTCCCTAACATTGGTGCACCTTTGTGGAACCGCTTACTCGCCCTATTGGCCTGTCACGGTCACTGTAATAAACCGTGAAGAAACTTAGTCTAACCTAACAAAACTTGGATACGGAGAGAAAAACGGTCAAAATTCAGCGGCGTACTAAGTTCCGGCGAACGTTGACGCTGTCGCCACCGGGATTACGGTGTAAACTTAGCATTAACGACCATAAAGTTTCCTACATGCATTTGAAATTGGTGTGTCAAGTAAACAGTTTCTGTAATTTCACGGTTTATATTCAACCTCTTGCCAGAAAAATAGAACAATGATCTAGCATTGTGGATCAGTTATGAATGTACTCGTCATAAGCTGGTGATAGTGATATATTACTGCACATGCATGGATCCAGGGTAGATTGTATCTTCAAAGTGTCAAAAAGTGGAATTGAAAGAACGAGCTCGGGTGAGTTCGAATTTTGTGAAAATTGTAAAATTTTGTTTGTATAGTGCAATATACACAACGGTTGAGATTAGATTCTGACGAAACTTGCCAGATTATTTGCCAGATTTATTTTAAAAATTACATTTTTTTTTTTTTGCAAAAGTTTGTTTTATTTCAGAGCTTATTGGTGAAATGAAAGAGATAAACAAAAATTTACTACTGTCTTTGCGCATGACGTTTAAGCGACCTGCTCCTAATCTATCAACAGAAGATGTAATATCAAAAGAAGATTTACAGTTGGAATTAACTTAGAATTTTAAGTAAATGTATTGAAAAAAATATTCGAAAAGTGTACGCATCGCAGGGTTCTACAGATAAGCACGAACAAGATAATTACAGTTTTTTCCTCATATAGCGAAAGTATGAATTTTAAGATGACGTCAACAGATAAATAAAAATCTTTCCTAGTTATCTGTTGGAATCCTGTCTGATTTTTTAATTTCACTATACGAATCTAATAAATAACCACCAACAAAGATTTCTTAGAAGTATTGTTAAATGGGATTGCTGGATTTTATAACCAAATTCAGACCCCACATGAAAAGATACAGGCTGCATGAAAGAATCGATGGCGACCGTCTATAGACCATAGTAGACAAGGAACCATTAAACATCATTGCTATTGACAATCTTGGTCCTATTATATTGTCGTCTTAACGTAGAAATATAATATGATATGTTTACTTTCTTTCAAATAAAAACTTAACGATGCCGCCATGAAATGTCTGATGGATAAAAGGAGGTCAATTTTCTGCTGTATTGTGTGATAATATTGGTATTAGACTGTCCAATTATAACGAAAGGGCAATCATATTGATTGTAGAAAACTGGTTCTTTCAAGGACGTCAGTTTTTAATCTTGTAAGATTATGTCTGAGTTAGAAATATTCTGGAATTCCTTCTGGTAACTTCCAATGTTCCGATTTTATAGTCATCCACGTATTTTTCAATATCGTTTGTTCTTAAAAATCTAAATAAGGCATTCAGCGGTAAAATAAGCACATTGGTAAATAAAACCATGGCTAATGGCTAATGATGCGCCACGCCATAGACGATAAAGATCATAGACTTTATGGTTGTTACGCCAAATCTGATAAAAGTAACGGTCCTTGGTCTAAGTCTCCATAGAAATACAAGTGTTGATAACCCTTGAAATAAACACTTGTCTAAAAATGGCCCAAGTTTGGAGTAAAAAAACTCAAATTGCAGCTGTATTTCAGAAACTAAATTGGTTTTTCAGTGTTATTGATATTTTTATAAGTAAGCTCCTGACTTATTAATTAATTGTTTCTGTTAGGTTATGTTAGATGTTATGATCGGATTTGTTATATTAAGAGCTTATCTTGAAGGGATAGACAGTATTCAGCCAAGTTAAATACTACTAAAATCATTACTGCTCAATACTTAAACCGGTCAAAAACTAATTACATTAACGCTAAGTCAACGTTTACAGTGTTTGCACGAGGACAGAAAAATCTTTAGCCTTGAACTTTACATTAGTTCTCTACTGTCTGATGTATAAAATGAAGTAAACCGTTCAATTAAATGGAATTATTTAGAGAGATTGGCAGTCCGGGGGGCACCAAGGTATATCAAAGCAGAAAACATGATATTTTTTTTGTATAAACAATATTTATTTACATATTAGGATTAGGGAACAGGCTTTCACCTATAGTACCCTCTCCTGAAAAACATGGTATTTGAATTGAAGTGAGATTCGTCTCATCCATGTCATCAACTTTCTTAAAATATTGATCTACTGATTGATACGTACTCAATGCCGGAATATAAGGCATGTTTTTTAATTCGGGAAGTTCTTCGTGTACTGTTTATTTTCCATGAAGTTTTTTCGTCAATCGAAAGGAACATAAACAATTGTCGAAACCGACAGCGGTGTTCAAATAAGAATAAACATACCTGCACCTAGAACAATGTTCTTTAAAGTCACATTTAAAAATCGAACACATAAATTAAAACATTAAAACTACTCCTTTGCAACGTTTTATCAATTAACACTGCCATTAATGAAAGACTAATGCTATAAACACCTGCCCAGTTCTTTAATATGATATTTAGCACAGGTTGTTAAAAGAATTATTAACGTCAATTGAAAACTATTGATTGGAATGTTGAAATTAAGATGCGTGGAAGTGACGTTTCGTTGGTTAGACATGAGAGATTGTGCATAAATAATGTTCGTAAGTTAATGTCAATTGTAATCCTGTATTGACGTCAACAATTCTCTGTTGGCGTAAACAAGAACAGTCCAATTTTTCTTCAGAATGTTTCATAAAACGATAATTGCTTACGACTTTCAGTTTAATTATAAATTTTTTCATGAGATTTTGAAGTTAAGAATAAGTTTTCTTTGATGATAGATGTCTCCGGAAGATCGTTCAAATTAATACCATTAGATACGAACTTTCTTCACATGAACGGAATTATCTATGATGATATTAGAGACGTCTCTGTCCTCGCCTGTTAAAGACTCTCCGAAAGCTTACATTAACCCAGAAATGTCCATATGTTGGTCATCGTTTGACCATATAGTTTGAAGATACATGTATACTGAAATAGGAATTTGCGTAAATGAATAGGAATTAGAGTAAAATTATAAGGAAACGCGTGACGATCTGCGCTGGAGTTGGATTAGGCAACCATGAAAACAATTGCATTCAGTAGTAAAACATTGGAAACATCCAGCTGATACTTGAAGAGATTACGCCCAGAAAACACACCTACATCAGTGGAATTTATGGAGAGGGTAAATGAAGCGATTCAGACAATTAGCTCAGGATATTAAAAACTCTCAGATTTTGAATCAAGGACAGACGGAGAAATCGGAACATTGGCAGATACAATTTAAATGACCTGACATTAAAACCATGAAAAGAAAAAACGGTGAACATTTGCCAGTGGATATGTGTCATAGCACTGGTCTCAAAAGTTTTAAAAACTGTGAAGATTGTTTAGATCGACTGAGTAATTTGTTGCTGGAGGTATTAAAAGACTACTGGAAAAAGAAAATCTCTCAAGTGTGATGCGTTTAGGTTTCCAATCGTAAATACAAGTGATCTCACCTCCAGACCACTTTGCTATTTTCAGCATATGACACAACTCATTGACTTCTGTACACACACTGCCACAAAATACAGGATTGGCAATAATCCAGAAACATTGAGTTTTTTTTTAATCTGATCAGACTCTGTCGATGTGCCGGTAACTTTCAGAATGATCCCTTGATACCGAAATAATGAAATCAATCTGCTCTCCGCGATAATGTCATTTCAATACAACCATGCTTATACAGGGACAATGTATTTTGCGGCGTATAACGTTGTTATTATTAAGAAATAACAGGAAATATATAATGTATAGTCTCTGAAGTCTCTCCGTAAGCTAGATATCAGGTGGATTAAATAATTTACATGTAGTTTATTTACTTGTTTTTATTTATTTTTTAAAGGGCCATTCCGCATTTTTGAACAAAGTGTTCAAGACCAAAAAACGTCGCAAATGTTACCTATAAATATTTCTAAAGTATGCTTATCGTATCTTTGCATCTTCTTGATCAAACTAAAGTTGTTTTTAAGGGTTTCTAAAAACAGGGAGTACTTTTTGTTAATTAAGCAGATTGACCTAGTTTTTAAGTTTGGTTTAATAATGGCTCAAAATTTGTAGCTAAAACTTTACGAATTAATAGGAGAGACATTTCCCTATAATTAAGCGTTTATTTTACTCAAATTCGTTCAGTAGTTTTCCAACAGCGTCTTAAAAGACTAACGGAGTTAAAAACTTCACGTTAGGTTTTTAAATATTTTCAGATCAAACTTTCAGATACATTAAAGGGCACATATTTCAATGATTTTTCACCAATTTGAGCAACAAAAAAAAATTTGACTTAGAAAAAAGGTACCAGCATCCACACGATAATAGCGAAAATTTAAAATCGTGAGGTCATTAAGTAATTTAATGAGATTCCAGCATAGTTTTGTCATACAGTTTCAATGTCTGAAGTCCGACCAGCTAATAAAACATGGCCTTAGGATTGGCATTTCCTTTAATCAAGCAAACCCCATGGACTGAAATAGCCTAATGTACATTAATTGCTGCAATGTGAAGGAAACCTCGTCGAGATTTGACATTTCAATATATTTACAAACTAACAGGGAAGAATATCTAACTTCCGGTAGTGATGGTTGAGAAATCCAAATAATTGTCAATTAAGATAGTAGAGTGTACAACATTGCTATATACAAAGACCTGAAAGTGGGTAGGCGTTTAAAAAACTAAGATTTATTTACAGTGAAACACGAGAGACTTGCTGCAGTATTAATTGTTTCAATCAATTATTATGGCTGAAATGTTAAGTTAGATATAAAAGAGTTTTATTGATTGCATTGATTAGCTCGTATCGATTCCTCTCGTAAAACAAGTGTTGTCTTTTATTCTAAAACATACAAACGATATTATTATAGTTATGTAATTGATATTGGTTATTAATTGTTGTCTATTAATACACGCCTCGATAAACTTGTTGTAGTTTTTATATCAAGTACGGCGCCATTATAGCTCTCTTATCAATTATTGATGTATATTAAATACATATTATTGTTCCTGCTATAGTTTGTTTCAACACATGATTAACTTGCTACAATTGATTCTAACTTAATATCAAGTGTTCGACGTCGAATGATTGCATTTTACGGTAATCTGCACCAGTTATTCTAATAGTATTGTCTAATAACAGATTAAAGAGGTAAATGAGACGTATTAAATTCACCTCGTTTACACAAACCAAAAGGTAATAAATCTTGTTCCGAGTAGGATTCAGCAAACCAATGTGGAATTTTCTATAAACCCGCTCACTTGAAAAAAAAATGTAAAGTTTCAAACCATCGATTACTGGCACTTTTGACATTTCGTGTGAGATTCAAATCAGTTGCAATCCTCAATCTAACTTTTTTTCCTCTGTAATTTGATCCTACCAATAGCAGATTTAATAGTGTTAAATTAAGCAGAACAATTGAGATGGATAGACTGCAACTTGAACAGATTAACATATAAGCTCTAAAATATAACGATTTATATCTGCCTGAAGTGATATGATTCTAGGTAATTATTAAAGAGATGTATTACACTAATGACAATTAGCATGAGTAAATTGAGATACGATACCAGGTGATTTTTTTATCCTGAAAGCAATTACCACAGAAATCGTTTAAAATCATCTTGACTGCGTCATATCAGTTTTCTACCAGTCATCAAAACAACACGGAACTAGTCGACAAGGCTACATTATATCTTGATTTGAAACATGTTGAATCTTATTTACGACAATAAATTGAATCTTGTAATTTAAATAGTGCCCTTCGAGACTTTAGATCAGATTAAAAATAGATTAAGCCCCGATTTCTAGTCAGTAAAAAAGTTCTAACCTGAATGCCATCAGAGTCTCGGTTTCTTGTTGAAGAATTAATTCTAGTTTTCAGTTGCAAGTAGTTTGAATAGAGTATCTAATCTGTAAAATCAATCCCGTGTTCCCACGATCCAAAGGTAGTTCGAGTCACAGTAGTAAAATATTACAATCGAGTCTAACTTGATAAACTCCGAAAAAAGATATTCATTTTCTTTAGTCCGATCCGTAAGACAGGTTGATGGTAAAATATCTTGCCCTACTACACAAAAAGGAATCTAGGCTATACAGACGTTGAATTACAGATACAAAACAAATATTTGCTCATTTTGTTTCTAAATTTAACTGTCTATTGCAGGATGTCAAGTTGGTATCAAAAAATCGAAACACGTGTTGCTATTAAATTGTTCTGTCAGTATCTGTAATATATCGTTCTGGGTTAATGTGATTTTTTTTAAAAGTTTGTTCAAATCTACTGTGAAAATGCAATGCAGTATAACTGATTTGGAAACATCATGCGAAAGATATTTTCAGAGGCAAAGTTACCTAAGTTGTTAGGAAAAGGAAAAGAGTTAAAGAAGATGAAGACACAGTATGACTCAAAATCAAGGATTCCACAACAAGAATTAAGGCGAAAAGGAGTCATAATTTTCTACTCTAGACTGGGTTGATGAAGTTTGACAATATCAAAGCGGTCACTTTGTCCCGACAACGGCATAACGATAATTAACTATCTTATGAATGTACTTTAGCACATTATTTAATGACCAATATGAACGATCAAACGCTTGCTTTGGTGTAAATTAAAAAAACAATATTGTGAGATCGAATATGCGCGTTGGTGAAGTGAAATTATGCCATAAGTCAAAAGGCCATATAATGTTGTACCCTTTGTCTAAAATCTGAAAGTATTTGAAAGTATTATCTTTCTTTTGCAAGTTTTAACTCACTGGGTTAATCTTTATTATTTAAAAAGGACGCGAACATTTCCTAAGTGTACAGCTTTTTATAGCTTTTATGATTTATGCCTCTTTTGGTGATTTAACCTAGGCCTATTCTTTGATCTTTTATACGTACACAACCAATATATTCCTTTCCAAAATAGGGTTAAGAAGACGTTGGAACAACATGGTAGGCTACGATACAAATCTTAAACTGCCTCGATCAGCGTAACGAACCTGAAACCATTATATGACGAAAAAAATAATTTTAGTGACAAAATGTTGAGTGAATGATGGAAATAAGAGGATGAAAAGTCTCTCTTGAGCATCGATTTGTTATTTTTGTCTCCCATTAATTGACTATAAAATCTAATCACATTAATCATCTATTCACTTCTTTTATCTTATAGTCTTTGGCCATTAAAACTCATCATTCCACTCTTTCCTGCAATTCACTCCTATAATTATTCAACATCTCTCACGAAAATGGTGTTTCTGAAAGGTCAAAAGTACTCGTAAATCGTACATCCGTTTTGGATCCGTTCTTCGCTAATTACATACACATTACGCAATTTTCATGAAAGAGAGTCATTCACTTGTTATTTTATTAGAGGACCGATTAACAATAATGTTCAGATGATCGGGGTACTTTAATAGCATGACGTCAAGCCTTCATCAATCAATCACAATAGGTTTTTTCTGACATAATGTAATTAACAATATCCTACGACAATTTTACATTTGTGAAATGTTATAATATAATCCATATTAAGTATAATCTTTTTCATCGTCGATTCTCAAATGATCATGAAAAAGCAGGGGCTATTTTTTCAGTTTTTTCAACTGGTTATATCTCTTTATTTATAGATAATGTCAAGACAATACCAGCGTAAGGAGAAGAGCTGAACTCTGGAAGAAAATTAACTAAAGGTGAATGTTTCAGACATGATTTGTTACCGCCAGCGCTTTTAAAATCTATTTTATTGAATGAGAATAGATTTCCAGTCTAAAAAATAAAACAGATGATCTTTTCATTATTGTTTTAAGCCAGAGTTCAGAGTAAAAACCTAGATAGAAATTGACAAGTTTAATCTAAGACATTATAATAGATCTTTATATCATTATATTTATCTTATTTAAATAGACATAATTTCTTACTTTGTTTCACTTTGTTGATTTTTCCACAATCGAAATGACAAGTTTCAAAGAGTTCAAAAAAACTATTTTCATCATAGTAAACATCATGGTATTCAAATAAGCAATTAGTGCTAATTAAATATTGTCTATCAAATAATTTGACAATACAAAATAGTTCATTCCTCTGAACAAGTGCATTTATCAATAAACAGTGTATTTCAATTCCCTTCAAAATCAATTGGCAATGTACATGACTTAATTTCTAGCAATCATTTAACTCCCATCAAATATGGCATGAGTTTCTATGGACATGTTCACCATCCCGTTCTTCCAATAAAATTTTAGTCTTAAAATCTATAATAATATTCAGAATAAATTTAAACCATCAAATTTCCATAATTAACATCGTTTGAAAGTCCAAAATACGACTCATATTGTAGTGAGACTATGCTTTATATCGAAAATGCACACCCAGAAATTAAAATGTAATGGTATAAATGAAGGGATTGTGTGATGTTTGTGCAGTTCTAGTTTCTGGAGGCTATTTTACATATACATATTATCATATGTATTATATGTATTATATTGAAGGCCAAAATCGACCCTCGAAAATGCTGAAAATTCCCCTTTAACATTCACAAATTATATTTTTGTGGTTAAGGTTGGCATCTTCTAAAGTGCTTGAATATTAACCTCATGGTTGTCCCCATGTCTAGAGATAGGCCTCAGTGTTACTCTTGTCATCTTGTTCGTAACATTTGGCGAATTGTCACGACGCACGATCTGGGACACTGTCCTACATCATACATCATTAATCTGGACGGCCAGGAATTAATAAGTCAAGTTAATACGTGGTCAGCATGATTGAAATATCAAGTGATTTCACCCAATTAATCCTTACAAATAATGTTCATTAACTTTCATGATTTATAGCATCATTATTCGCTATGTGATTTGTCCATGTAATGGTTTACTAAATGTTCATTTTCTCATCAAAGGCTTTGTATTTCAAACTTTGTATTCATTAATGTGGACAATGGTCGTTTTATAAAATAGAAAAACCAATGAATATATCTTAATCTAGGGATGACCGGTGCTTAATTGTCATTATTTCAGCTTTAACCATTCTTGTTGAATTACAGTAAATTTCCATCTTACTTTATTAATCTGAAATTGACATTTCGATGGGTTTCGTTGGAGAAGCAATGTGATCTCTCAACGGATATAGTATAGTATATGAAATGATTACTTTTTCATAGACATCTTGATACAGATGTTTGGTTATATAAAAATACCTTTATGTTCATATGTGTATTGCGGTGCTTTGTATTTTTTCTATTGACTAATGTTTGATTGCAAAGAGGAAACAAGTTATTTTAACATCAGAGAAAAAGTACATTAGTAAGCTTCCGACAACATCAAAATCATTGTATAAATCATAATACACGTGTTACCGGTCCATGGACATATATGTATCAGTAAGGATGTCTCAATTTTAACTCTCTTCATAAATTCTAGATATTTTGTACGTTATTCAATCGTTATTACCAAAATCACCCCACACATGTAGCCTACTATAGATATGATCTTTTACATTTTTTTTTTATGAACTAGTGCTTTGGCTTTAACTACCTTCAAGTAGCTGTTTCTTCTACGTAGCTCATTACACTAAAATATAGCTCTTAACTATACCAAAGAGCAATGAGCATTTATATGTGGGTTTATATTATGATAAATGAATAATTTGACGTTTGATTCGCTTTATCTTAGACAACATCAGTTTTTCATAGCAAAGAACTTTAGTATTACCGATATTATTTTGTATTTTATAACACAATATGCAAATGGAATTGAAAAAATGCAATTTTCAAGACAATTACTAGATAAGTATAAGGGAAAAGATTCTACTAGTCAACCTTTGAACTTATGGTTCTTTCCTTTTGAATCTTTAACATGCCATACCATTGT
Organism: Lottia scabra; assembly: GCA_029955415.1. Classification (NCBI taxonomy): domain Eukaryota; kingdom Metazoa; phylum Mollusca; class Gastropoda; family Lottiidae; genus Lottia; species Lottia scabra. Next base: position 792,299 of record JARJEI010000041.1, read on the forward strand.
GAATCAAGTGAACTTAATAATCGGTCAATCAACTTGTCAATGCTACAAGACATTATATCAAAAGTAAAAGTGTTATGTCCGAAAACATGTTTACAACTAAATTACACGGACAACAATATAGTGCCTGCATTGATAAGTAGTCGTTTCCCGCCTAATTTGTTCTATCGTGTGTTCTGAAGATATCATTATTCCTTGCCTACATGATTTTTTTTTGACATTTTACTAGTGTTTTTATCTATCGGTTATCCTCAAGAGATATACTTGATACAAGGAAGATGTAATTAACTGATTAAAAGAACTATCGATCTTAATAATTATATTTATTATTTCGAATTAAGAAAAAATGTCATTTATCACAATTAGAATACGAGGCATTGATAGTCCCTTGGTAATCTATCTAACATGTTGAAAGAACATTATGTCTTTTCTAATTGTCACCAAAGAATGAACCTTACAGACCACACATATTTCACGTAAATCTAAATTGGTGTTTTATGTAAATACGTCAGCGTGAATCCAGGAAATATGTAAAATGAGCCAAAGTAGTTCATTATTTCATTAATGTTGAATGTAACGATTTCAATGACGATGAAATAAGTGCTACCTTGATGAAGATAGAATGATTTAAAAAAAGAAGAACTATTTGATGGATTGACAGCAAATTATTTACTATTTTCTATCACGACAACTATTTTACATTTTTCAGATAAATACACGACTTAAATGTTAATGAAGTTGTCCAAGACGTAAAGGCCACGATTATCTCTACTCTAAATCTCTAAAGTATAATATTAAAGTTATAAACTTCTACAATATTTTCAAATAAAATATAGTAAATAGCAATTTTCGTCATGAACATAAGACAATATTATTGTTAGTATTTGTGACATTTGCTCCAATCTTCGAAATGCCGCTCAAATCTTCGAAATGCCGCTCAAATCTTTTAGTATTTTAGGGATGTGCTTCCTGCACTTTACACCCAAACAGTGCAACATCCACACATTGCAACATCTCAAAAAAGTCTTTTTAGTCTTATTAATCAAATAGGTTGATTAATCCATCTTACTTAGCTTATTCGTGCGATTTTGATTAATTAATTTCATTTATTAGTATTTTATGTTATCATTTTTAGAACAAAATTCAACAATTAGAACCAATTACTTTATCAAAAGAAATCAGGGTTGCGTGCAAACCAATAATGCCATTGGATGTTTCAGCCCAGGTCTACAATCAACTGATAACAAGTTGGTGCGTGACATGGGGTGACTTGGTAAGCCGGCGGAAACAGTGGTCATTAAATAGTAGAAATAACAAACACAGAACTACCTGGAATTTACTGGTATCGTCCTTGATGAGCTGAAACATGCAACAACAACTATCCGACGGCAGTTCATTAAGAAAAATTATTTCGGATATAAATTCTGTCCCATCATTCAGTTACATGGGTTTTATAAATATACAGCCGCTGATGACTGCGTAACCAAACAGACCTATAAGGATTAAATATGAATACTTCTGTCGATTGCAAAAGAAAACCTGCATTATGTTTACTTTAAACCGACAGTGTTGTTATTCAAGTACTCAATATTCTAAATATGGTTAACAAGTCAAATAAAGTTTGCAAGTAAAATTAGGTTCACCGGAAAAATCAGGTTTACAAGTAAAATATGGTTTATAAGTAAAATGAGAATGAAAATAACGGTCAGTAACTTATTCATTAGTTACCATTGACTAGTATATTGTAGTCAACGAGGCTATTCTGCTGTTTCCTTGTAGTATTAGATTAAATAATTCATTTACTTGAATTTGATTGAACAGGCGGTTCTCGTGAGACTTTTTCCTTGAACTGATGACCAACAAGAACAAGAACAAGACAAAGTGAAATTAATTCAAACCTTATTGCCCATGCATTTACATATCTTCTTATTTCCAAAAGAGATATCTTGGTTGTCGCTTTTACCAAGTGAAATATGACATGTTTTGTAGGCTATATCACCATGTCATTACTCCATACGAAACTTCGCATCTTTCCTAGCTCCGTATGTGTCGCAGATAAAGACACGAACCTAATCACCAGCCATGACGCCAACGATATTCGTTGAACGATAAAGTATGCATCAAATTTAATATTAAAACGTCTATAGGATATCAATAAGTTCTTAAATGCTAAAAATATTCGCAAATTTAACAGTGTGTATTTACAAAAGAAGTTGCAGTACAGAACTCTTTTTAATGGCGGAGGCGTTTTTGAGTTACGAGACTAGAAACCGGAAAGACGATTAAAGACATTTCGCACCATCATGAGTTGTTTCGACCTCATTAACATTAATCTACTTAAATTTTTATTCTTATTCACTTAGTATGGATCAAATAAAATACATTCCCTTCATATGTGTTGTATAAAATTGGTTTGCATGGTGTCTTGAAACATCTTGAAACTTTCGGTTTGTTTACGTGAAGTCGTTTCGTCTCACTTCTGATCTCCGAGAGAAAAATTTCTACGCGTAAACTATTTAAAACATGGCTGGTCAATAGGTCAGAGTAATATCTCCGATAGGTAGAATTTCTCTGTTGATCAGAATGGTCATTACTCTTGACTCTGAAGATGTAAGGTTCTATTTCAAGATCAGGGATTTAAGTTAGATCCTATCGGTTTTGCTGTGATATTTAGATGTAGGAAAGTAATTTTGTAAAGTAAGAAGTTGTTCCATTTGCGTGAAAATAGTCTCAACGAGGCATAAATCATATATAAATATAAAGATATCAGATCCAGGCCAAGTTTCGATTTATTAAAAAATTGATAATTTGATACCGTTGATAAGTACATTGTAACCTTTTGAAGATTTTGATCTACCAGACTCAAGTGATATCTACTCTTTAAATTAAACATGGACGATCATTCGTTCTATCATAAATGTTCATACAAATTTTAAATTTGTTGGAACGATAACAAACATCAAAAGAATATTTCGCAAATATTAACACCTTATAATTTAGCGATTGTATGAAGAAAAAAGATTCGAATCCCAGTTTAGAAATTCCGACTGTGTCTGTGGATTGAATAAGAATCCATCTTGTACTATGCTTAATGGTTCTACTACGATAAAAGGACTTGTTTGCTATGATAACTCATGATTTATTTATAAATTTGTCCATTATCGGAGATAGGAGCTCTAGATTGTGTTGATGATGTCCAACCATGTTAATAACGATCGATGATTTTATTTCTAAATTTAACAAGTTACATTAAAATATGTTAAATACGAATTGCAACACATTATTTATATATTATTTCAGATTATTAGTCTTCTGTAAAAGGTGTCTTTGGTCGATGATAATTGAACCATTCGTAAAACAATTGTGAGGGCTTCCAATAATTTCCTTCACTTCTCAACTGAACCAATTTCTCTAAATTTTATTTCATTGAAATTCTTATTGAAGTGTTATCCTTGAGGTTCAATAAATTCAGTATATGAATGTTATTTATGTATTAATTTTCCAATATTTGTAAGCTTAATTATTGGAGAAATATTATTAAATATAGATATGTATTAACCATAGATATTAAACATCTAATCAGTTCCATTCTCCATGTCATACAAATCATAAACAGTATATGGATATAATATGTCATACCATATCATATCATAGCTTAGAACGTTGATTGGAGTGTCAAAAAGCACAATCAATACGTCAATTCAAATTAACCAAAATTCAGCAAGAACCAATTTGCCATACACAACTTACAAGGACATTTGAAGCGTTTATGGTCTGAATTTAACATGATACAAAACTACAGATGATGAAAAATGGCACAAGGTTCACAATTTCAAGGATTAAAGCCATTTTAGTTTCACCACATTTTTTTCTTTCATTAAGTTTGGATAACACATAGATAATACACGAAAGTGTATTATTTGATATCTATCGAATAACATCTTCAGAAAGTGCTTTAGTTTCTATAATAAGTTTCAGAATACTTAAAAAGAACTAGGCGCCACTTACCATTATGGAAGCCAATTTGTCAGAAAATATAGCAATTTATTATATTTAAATGTTTTTAACTCTGACGTTTGATAATGCCCATTATTTGGTCATAATTAGAAAATATTGGACTGCACGTTTGTCACATGTCAATTCTAAAATTTTAATATTGACACCAAACTTCCATTCTTTGAGAATTATGAAATACATTTCACAGATGTAGTTTAATTGGAAAATAAAACATTGCAGATTCTCAACCGTCATTTTGCAGACAATGCTTAACAGTAAAATAAACCATTTTCGTACATCACTTTTATTTCATATTTTCTATCATGTATTTTCTTTCTAGGATCTCAAAAATGCCAAATAATTGCTTATGTATTTATTAATTCTGCAGTGATCTTATTGGTCAAAACTTTCTTCATAAGAACTTTGCAATTCCATGCAGACATTTTGAAGTATCTGAACAGTATAATATGGTACATTGCTCATTACATTGGAATAAAAAATATTTCATAATTTACCAGCAAACTCAAGTCGAACACCTTTTGGTGTTGATTAACTAGGATGATAATGTAATCTAATTCAAATTGTAAAATATATTACAAGTCAAAAGGCATATATTGCTAATAATCTACAAAGTAATGAAATAAATTGGGTCACAGTATGCATGACGTATTTAAAAGGAAGATAAGGTCGTGATGGAATGATTTAATTTCCAAGTAGTAATTACTATTTCAAGATAAAATCTAATTTATGATAAATAATAGTATGGTACCTCGACCTTATCTTCATACCTGAAAACTTGGTATTCTGTTTCAATCTGCGTAACCTTTTTTTCAACTATGGCATTGGCTGAATATATAAAGAAATTGGCTTCTAAAATTGTGCTCATTGTATAAGAGAAACTTTACAGGTCTATTCGTATTATTTTTACAATATCATTGCGAATATAAGATACAGGGTTTCGTCAGTTCTCTTTCAATATTTCTTTAGTTGACTGCAAGATTTATGATCATCATTTTATTTGACCTCATAGCTTAGTTGTCTTTCTCTTTCAGGACTACTAAACTTTGCCTTTGATAAAATAACTTCTATTAAGTGAAACGATATCGAACACTCTGATGGCGTTCATTGACAATATACTAGAATCACCTGTCAAGTATTTTTTATATATAAGGAGATACGCTGATAGGTTCTCGGAATTTTAATATTTAAATGTTCATGATGTATTTTAACATCTAAAATGAATTTGTTAACCAGTTTGACTGATGAACTATTTTGTCATACCTTGTGTTTAAAAAATACTACAATAGTCATTCCCCAAATACTCACAATGCCAAGCTAATTTCGCTGAAATATAATTTTAACAATAAACATTCAGAATGGCATGAGTTATCAATTTTTATTATATATCTTCAAGTTGCTGTATTTTGAATCAAAAACTCAACAGCTTAATATAACGCCTTTGGATAATGATGTATAGTATCAATGGAGTTAATTAAACATTGTGATGCATTTCAGACCGTTTTTATTTTTACATAGACTTGAAATGAAATTGAGCCGACAACCGGAAGCTTTTAATGCGATGATATTGTATCAGGTCGTGAAAGTATCACTGACATATACTTACAACTATATACTTTTGAACCTCAAATTGAAATAAAAGGAAACGTCATGTTATCTGATTTATAAAGAAATTAACTTTCTTCTAGTAATCTAAGAACTAGTGTCGTCAAAAATCTGATACTTTATTGGGGGCTCAGATCGGCGAAATCTTAGATTAACTAATAATTAATGGTATCTGGGAGAATCTGATTAATTGTTACAATAGGTAGACTTTTAACCGCATCACTTGTTCTGGAGCAATTTCACGATATAAACTGTTTTTCGAGATTTATGTAGACTGTCTGGATATACTGCAATGAGTTTGTCATTTACAGTCAATCCATTATTTCGAATCTTGAACCTTTCAGTGTGAACAGGCTCATTTAATGTAGAATACAGATTCAATATTTGCCTGTCTACTATTCCATTGGCGCCAAGAGATTCTTCATTGTTTGAAATAAACAATAATTTGTTCTATATGTCGTAAACAGGGTAAATATAATACATGTAATACTTGTCCAAGGTTTTCGAGGGTTTATTTTTCAAAGTCATATTCTATAAGGTGGGCATGATAGGTAGGTGAAGAGTGATGAAAACTTGTCACCTTCCAATGCAACACAATGTTTAGAAAAAGCTGTCTAGGAGAGATAATAGATCAAATAAGAAAAGCCGTGATGAGAAAATAGACAAACCTAGTCTAATTACAACCACTAAATAATTACAACTTTGTACCGAGAATGAAATGCTTTTTTAGAAACCTAATTCCAGATATCAGACTGCTATTTCAATTCAAATATTTATCTCTGGATAATTCCTTAATCAATAGAATTATCTTGGCTCTCTCTTACAAATATCTAGTAAAAGAAAGAAAACTGTAAATAACTCGGTGCTTTTTTTATGTTCTTTAAAGGGGACCAGTCTTCATTTTTATTGGTTGATTTGGGCCTTTGTTATATGTAAATAGTCTTCAGAAGTACTCAAGCTATAAAAAAATCGCAAAATACCTTCAAATATATCTCAAACTAAAAAATTCACGTTTATTTTTTTTTTCATTGCTGTACGCGGCTGGTCTCCAGCCTGTGTGAAAATTGTGTGTCTTGTTGATCAAGTCTACAATTCAAAATACGGTATGCTTGTGTGGGCCTGTGCAGTAGTCTGGATGACCTGACCCGCGCTGTTGCACCACGGGAATAACTTATTTGTTATCAAGATGGCGGGACGCTCAATGTGTAGTAGGGCATTGGGACTTTCAAACACGGATAATTATGGATACACATGGATTTGAAGGCTCAAATTTCAACGGTAAGCTCTGTAGACTATTTCTAATTAGCTAAGCTAAAGATTTCACATCTTTGCGACCGTCGGATGATTGTCCGAAACAAATGCCGAACGTAGCTCTTTAACTTTGATAATCCAGCTGTTCTTAAATTTAAAATACAAACAACATTTTATTTAAAAATATTCACTTCATTTGCGAACTTGCAATGAGTTTACCAGCACTTCATTACCAAATATTGTAATAGGATATCAGTTGTTGTAGAAAATATTCAGAAATTTCAAATATAAAAAGGAATCATTGCCTAGTGTAATGCTGCCAATTAGAATTCTTTAAAACAAATTCCGAATATTCATCACTTATTTAAAACAAATTAAAAGATAAAGAGCATTTTTATAAACTTTTAGAGAAGATATTCGTGTGTATTCTGCTGTGGTCCAAGATAATGAAAGAAAGAGAAAACTTTAGGTCTGGAATTCTGTCTAGAACACTCCTACAATTCTACAATCAATCCTACATACATGTCGTTATTATCTTGATTTTGTAATATTCTATATTCCTATCTTAATTAATCTTGTATGACTTGTAGTTAGTTACACATAGTTGTTTTACCTGACAGTAATCGATTGTTTTCTAGGTATATTTCACTTACTTTTGTTTAAACAAACTTATTGAACTCTGATAAGTGGTTTTGCGTAAAAAAGTAATTATACCTTGATCGAGTTGATATCAGTCTATAATATATAGTACAATAGAAGTAAATAAATAGAACTTACATGTAGGCTTCCATACACATAAACACCAGGTAAAATATGGTAAGTAAATTTCTAACCCAATGAAAAAATGCAGTTAGATAAATGAAAGTTGATAGTTAACTGTTGTAAGGTAGAAAGCTTGGTGCCGTGAATGTCTAACCAAATACCACGTGATCATGCGACAGGCATTATAGATTATTGATCTGCAGACTGACAACACCTTACACACCTTACACGTACACTGGGTCTTTATTACTTCTCTTAAGTAGGAAACCTACACCGTTCTCCAACACATTAAAGCTTAACATGACACCTGCTGTAGCTGTCGGATGTACATCATAGTTTACAGAAACGTTGGCAATAACCTTGCGGTTCTTGTGACGAAGCTCTCTAAATATTGATTGTTAGTTCGATTATCTCAAGATCTCAAGCCCTATACCTTTATTATTTTTTAACGACAAAGCGACCTATCTTGTTCTATTGCTTCATCATCCATTGAATAGTGCAAAAATAGGTGAATCTTGGAAAGCAAATCGACTTGTTTGAACAAAATTATAAAAATATGCGCTTTATGACACATGAATATTTATGTTAATGAATGTATGTGTCGAAAATCTATTTTTCACATTTTCAAGGGTTATAATTGGTACATTTTAGGATACAAACAATTATATGTTTTCTAAAAATGTGTTTGCTTAACAGGTACAAACCAAAATCTTCATATCGACCTATTGCTCGCTATCGCCTGCACTGAACTTTAAAAAGCTCTCGATGGTATGAAAGTAAAAAATATGCATATATTTTTATTAACCTTATAACATGCAGAAAAGCATGACGTAAAACTCCTTGATTCTTTATCTCGTGATATTGTTTGCTTATCGTCATGAATTAAGCATGACAGTCAATGATTTCCTATTAAGTATGAATAACGACATGACTGATATACATGCAATTGTCGATTAAATTTGATAGAGGTCTTCTTGTCCAATTATCATTTGACCGGAAAATAGTCATTTGTCAAATCATTAGTGCAATGATTTAATTAGTGTTATAACTATTGATAGTTGAGTTAAATTTAAATGAATGATGATCTGTTCAATTTTATGTAGTTGAATGTAGGGTTAAACACAGATTTGTATTGAATACGTAAGCTGTCGATAACTCCTTTCCATCAGCTCAATTTAAAACATTATCCTCTGAATATTTATCGCCTAGAAGAAAATTAGACCAACCCGACAGTCAACACCCAGCTGATCCAGAGCACCAACAAACATGGGAATCCAGTAGGAGCAAGGGCTCACGCTCTTGATCTTATTGATCCTGCATACGCCGACTATTTGAATATCCACCTACACCGATGGTTCCAAAAGTAATACAGCATCAGGTTACGGTTTGTGTATCCCAGCAAAACGCATCAGTATTGAAAAAAAAAAACCATAGTCACTGTTCAGTGTTCACAGCAGAACTTCTTGCCATCAAGGACGCAGTAGCTGGGCAATGCTTGTGTCACACGGCACATACTCTAAACTCGTCTTGTTTTCCAACATCTTTTCAGATAATCTCACCTAACCCATTCAAACCAACGACCGACTGCCATTAAACTATAACCATCATCAAGAGGAATAACCTTGACCGTTATGCAGCATAAATACTGAAGACCACACCGCTCATTCAACCTGACCGGATCTTACAAATTTTCATATAACCAAAGTAGCAGCACAGTACCATACAATTGAACCAATCCAACTACGACTACAAACAACTACCTAGTTTGTGATATCAGCTTCCTCTTGAAGCGAAAGTTATCTACCATTTACATGTAAGTGCTGATCACTGTAAATACATGTATATTTGTAGTGGGTGAATGGCATGGATACAATGGAAAAGTATTGGACGGTACGGCTTCTTTAAATCCGAACTAATATAATTATGTTAACACAAGTATCAAAATGAATTTATTGTAACATTATGAAGAAGAGTGAATTGTGAAGAAATAAGAAACCAATTTGCCTGAACTTAAATGATTGATCTATGGAGATTTCCTAGTTTAATACCAGTTTGATCCTATAGTCTATAGTGACGTAATGCTACCCATATTAGCTGTGCACTACAAGTTATTTCCTACTTGTTAACAGATTCATTAGCCAAACTTATTAGAAGATTTGAGACATAACATAATTTTGGCGAGTGGCAAGATGTTCCTTATTAATGTGGAGGCCATTTAATTTCCCTTTCAAAGATAGACGCCTTAGTTCTTACATCAGAATGCCATTCAAGAGCTCAAATAAGACTATTTCTGGTAAGGTCAAACACAATTTAGTCAAACTGGGACCTTGTCTTTATGGACATTTTTAATCAGGTTTTCCTTTTCCTGGGTTTTACTCAGATAGTTCGTATTAAAGATTGTGTTACATCAAGAAAATATATAATTTCACATGTAAGGATGTATTATCAGTTATCGGGTATGGCACATTTACAAATTTAACAGATACAAATGTTGAGTACAACTCCTTGTTAAATATAAAATTCTTGTGATTCTCTGTTTGATGCTTGTTTTAAATCGCCACTACAATTACATGACTTGGAATATAGACGTTCATTATATTATTGCCATAAGAGTAGCATCACTAGAATCAAGTGAACCTTCTGTCTAACAAGAAATGTCTTAAAAACCCAATCTAGAACCATATCTTCATCCACCCTTCACTAGCTAGTTTCTTTAAACGAAGTATTCACATCATTGATTGATTTTAATGATTAGCTAATAGAATGATTGGTGCATAATTTAATTTAATACAGACTCGTTGGCTAGACGGCTTAATTCTCACGTTTGAAGTAATACCAGAATGAATGAGTTTGGTTTGACTCGTACTATTAGATACCCAAGTTGAAGCTTTAGAACTACCGTAATTGATTGAAGGCGCCTTAACTAATAACCCGTACGTTTTATCTTAACATATTTTTGACAGAGGCATCTACAACGACTGCTGTCAGATGATTTTGGTCAAGATCGTCAACATAACTTGTTCCAAGATATTTTTTAAAAATATACCTGGAAACGAAGACAAATCAAAACATCCCACGGAAATAAGCTTGTTTGCCGCTTGAAGTAGTTTTCAATCACCACACTAACAAGGTCAAAAAGTGCGTTCAACGGTGCAACAAATAGTCAGGAAATAGTTCTCTGAGTTTATCTATCAGACATAATTAGCCAGGCTTTTATTAATTACTACCTATCGCGAATTACAGAACTCTGATCCGATCGCTCTACATCACTATAGGTGTTTAGGGTCAATAGTGTAATGGTATTGAACAGAATATTTTCCAATAGTTACGGTTGAATGAGAAAATTCGAGTGTTTCGATGAATTGAGAAAGTCTCATCGAAAGCAATGTCGTAGATCACTAGTTCAGTTTTAAGGAATACTACCTCTTTGAATGAACACACAATCTTAATTCTCAGATTTTGTCAATAAGAGTATATTATAATTATTCTGTATACTTTGATAAATTCAGAAAACCAATTTTAAAATTTTTGAAAAACGCTTACAAAGTTTTTAAAACCTTCTTGAATAACAACTTAAAATAATACTTTATTTATTAAAGTGCCACACATTATAAAACATATAGATATACAAATATGAAAGGTAAAAGCAATACTGCCCAGCCAGATTGACTTATGAGACACTGGTTTAATAATTCATATTCAAGAGTAAAATTCATATTAGTTTTATGGATCTGTTGTTCTTGTATGTATACTTACGACACCAGACAGGTCCATTGATGAAAATATATTTATTTTGGCCATGTTTGATAAATTAACATTGTATGCTCCTTTTATGTTTTTTTTATATGGATTATGCAATGAAAACAGTAAAAGTTGTTACTGAAAAATAATTCAACTAAACCACATTAAGAACAACCAGTTATAAGATATGAATATAAATCAGCCAAACCAGTGTAGGAACACCAGTTTAAGAACAGCCAGTATAGGAACACCAATATAAGAACATCCCGTAAAAGAACAACCAGTACATGTATAAGATATGAATATAAATCAGCCAAACCAGTGTAGGAACACCAGTTTAAGAACAGTCAGTATAGGAACACCAATATAAGAACATCCCGTAAAAGAACAACCAGTTATAAGATATGAATATAAATCAGCCAAACCAGTATAGGAACACCAATATAAGAACATCCCGTAAAAGAACAACCAGTTATAAGATATGAATATAAATCAGCCAAACCAGTGTAGGAACACCAGTTTAAGAACAGTCAGTATAGGAACACCAATATAAGAACATCCCGTAAAAGAACAACCAGTTATAAGATATGAATATAAATCAGCCAAACCAGTGTAGGAACACCAGTTTAAGAACAGCCAGTATAGGAACACCAATATAAGAACATCCCGTAAAAGAACAACCAGTACATGTATAAGATATGAATATAAATCAGCCAAACCAGTGTAGGAACACCAGTTTAAGAACAGTCAGTATAGGAACACCAATATAAGAACATCCCGTAAAAGAACAACCAGTTATAAGATATGAATATAAATCAGCCAAACCAGTATAGGAACACCAATATAAGAACATCCCGTAAAAGAACAACCAGTTATAAGATATGAATATAAATCAGCCAAACCAGTGTAGGAACACCAGTTTAAGAACAGTCAGTATAGGAACACCAATATAAGAACATCCCGTAAAAGAACAACCAGTTATAAGATATGAATATAAATCAGCCAAACCAGTATAGGAACACCAGTTTAAGAACAGTCAGTATAGGAACACCAATATAAGAACATCCCGTAAAAGAACAAAAAGCAGGTTACAGCTAGTTCCAAAAAATCGGTCCAGTTAGCTGGGCAAACAACATAAAAATTCGAGCAAGTTGATCTGCCCCTCTACATGAGTCGTGGGCCCCTACTGCTATGCATATATATGCAAGAAACCTTTTTGTCCAAGAAATATATTCACAAACATTATTGCAAACGTTATCGTTTAAAATATCGTCAGAATCTGGGTCACCAAAGATTATGATCTTAATATCAATCTTATTATTTGGAAGAGAGTTTATGGTTGTTTGTCTTTGAAATGTATATTTTGGACAGATTCAGAAATAGCGGTACGAATCTTCTATGGAAATTCCACATGAACACGAATTGAACACGAAGGATCATTAGAAAGGTGCATTAGAAATCTGTGAACTTCAGTTCGCTTTGCATGTTCCGTAGACGACAGAGAAGGATTTGAAGGGGTATACTACCAAGGTTATAATATGGAATGATGAGATCTTCCCTTTTCAGCTTCATTTTAAATGTTCTTATGGATTGATATGTTTTGAAATTTTCAGGCAGAGAATTCCTTTCATTAATTGTTGAAGGAAGGAAAGAAGCTGTTAGTATTTCTGAGATTATGTGTTGTGACATCATTTACTTTGAAAGGTAGCAGTAAATATAGATATGGTAGAACTATTCTATTCACCATTTTGTAGAAAAGACACAGACGATGTCTGGAACGCCGGACTTTCAGTGTGGCAAAACCAGATTTCTTATAAATATAATTGTGGGATGTGCCAAGTATATGTGTCGGTCATTGTCCTTAAAGCATCAAGATGTAAATTTTCAAAAATATTGCAATTTTCTTTGGAACAGTTATTCCATACAACATCGGCATAATCAAAACTTAGAAGAATAAAAGATTTATAGATTGTTACAAGAGATGAGCGTGATATAACAGATCTGAAGAAGTCTACATGCTTTCGAATTTTCTTAACCATCCGTTTGTGTTCGAGCGCAAAAGAAATAAAATTGTTAATGCCAAAAGATGACGTCAATAATTTTTGCTTTATAAACAAAACTAATGACCGTGTTCTTTTGAAGAAATATGAGTGCAATTTAAAGTCATATATTAGAAGAAATTTGTCTCCTATATACGCCTCTATTTTTTCATAATTGTACAGCTATTTTGTTTAGTTTATAACGTAAATACTTAATGAAATGGATACATGTTAGAGTATTTTCTTCGACATCTTCAAGACCTGTATAACAAAAATAAAGAGGGGTTAATTTTTGTGCTCAATTGAAAGAACACCTTCTTGGATATGAGAGGAAAGGTGACCCCTCCCCCGTTAGATTCATGGAGAATGTTTTTCACGTCCTCTTATTATAATAGGACACCCAGAACCTCCACACTTTCTTGCATTGACCAAATTTGATTGACATATAAAATGTGATATTTAATATGTTTGCGAAACACACAATGCGTTGCGAAAACGTTTAAATGATGATCGCTACGATATAGTACATGCTAAAGATAGCCAAATTGAGAACCACTTTGATCTTCCCGACTACTTCACCGAAGACTTGATGATTATGAAAGTGGAACATGAAACCGAAACACCGAAGATTACAGCGCCAAAGATATTGGATGGTCCAACTCGATATACTAAACCCATATTTCATTCGTATTATCAGATAGGAGTACAGACATCCACTACCGTCAATAAATAATAAGAAAAGTATACTTGTTAATAGTTCTTGAGCCCTAGGTCTTACTTTTATCAGAAATCTCATTTCACTTTGAAACAACTTCATAAATGGTAATTTGATGCATAACTTAAAGAGATATTTTGGTTCTTTATTTGTAAGGATCACAACCTACATTATAATGATGTCATGAATCCTTTACAGCTATTTTTAAAAGTTCATAACTCTAAACATCTCACATGTCTCACATGTCTCGCACTTTTACATGTAAATTGGGCAGATTTTACAAACCTACAAGTCATTCAGCCAACAAAAATATTCTGATCACAGTACTTATCTCAATATAATATCATTTGGCACATAGTCACTAATCTGTATATGTCTCATGAATTGCTGTTTATGATAATAACTTATTCATATTATCTTAAAAATCACATATTGAAACATTTTAATTGGTAATGTTCAGATATATCAAAATAAATCTGTTTAACAATGTCTGGATCATACTAGCGTATTAATTCAAGAACTACAAATTACCAACTTATCATTCTACACTGGGTTCGCCATACATGTACCTTTCTTAAGCACCGCCCTTTAGTAAGCAGCCACTTTTAGCATTACCTTGACTGGCTGCTTAATACAAGTTTGACTGTACGTTTTTGACAACACGAGAGCAGTCGACTAGAATGCTCAGTTTCGAACACTCAAGATCATCTAAGAACAAACAATGATGGCTATACTTTCAGTTCCCTCTGTGTCAGTGGTTCCCAACCTTTTTCAAGCTGTGGCCCAAATTCACGAAGCTCCCAGAGCCAATGCCCCCTGCTCTATTCAAAACTAGGGCAAAGTAGAGAAAATAGCGCAAGGGTTGTTGTCTTGTGCCTCCTCATCATCAGGAGGTCAGATGCATTGACCACAAGCTACTACATACCTTACACATTAAAATATAGATAAATAAAAGTTGGGTTAGAGAAAAAAAATGATATAAATCTTCATGCATCCATGGGCCCCAGGTTGGGATTTGGGAACCACTGCTCTATGTTAATATGTGCCGCCTTGTTGTATCTACAGTTCTTGTACTTCACTTCCGGCGAAATGAGGAGTGACAAGAACGACTTTCCATAGAGATAGTTATAAACCACGTACTTCCGTTCTATACAATCTCGAGTTCTCAAGAACGTACATTGCGAATACGACCGTTGTGATTGAGTTCGTCACCCGAATTCCATACTGTTCTATCTCCACAAATTGTTGTTTTGAGAAAAATGAAATCAAAGTTTTGACAGTTGGAAACTACTTTACAATTATAATTGTCAGAGCCATGATAACATTATACATGCATACTGGGATGTTTATTACCGTAAATAAACCTGAAATATTGTTTATTTTGAATCAATATTTTTTAGGGGCTATATTTCTGAAGGTATGGGGAGTTAGAACATTTTAAAAGTAAAATATATGTCATAAATGTGTGTTTTAAAACGAGTTTTAGTGCAAGTCTATCTGAATACATTAATAAGATGGCAGTATATCAATGTTCATAATAGTGTTTTATAACAAATTATTTTACAAACAGCCGCTTTAATCAAAAATCTCGACCATATAACTTTTATGTATAATTATACAACACTCATTACCCCTCAAGGCAAGAAAAATTCTGAAGCCACGACCTGTGCTTTCGAGAGTCGGCTTTCACCCCTAATAACAACACTCAAAGTCAAAAGTATTTTTTTAAGTTTAGTTTATTTGTTTTAAAACAAATTGAAGTTGAAAAATGGAAACACAAATATAAATCAGGACAATTTAAAGCGAAAAGATCTATTTGGCACATTTGTATTTTAAAGAACAAAGATTATTTATTTGAAAACAGCTTCTTGTAATAGTCAGCATCCAGTAGGGGCATATAAGCAGGGGCGCCGGAAGGAAATGTTAGCGGCGGGGGCGGAGCTGTGATATAAAGGGTATTACATGTATGTGACCGAGTGAAGCGAGGGAACCTTCCGGTCTGGAGGTTCGGGAGGTTTCGTAAGCCCCCCAAGCAAATTTTGTATTTTAGAGCTTCTTAGATCACTTCTTAGGTATACCAGAACGTACGTCATGCCTATATTTTGGGGCATAGGGACACAACAAAGTTTGCTGGAACAAATTTGCTTGAATCAATACATTGTAATTTTTTTTTTTTAAAAAAAAGGGCGAAAATTTTCACTCATCAAGACTAATACTAGGGTTTGCAGCATTCCCGGATATCTCATTCCCGGGAATGGGAATGAAATTTATGCTATTCCCGGGATTCCCGGGAATCCCGAGAATCAATTTCAACATATAAGAGCTAGTCAAACTAGCAACTGTTACAAAAATATAGGACATAATAGCTAAAGCTATCTATGTAGTTTCATATCAAATTCTATTTTCATATAATTCGCAATATTTAAGAACAACTTTTGAACCCAAAATACCTCTATGCAAATAGGTTTTAGTATTGATTAGTGGTGGTGGAAGTGGATTATGTTACCGACGAATCTAACCAATGTTTTAGGAAGACCAACGCGCACAATGATTTCACCCTTAGGCGAGAGCAATTGCCTGTAACAGAAAACCTTATTCCGCTGCGACTGATTACGGATTGATTGACTTCAGAGCATTATGTATAAATTCTAGATTCGATGTCAAAGTTTTTAGGCCTATCTGCTCAAATGACCTAAATTCCCAAATGAAAGTGGTAATACATGTATTCTCTTTCTGACATTACTTGAGTTCCTCGTCGATAGTTTTTATAAGTTCTTTT
Source organism: Lottia scabra (assembly GCA_029955415.1). NCBI lineage: Eukaryota > Metazoa > Mollusca > Gastropoda > Lottiidae > Lottia > Lottia scabra. The sequence continues at coordinate 809,202 of JARJEI010000041.1, forward strand.
TCCAAAGAAATTTCAACAGATGTCTCGGGTATCACCACCATAACTGCCGTCAGGAGCGGATTAGGGCTCTGAGGCTTGGATGGAGGAAATTTTGGTGATTTGTATCCCTCCAGGTGACAGAATTTACCACTGTCAATGGTGAAATAAACGTGAAAAAATCTATGTTCCCATTCCCGGGAATGGAGTGCTGTTCCCGGGAATGAGTACTCGCCAGAAACTCCGGGAATCCCGGGTACAAACCCTAACTAATACCAATATAATAATATAATACGAGTACATGTACACCTACAGTCTGAATCCAACGCGCTGGTCGGGCTCCTTGGATTTATGGTTAATAGAGGGAAGGGGGGGGGGGGGGTCCGTGAACACCAGCTGTCTGTAGCTCTGGGCTGCCGCATAGTATAGTATCGACCGGCTCTTATTTTGGGGGGATGTGAGCCCAGTCCATATAAAATCCCCATTTTCCGTCTCTTGCCTCCGTCGGCTGTAATTAATATGACATAAAAATTGTCTGTGTCTCCGTGACAGAAAGGGCACATGTTCGTCCCCCTCGCCCCTCAGGTGATGTAAATAATGTAAATTTCAGCTATGCGTAAAGCCTTTTCAATACGGCTATGCACATTGTCAACTTCCTGAATGCATGAGTGACCAGATGTGCAGAATTTTTGCTCAATAGACCGAATAGAGACTTCAAAAACAATCTCAAAGCAGTTACCATAATAGAATTACGATTCTGTGGAACGCAGGAATCAGACCATAATGTGATGTTACGTATATTAGGATGATTATCGTATATTTTATTTAATATAACTGTTAAGGCGCTTGCAATTTCGGATCACATATTAATAATTCACTGGTATATTATATTATATTAGATTTTCAGCGTCATATTACAGCGTCATATAAAATTATGGGGTTTTCAAATGGCTATACTATAGTACCAATATCTCCAAAATTTCAAAATGTGGAGATGGAACAGTATGGAATTCAGGTGACGAGTTATGTGAACAATTTTCAACTATTTATCGTAAACCTTAGATTGTTCGTGTAATTGACAATATCAAATTTCACCCAAAAGTATCAGAAAGTTCTGAGAAATCGCACGATTACTTCAAATATACTCCAACTAGAAGTTTTATCTAAAACTGTATCTATGCTTTGTCTATGGCTTAGTCTAGTGAACTTTCAAACGCAGATTATTAAGAATACTCGTGGTTTTGAGGGTTCAAATTTTGAAGGTGACCAGGAACGCTATTTACGTCATCTTTATGGAGATGTGGCAGTAAGAACTATGAACAATACTAGTAAGCTTGAAGGAAAGTATGTTAAACATGTAACAACCTAACATTTCTTCTTAGATGCAGAGACAACAAGATTGTGCTGAAAGAAATGACCATTAACTCCCCTATCAACTCTTCAAGAGCAGCCAGAATAATTCATCGTGCCAGCGAACTGTTAGTGTTTGAACGCATCCAATCTCTACGCCGTAAAAGAAGTCACCAACCAGAATCTTCTCTCTGGCACCCTTTCACAACCTGATTTCCAAACAGTCCGTCAATGAAAGAAAGTCCAACAACACCCTAGACGTTAAGATCAAGCAGCAACAACAATCCAAATTCCTAGCACGTAAACAGCAACCAGCCAACAGACCCAGCCGTTCCACCAACAACTACATGTACATGAAGAAAACCGTAGTGAACTTAAGTCAGAAAACCTTATCTCCCGACCAAACTACCTTGCTAGCGAAAGGACTGAAGTTCATCCCCACCCCTAGAAATCCGAAATTACCAAACTTCATCGCCAACATCGAGAAGGGCCTTTACCAACTGGCACCCAATTGTAAAATCGACTACCTTCGACACCAAAGTGGAACGTAAAGCCATGAAAGAACTACAGGAAGATAAAACCATCCAAATAGTAGAAGCTGATAAAGGTAAAGCCACGGTTGTCATGGACAAAGTCAAGTGTGAAGATATGGTGAACCAAGCCCTCTCTGATACCAAAACCTACAAGAAACTATCACGTGACCCTACTACCTCCATGGAGAAGAACCACAAGACCCTCCTGAAACTCTGTCCACCCAAGAATCCAATTCACAGTGGAAACTGAAATGAACAGAAAACAGATGGAACAGTATCAACCTCTGTGTATAGAAATATCAACTAGAAGTCTAATCACCCTAACTGAACTAAGAAGCCAAATCCGTATGTAGCCATCCAGACAGTTATAAGAATGAAATCAGCCACTTTACCAATGTATTTTGCAGATAATAATAATAATACTTTTATTTATAAAGCGCTGAAATCCACTCTACATGGAGAGTGCTCAAAGCGCTGATACATTCAATACCCTCAAAATTTAGTTTCAGATACCATTAACCATATGAACCAACCTACTCGAACCATCACCAAACCTGACCAGTCACCCATAATCATAACCATTCCCTTTATAGGACCCTACAAATTACCGAATTAGCAGAACAATCAAAAGAGCCAACAATATTCCAACTAAATTTTCAACAACATCCAGTCTAAAATCTAAAATGGTAGAACTAAATCTACAATAACCAATAAAGATATGCAGCAGGATATTGTCTACCTGATCAAGTGTAATTGTGGTGAAGCTTATGTCAGTGAAAGTAAACAACCACTGAAAATGAGAGTAAGACAACATAAGACTGCTTGTAACACGGTTAATGGAATATCATCCTTAATCCAGCATCTCATTGAGAATCCTTACCATACAATCCAGTGGAACCAATCAGAAGCCCTCCTCACCAACCTCCCTGATGACGCTACCCGTAAATACCATGAAAGTATCATGATCAAGAAATTACAACCTGAACTGAATAGAGACCAGGAATACCAGTTACCAAGAATCTGGGATACTGTGTTGCTGTAATTAACCCTCTGTACCCTTCTAATGTTACTTTCATCTTCTATCTAGTGGCTTCCTCATCTTAATTTCTTAATCCTAGTAACCTTTTTCATCTCTAATTAACTGCTCACTTGCAGGTCTTCTCTTTTGCCTTTGTTTTTGTCCACATTGTTATTGTTACCTATATATATATACATTATATACTTGTTACTTATTGTTTGTACTCATTAGTATATTCCTGATGATGGTGTGAGAACCACATTGAAACGTTGAAGTAATAAATTTTCTAGACGTATCCATCCATAAAATTGTCTTGTTTAACTATAACTTGTGCTTCTAATATGCCATTGAAAGATAAGGAACGCTATTGTTTCTTGGATTAAAATACGGTTGGTAGAACGGATAGTGAACAGTGTGCCTTTCATACTTTTATATAAGCGTTTCTATGAAAACCATTCAGAAAAGTTTTAGTCGAAAATTGATACATTCATAGTCGTTCATCTAAACCATGTAAGCCAATTATCCATAACAGTGTAACTTCATTTTTGGTGTATATGTCGTATAATAATATACTGAAATTCACAATATATCCAATTAATAATAATTAGGCAAATCTCATTGCAAAAGCTGATTATAAATATCCATTATATGGTATGTAGATGTGTTAATCTTCTTATGTGGAGTATCAAACTAATTATGGCTCAATGTATACAGGCCAATTAGTAACTTATTATCAGTAGTCTTATATAACAGTTCTATATTACATTTGAATTAGCATGCAACATGGTTTCGATTTCCTGTCATTAACAACATATACCCCCTACTATTGAAAGTATAGCTTTACCAGTAAAGGTAACAAACACCAACTTGAATAACAACTAACAGCTGGACGGCAACGATTACAACACTACTCGACCATCAGACATACATTTCTAAACATAGCTTGCTAGGCAAGGTGATAAACACACACTGGCAGCTTTTATTTCAAACAAATATATTTGACAGTTACAGAAAAAAATATATTAAATCTTTAGCCATACACCTCTTTTGAATTCTTTTACAGATGATACTGAACAATATTACCAAGATCCTTGAAGAATTGTGCCTTCTAAAGCGCTTATGAGCTAAAAATGTAACGCTTTGTCAAGAACAAAGTCAATAATTCAAAGTAAATATTTTCATCCTTGAAGAATTGTGCCTTCTAAAGCGCTTATGAGCTAAAAATGTAACGCTTTGTCAAGAACAAAGTCAATAATTCAAAGTAAATATTTTGCTGATTTTCAATAGGGTTCATTCTTTGGTGATTAAGAACACTCACACCAAGTTCCGTCAATATCCGGCAAGAAATCCGGACAGTCGGTTCTTGATGCTATTTTTAGTGGATAAAAAACACAAATAAACTGCTTTTGTAGATGCTTATATTTTATCCGATTGAACATGGTATTGGTCCAAATATTCGTCGTACGGGAGAGATTGTCAGAAACTTCATCTTATGTAGAGTGGAAAGGGGAAATGTATAAAAAAAAACAGTTAAGGCTCTCATATCCACACTCTTGCCTTTTACATGTAGTACGATCTGGTGATATTGAAGTTTTAGAAGGTTTCGTGGCTTGATTTTGTATGTTATAAATTTAAAAAGAGACACATTGAAGGAATGTATTTTGTAATCCTGCACAATCAAATACAATTTATTTAGAATATGTTTGCTTCTAAATTATAATTTTTTACTGGCAATTTATTTGTAGAGATTGATTTTGAGCTTTCCATAACTTACGAATGCGTCAATTATTTTATATACGAATCAAATCATCTTGATGCAGGCATGTACGGGAAATGCACCATTATGATCCATTTATTTATAATGACTATGGTATAATAATAACCTACATTGTCGTGACCAAGATATGCCAAAAGATATAATATGACGTACTTGAAATAAATAATACATATTTCTTGCTTGCTTAATTTTTATGTAATTATTGTGAATGTAATTATGCTGAAAATTGATACCGACAGTCTTTCGTACTACGCGTTAACAATAGATATTTCTTTTAAAACGGATTTATATGGATCAGAATGTGGAATGTCTAGGAATTTCTAACAAACTTGTATCTCCAAATTTTCGGAGACACTTAAACCTATTATTTGCATATTTTTGACACCATACGTTGTTATACGCTACAGACAATAAATATAAAGCTTTATATATAGACACAGATAATATATATGGAACAGCAATCACTGGTAAAAGTTATATGCAAAGTTTCGACGTCGTCGTCCTCAAGGCACATTATGATAAAAGTGATAAAAACATATCGGGTGTCCAAAAAAAACGTCCCCAACTTTAACGAAAAGTATCTCAGCTGCTGATGATTATCACAGATTTACTTCAACATGTCCTTGGCAGACCCTGAAAATATGAAAGTCATCGAAGAAAAATTGTACAAGTACTGCCTCGAACAAAAGAGCATGTAAAAAAATTCAATATCAGAGCAAATTACATATTTGAATTTGTCTTCATTGTGCCTTCACCACATCAACCACCAATATCAAACATTTTCCATCCTCGTAAACTCTCATGGATCTTATCTAAAGGTACCACTCGAGAAACAACCATCCTGCATTTCAGTTCCTGTTTAATCAGTGTGTCCCTCTAACCTAAATGCAGTAGACCTGTTTCTTAAGAGAATCCCCGGAGTCATTACCATCACCATTCCCCCCTATCTGCTTTCATACTTTTATAGATTCTCAAAATAACGTTTGTCAGAAGCTTGTCTCGCATTAAAAAAATAACAACATGAACATGAATATTTAAATAAACGGAAAAATGGAGAAAATGATATATACATGTTTGATAGCTTTTGATTAATACAATAACTAATATTTTTTATATTTTTAGACAATTTCCATTAAATTTTATCATTATAAAAGCATTACGTATAAAAGTTACGGGCAGTCGGGACCATGTGTAAGTTAAGGGGGACTTTATCCGTAACTTACGGGCATCCATAACTTACGTTGGTTTTGTAAAACACTTAAAGCTGGTACTTAAAGTCTAGCGCACACGAGAGCTCCCAGCTGAGCAAAATTTCATTCGTGTCTCCCAGCTCAGCTCGCAGCTTTCGTCGGTTTCCGCGCACACCCTAAGCTTAGAGCTTTCAGAGACATGGTGTCGAGTCATAAACGTCTAAAAAAAAAATAGATCACGAGACATTATAACGTGACAAAATATCGGACTTCAACAACCCTTCGAATGATTCAGAATATGAAAGTTGAAAGCTAAGAGCTTTCGGCTGTGCACACGGTAAGGTATTTTTCATTCCAGGACAAAATTATCAAACACGACAGATAATCTCCTTAACGCCTCGAATAAAATAAACCTAACGTAAACACCGCGCACACGAGAGCTACGAGCTGAGCTGACAGCCACGAATGAAATTTTGCTCAGCTGGGAGCTCTCGTGTGCGCTAGCCTTATGGTTTATGTGTGGACTTACGGGCACCCATAGCTTACGAAGGCTTCGTGCAAGGATACCCAGATCTGTATGTGTGGGTTTCCTGTACACGCATGTCTTCAAGGGAGCCCTAACCGTGTTATTCGCACATCTAGAAATGGAATTGAGTCCTTTTCTTCAACTTCCATGATGAACTTTATTCTGTTATGATGGGCATTGAGGTGCTGTTTTAGTATAAATCGGCCATCCTCTTCTCTGAACATAACAAAGGTGTCATCAACTTTACGGAACCAGCAGATAGGGTGATTGGTGAAGTTGCCATGGACTTTAATTCAAAAGCTGTCATGTAGATTTTAGTTATCTACGAGGCACTTCCCAAAGATCGTGAATTTGTTTGTAGATATCATCTACACCATGTGAAATAGGTAGAGGACTTACACATCTGAATGTTAAATTAGCTTCTTGTCCAACCTATGTACACGTTGGTCTCCTGCAAGTTTTCGCATCAGCTTGTAGTTCTGTTACAGTTTATTGGTACTCAATCTTATCCATGCTGACTGTAGCTTTTCCTCCAGGTAGAATGGTGATGTTATCGTCTTATCTGAGGTCCCTTGAGATGCATCACTCTCCACGTTCATCAAGTTCTTTGGTTGTGTGTTGGTGGTTTTGGAGAGGTGTTTCCGGTTGATATGTCCGCCTGGTGTTAATTGGATTTTGAGTTTGGTGAAAATTTCAAGCCTCGAGATAGGACGTTTATCTTTAAGGATGTTCTGGCTTAAGTTAATCACAGTTTTCGTGAGGTATTCATTCTTGTGGTTTGGTTTAGATGAACTATCTTACTGGATTTTCTGTTTTCTTAAGTTAAGGAATTGGTTTGTTGTGAGCTTTTGATTTTCTCGCCAAGAATGTCACTGGTCTTCTCCTTCTTGGTTCTCAAATCACGATTTTCATTGGTAGTGAGGATGTTTTTCATTTCACTGAATTCGAATTCTAAATTCTTGAAATGATAACAATATAATAGTGATAACATGAATGTACGTACCAACTTTATTTTCAAAAGTATAATTATTGGCTTTTTTTTTAATTGATTTAGTATATCAATAATTAAAATACGATCAGATAGTTTCCATGTTGATGTATTTCAGAGTTAAAAAGTATTTTATATGAATTATATCAAACAAATATATATTTACTTCTAGAAACTTACTTAGAAATCGTTGATGGTACACTGTTTAGTTTAAATAACATTGTTATTCTTTGTTTTTAATAAAAAAAAAAAAACTATTTAGAAACGTTAACAAGAAAAGATGTATTTGAATTTCCTTTCACCATTTGAAGTTCATAGCAGTCATTGTAATGTATGTTAGGCCTAACTAATAAACAAAACCCAACTATTATTAAATAAGACAGGTTAAAGACATTTCATACATTCCATCACCTTCTTAATGTCAAAATTGATTTTTTAACAGTCAATTATTTCATTTTTTCCTTTTTTATTTTGTTATTAGTTTAAAAGAGAATGTTAATCAAACGAACACTTTAACTGTTTTCACAAATATTGTTGCTCTGTTACTTGTTTTGCATACATTCTGAAACAAGTGACCAATCAATTTAAAGTCGTTCTTGTAACTGAGAGCAGTATGTAAGTTGATTAATAAAATACGTATTGCCCTTACTTTGGAGGCCTTGATGAAATTCTGCCTCATAAGAATAGAGGAATATGTCAGCAAGTAAAGGAGGCACAGTTAGTACCCATAGGAATATCAATTACCTGATGCTGACAAATTTCCCCTGAAAAATTCGACAAATAAGTATTCCAATTCTACAAAAGCTACTACTGTCAACGAATAATTAGACCACAGCATTCGTCACAAGTTGGTCGACTTCTCCCAAAACAACCAATAAGTTTTAAACATTTATAAGTGACTGGTGTAATTGTATGATGTACAACATGTATGGGTTGTTGTCTGTGTAAAATAATAAATCTGATTTTATCAATAAGACATAAAACATGGTGAATTGGAATCGAGTTGTTTGATGTTGTCGATTACTACGATTATATCATGGCAGATAGAAATAACGCAACCGTAATCAAGTTGTCAGAGAGAGGTAAAATACAGCAATTGCTGATGTTAATCGACAAAATAAAGAGGATTGTCATGTACTTTAGATAACCGTTCAGGTTTTATCTGCTTTCCAATCCACTTGTAAAATGTAAAAATTAAAACATTTAAAAACAGAAAAGTTCAGGTGGAATATCACTCATTAAAATATCTCTATACAATAAATATATTCATTCATTTGGGATTTAATATTGTTATATTATAAACGGAACTGGCAAATTAAATATTATAATAGAAACGTCTGGGACCATTAAATTCGGAAGAGAACTTCCTACTGGAAAGGTTTTAACATGTTCCCATACTCACTACTTACTTCATAGATACTCTTATAGGTACTCACTTTACTGTTACAAGTAGGATCGTGGGTGGTTCGTCTAAATGATTTTGGTCATGCAATCTTACAAATTACACCCTTTAAAATTTTATTTTTAAACAGAGTATAAGATTTTGTTTCTTAAATAGGAATACCAAGCTCTAAGAAGAGATCAATGAAATATATTGAAGAAACGTTAATTGCTTACTGGCATTAGCTATAGATTATTTCAAACATTTAAACTTATACTGTTATCATTGAACGTAAATTGATATAAATGATAAATGGTTGTATGTGAGTAGAATAACAGTCATATTCAATTTAATACCAATTTTAAATCTGATCAGCAGACCAAGTAAATAATTCCTATAGCACGCTTAACTCTTTAAATTTAAAGCTAAGTTTACACTTAAAGTAGTATTTATAGCACACCTTTCATGAGTTAACCGATTTTAAATGATGAAACTTTTTAAATCGTAACAAATTAAAGAAAACGTACTACAGATTACGTATATCATTAATACCGTGGGATGAATAAACAGGAAAGAGGAGGTGTATGAAACGGTGTATGTAAGAATGTGTTGTTTATTACATATAAAAATCTCTCAATGGCAGAACTGATAATAGGTTGTTGATCTTGCAGAAAATATAACACAGAGACTTTGCACAAGTTTTAAACACACATGTCTTAATCATGTTAAAAATTGTTCATATATTTTAAATAAATTGTCGATATTCGTGGTAACGTGTGTTTTACAATATGAAAACTTGAGACTTTAAGTGGGGCTGTAAGTCTTTTCTAATTTCTAGCTCCTATTGTATGGCATTGTTTAAATACTGATGATCATATGAATACAGTTCAGTTGTTTCGTTGTCACACGTGCTGAAGATGGTTCCACTTTTGCCAGTAATAATCTGTGCAAACAACTTCAGTCACCCCCATCTCACTAAACTTGACATTGTAAAACATGCTGTAACTTGGAATTAGAGTAGTTTTATCTCTTCTAAGCGCTGCCCGGTCGTTTAAGCAAAGAATATGCTTAAGATCCAAATATATACCATTATATTACTTGTCTTATACAACGCATGTAGTTCACATCATGACAACAGTAAGTAAACTTGTTAAAATGGTAAATATTTCTTTAAAGAAACAGATTTAGTTGTTTGCACGTTGAAATATTTATGAAAATATACTAAGATTCTGAACGCATTCTGTTGTTGAGAATAAATGGTTTTATACATTTAGTTTGAAGTACCATCCAAGGCGTATCATAATGGCAATGGTAGAAGTTTTTACTGTTAATATGATTTGTTTGTTAAGACAATCCGGGTGTTAAATATTTATCTGGCACGAAAAGCTTTGTTGAAATATTAGGCAAGTATTCAGGAAATGGACATGGTGTGTATCGTTGAAAATTTTCGGATAGTTTGTTAATGGCTTTTTGTTTTTATACGCCCACACATTAATGTGGGCGTATATTGTAGTCGCCCCTGTCTGTCTGTCCGTCTGTCCGTCCGTCCGTCTGTCCGTCTGTCTGCCTGTCCACAATTGTTGTGGACACGATAGAGAGCTGGTTTCTTGATGGATTTTGATAAAACTTGCTGTGAGTGTTTGTTATCACCCAAGGAAGAAGCCTATTGAAAATCAGACGAATCGAAAAATATTTCCTGGGTTATTGCCCTTGCTTTTGAAAATATGTTGTGGACACCATAGAGAGCTGGTTTCTTGATGGATTTGGATGAAACTTGGTATGAGTGTTTGTATTGACATTGGGATAAACCCTATTGAATATCAGAAACATCGAAAAAATATTTTATGAGTTATTGCCCTTGTTCTTTAAAACGCGTTAATTTTTCAGCTGTTACACTCTTAAAGTTGTGGACAAATAGAGAGCTAGTTTCTTGGTGGATTTTTATGAAACTTGCTGTGAGTGTTTGTAATCACCCAGGGATGAACCTTATTGAAAATCAGACGAATCAAAATATATTTCCTGGGTTATTGCCCTTGCTTTTGAAAATATGTTGTGGACACCATAGAGAGCTGGTTCCTTGATGGATTTGGATGAAACTTGGTATGAGTGTTTGAACTGACATTAGGATAAACCCTATTGAATATTAGAAACATCGAAAAAATATTTTATGAGTTATTGCCCTTGTTCTTTAAAACACGTTAATTTTTCAGCCATTACACTCTCAAAATTGTGTACACGATAGAGAGCTGGTTTCTTGGTGGATTTTTTATGAAACTTGCTGTGCTTGTTTGTAATCACCCTAGGATGAAGCCTATTGAAAATCAGACGTATCGAAAAATATTACCAGGGTTATTGCCCTTGCTTTTGAAAATATGTTGTGGACACCATATAGAGCTGGTTTCTTGATGGATTTTAATGAAACTTGGTATGAGTGTTTGTATTGACATTAGGATAAACCCTATTGAATATCAGAAACATCGGACACGATAGAGAGCTGGTTTCTTGGTTGATTTTTATGAAACTGGCTGTTGGTGTTTGTATTGACCTTCGGATATACCTTATTGAAAATCAGAAACATCATCAACTATGTTTCTGCTCTTAATCATTTAATCACGTTGGTTGCCCTTGTTTTATGCATATTTCAGTGACATATTTGTTTTTTCCAGGAAACTTTAACCCATGGTTTTACTCTTGTAAAAAGAGAAAATACCATTCTCAGAATCTTTCATTTACTGATCACTCTTGTCAACCGCCCGAAGAATTGGCTGCCGTTATAAAAGTGGGCGTATTACGATGGCCATCGCTATTTTTTTATCATTGGCCGGTTTAGCTATTCCAAAAGAGTAAAACATCTTTCTACAAATGCATTTTTATGCTCAAAATTATCTAGTTTTTTTTTCACATCATCGTTGGAATTAAGTTTTGGTGCGAGGGTTTAATCTATGTGATTCAAATCAAGTTTTATGATGGTAGAACTAGTTTTGCACTGATAAAGGGGTCGAGTTACCAAGCTTAAAAGTTTATGCCAAACAATTTTCAAATAATTAAATTTGGCATATTAGACTACCCACTGTAATATTTTGAAATATATTGCACAGAGTGTTAGGTGAAGAAAAGCCATCTATCAGTAACTTGTATCCGGCTGTTGAAAATGAAAGATAGCTACAATGATTTGATAAAAAGAATCTTGACTGTAATGGATGGTTTTAGATACAAATAACAAAATAAGTGCAGTTTAACTTGCAGACGTAATTTGGAAGCGGAGTTGGAAACTGATAAGGTATCGTTCACTTGTCAGTAGGTAGCAGAGTCAACATGAAATATCTTTAATCGATTTTTCACTCTAATGATTTAAAGTTGGGTTACCCTATTTCTAGTTATCTACCTACTACAAATTAGGTTTCTCTTTTCAGTCACTGGCAAGAGTAACTTGGTCGATTTGTGTAGTACAATATTTCAGTCTCCTTACATTATTTCTCGTTCAGGTCTATATATGTTACTGAATCTCTATAATTTTGTTAGCTATCTTGGAGCATCATGGTTTTATTTGCAGTAAGAGCATTTATGTTTTATATGATCTACATCCTCTAAGTGGCACAGGATGGGTTTTACCATAAATATGACAGAATGCTCTATACACCAGTAGGCCTACCAGTACATTAATTTCAACAAAATATGCAGGAACCCAATCTTGGTTTTAAGTGTCATTTCTGATAAAAAGTCATATTTTACCATTAACTGAATGATTTATGTTTACAATTTTTTCGTTGATCTGTGTATTGGTGTTAAAGAACATGAAATATAGCACTATTTAGAACATCAGAAGGAAATGAAGCGTTGAACCTGAAATAAAAGCGGTTTAGGTTTAATTACCAGATACGTTGGTGGAACCGGGACGAGAAATAAGGGCAACAACAGATGATATATATTAGGCCTATGTGAAAAAAATGATCTTTATTTGTTTAATACTTTCTGTGCAGAATTGTAACCTGTGGAGTGAACACGATAAAAAAAAAGAATGCGTAATTAAGAGATATAGTTTTATATAATGATTATCTGATCATTACAAAAAATGATAGGGATCACCTTAATAATGACAATGATCCACCTGTAGAGTGAGCACGAGTTACACAATATAGCTAATAGAGTAAAACGTCAAGTCAGACACGATATTTCGGTGAAAAATGATCTGATCATAATCGATAATCGATAGGGGTCATCTTAATAATGACATTAACCCACAAAATAAAAATAAAAAGATTCTGTAAAGAAATGTATCCAGTAGATTGAGGGTGATTACAATATACGCCCAAAATATTGTTGTGATGTTAAAGCTGTTGAAGAAAACAACTCCAACAGAATTATTTCTTTCCAAAAGCCAAAATGTTTTATCTTTAATGAAGTCAATTTTTTTTTGTGACCAACGTGCAGGTTAATTACGGTTGAAGAAGGACAAGAAAACACTGTTATCCTTTGACGATGTGTGGTCGTTTAATAAACGTATTTATATATATTAAGCAGCATGTCTTCAGATTAACCTCATTTTAAGAGCTATATATTGAAATGAAATAAAATGAATGTGAGTTTAGTATCCTGCTATTCCGGACTTCAATGAGCTAATAATGCCACTTCACAATCTTGTAAATATCCCACAATTAATCTTACAGATCGCCAACATATACAAGCATAATCCGAAATATTATGATGTATTAACGTCGAAATTACACGATTTGTTAAAATGTAATTTTGCAGCTTTTATACCTTTACCTTTTGCAAAATCTAATTAATACGTAAATTACGTGCATCAATTCGTAAAACAACATAACTACTCGCATCGAACTCGTAAATACTCGTTAAAGCATCGTATCACGTTCCCCTATTAATAATAACCAACACATTAAACTCGTAATAATTCATAAACAAATCATAAAGTTACCGTAACAAGTCGCTAAAGAAAGATTGTAAGGGGGCATTTATGGATGGTATGAGTTATTTACAGAAAATAAATTGTTGGGGGTACATTTGGTTCTCACGTGATGGACTCTCATGATTATCTCCGAGTTTTTTACAGATACATACCAGCGATTTGACTATACGTGTTGGTCAGCCACAAGGACTCTTTGTATTTACTTTTTAAACAAATATTACTTTTTAAGGTCTTGGAATCTACGACTATCCGATTGACAGGAGTTGCAAATCGACCTTAGCCCACATTCATTACACTAGTCTATATAAAATTTAATGTGGAAAATAATTAGATGTCTGAACCATTAATATCTTTAATTTGTAGAAAACATCGCAAGTGATCCTAGGTCGTCAATATCATCAAAGATTTAATAAAAATTATATCAGAAAAAACTAAGCATCATTCTAAAATTGTTTCTGTTGATCAATATTTGATTTATAGTTATTTTTAGTTTCCTGATAATGAAATCTGAACACATTAAATTGGTTTTTCGCCTCAGTTTAAGGTCCTAGATACGTTACCCGTCCGTTAGAATCTGGATTTCTGTTTAGTCCTAGGTCGTGCTTTTAATAGGGGACATGAACTCTGCACATACTGCCTTTGTTATAATACGTGTATATTTTCTTTGTTGCGAATGTACAAGGGCAATATAGTGTACGACGAGTGTTCCTGGAAATGTTTGCAGATTAGATTATCTAGAGTATCGAATGGTAATTTAAACACCTTAAAAACACTTGGTCCCTTTGTAAAACATAAAGTAAATTGTAACGCCTTGGTTGTGCGTGCTGCTCGTTTATTTTACTTTTGTTTATGCTTTTCCTTTGATGAATAAAACAGACTCGAACAATTGAGTTAATTATCTTCATCCTTCAAACCCTCATCATAAATTTATAAATGTCAAATGTTAGTCTAATATTAAGATCTGTATTGAATAAACAGTTATGTTTCTTATCTAAATAACTAATTATATGTCAATAATGGATCAATGCTAAATAGCAGTTCATTTCTTCACTCACCAGTGCAACGTCAATAAATTACAAAGTGTGATGATTAATTGTGAAAACTAACATTGTTTTTACTTTACACATTACATTACAAAAAAAAACAACATCTTAAGCATTTCTTACTGTTAACAGGTATAGAGAACAAATAGGCAAAGGCACACTCCCCCTTATCAACAGTGCAAAAAAAGAAACAGAAGGCAACCCCATCGGTTTTTTTTGTCTCATCTGAATGACTTTTTTCATGTCCGACATGGTTATAAAAAATCCTGTACTTTCCGGTTGGCTAGCAAGCGTACACGTACTGCAGAGTACTCTGTCCCCAGAGAATAAAGAGGACAAAAGGCACCCCTTTATAGATTATGAGGAAAGAAGGCACTTTTATCACTGTGATGCGAGGTATGGAGATATATTCGTTTTGAATGACTGGTCATACTGTTTTATTTGCTTAGATCACCACGTGAAAACCTTGCATAATACCTGGCAGATTCTTCCCAAGTTAAAGAATAAATGGTTTTGACATTGTTTTTTAAAGATTGGGAAGAGAAGATGTACAACCATACACAAAAAATGAGAGATTAAAGAGGCACAGGCTTCATTTTCGCGGGTCGATTTGGATAAGTCTCAGAAACGGGGATTTTTTAGCTCAGCAATTTAGTACTGGTTATCACAACTCACCATTGAAATTTGAGCCTTCAAATCCATGTGCATCCATAATTATTAACATTTGAAAGTTATAATGCCCTACTACACATTAGCGATACTATGCAATATATAGAAAAGTCATCTATAGAAATAGAAGGAGAAATGTCTAATTTAAGGTATATTTGAAGGAAATACGCAATTTTCGTGCATTTCTAGTGCTTCTGAAGGATACTTAAATATATTCAAGACCCAACTCAACCAATAAAAATGAAGACTGGTCCCCTTTAACCCTTCCGAAATGAAAGGGAAGTGTTACTCAAACTGATGTTATATCTGTCTTAAACATTTTAAATTAGAAGTTACGAATCCCCTCGTAAATCTATATGGAATTGTTGTAAACTCAAAGTTTACTTGAAGACAGGTCGATGACTGCCTTATAAAATCGAATTACATTGTTTCCATACCGTCACAGAAAACCCACTTGAAATAGGCTCTTAATCTAAACTTTGTCAATATCACCTTATGGTAACCTCTTGTTTTCTTTGTTCTTGAACTAATTCAAAAGATTAATTGTGGATCAATAAAGTCGTTTGTATTTTGCAAGGTCGTAGTATTGTCCAAGTTCTTCAATGCATCTATCTGAAAATATACATGAATAACCATGGATGCTTCAATGCATCTGAAATAGTACATAAAATTGAAAATATTTCTGAAACGATACCAAATTATTTTCTACTTATTGAATTTTCTAGTATGAAAACATGCCATTTCGTAGCCTATTGCACATCCCAAACACAGCATAGTCGATAAAAAATGGGCATAACACCAATCCAAAACTTCTGCATCGCTAGCTACTAGTATTATTAGCTACAAAATTAAGGGAATTAGACCCAGGCCTTCAGTTGTACTCCCAGTCTCACTTTATTAAGGAAGAACAGAAAAGAACTTCATGAAAGTTACCTTTAAATTTAATTATATGACCTACTCCGAAGTGTCTGTCCACTCCATACGCTGATGATTGTGTTTTATTTATTCCACTTATTCTTATTGTTATAATTAATATTAAGTCTTTGATTCAATTTATACAAATGCAAATGTCTGCAGGGAAGGTAAAACAGCCCACGTATAACCTACTAGCGGTTTCCTTGAACCTTTTATAAACGAGAAATGTGATGTAAATTAAATATAAAATTCAATTTTAAATTCCCTTTAAAGACTTAGTAAAACACGTCACCAAGCAATTATTTGGTGTTAACAACGTGCACTGGGAGAAAAAAGAAGAAAAACTTATTGTTAAGTAAGGAAATGCTCAGTAGGGTTATTTCTCAAGTAATTCTAACTATCTGAAATTAGTCTCATCTAACTTTGATGATGTCTCATCAATACTTGGTGAGAACGTGAGGTATTCCTGTTCATTGAAATATCTACCGATTCTATAATTACAGAAAATGACAGGAAATTAAGGCAATTTCAATCAGCATGTGTCCTAGTCCTTTAAGCTCTCCAACTCATGTTACGTTTAACTGCAATTTTCTATACTTGGTTATACAGAATTGAATCCAGAAAATTAGTGCAATTTTCCGCTTGGGTATTATGTGTGACATAACTGAAAATTTAATTGAAACAGATATGTCAGGAGGATTTGATTTTTTTTCAAATCTTCTAGAAAACCTCTAATGATGATGTAGACATTCACGAAGATTTTAAATATAAATTCCTCTCTGTGCGACATATTTGTTTTCTGATTGAAAACGTTTGACTTTTATTGATAATAGATAGGTAAGGGTTTTTTTTTTCAGAGCACAGTGGGATGGATCCAACTTAATGAGAAGTATGTAAAGGTCATCCGATGTCCGATGATTAAAGTTACAGCAATAAACGTAGAGGACGGAGGAGTCTCTAGCATATTGCAGGCGAAGCATGAAAAATGTATAATGAAACCCAGGCTGACATAAGTGGTTTGAAGATTGCCCATTTTGAAATATTAGTTATAACGTATTGAAAAAACCTCCAGGATTCAAGATTGCAGATGGTTAAGGACAAAGTCATTAGATGTGTTTACATTTGACATAAACACAATGTACTTTTATAAAGCTGAAGATTATAGATTTAGGTCGGCCATTTCCTTTTAAACGTCAAGATAAGCTGAAGGTGAAATTAGTTGTTGTATGGAAGGGAAGCATAATCACCTATAATGACAATCAAAGACTTATGTTCATTAGCTTTATTTAGATTTTAATTCCCGGATGCTTGCTGAAATTGTTTTAAAATTAGGAAGCAGTAAAGACTTTAAGTAGCTTAACATCAAATAATGTCAAAATCTAATCACTCAGGGTATGTAGTTATCTGTTTTGATGACTTCAATTGATGAGAGGCTAACCATCACGACGTAGCATGTATTTTACCATCGTGCAAAGCAACAACTATGATCGACTTTGTGAAAGATAGCTTTCAATATAATTCTGGTAGTAATCACCTCTGTAATCATGACCCCAGCTCTAAGCTGTGGAGATATTTTAAAACTGTTTCCGTTTGACTAGTAGCCTAATTATCTATGAATACTAAATGTATGTTGCCGACGGTGAGCTCCTACCATGAGCTTCTATTTTGGACAAAGGATTATGTTATCGGTTATGAAAGTCATTATAATTTATCCAAAAGCTTCAAAAATGATACATTTGTGTACATTTGTATATGTCTGAATATTTTAGTTTGAATATACATGTAGTCTACAATCACGATCTTTGTGTTCGACATTGTGACAAACGTAACGACTTCGAATTTTCCATTGTTAATTTTACATTCATGTGCAGTAACGCACCCCATCCACCAGCTTATACATGTATTATATGCGTGTATGTTTCACAACTCATCCGTTATGCCACAGATTATTCAATATATAAAGACTTTCTGAATTAAAATTTCGTACACTCACACAACGTGTTACTAGTCCACAACGTGTTACTAGTCGAGCCTGACTAACACTGTGCCAGTTCCTCTCCGTATACGTAAAAGTTTGAAAACTTACAGTTATTATGTATTTTGGGAACCTTAAAATCCTAACAATTTGATGCAATTTTATCAGTTTTTAAAGAGGAACGTTCAAGATCTGTTCGAACAATCGTTCCTTAGACTCACAGCTTTCAGACATCATTGAGCCTTCTGAACCAAGTGCATCTATCCATAATAAAACTCGTTCAAGACTTTGTATTGTAGAAGATCATCCAAGAAAGTGTAGAAAGTGAAACTTCTAAAAATAGCAGTTTAACTATAAGATTTTATTTATTTATAATCTTTTAAACATAATAAAATAATTTTAACAATTGCTAACAATATGATGTGTATATAAAATATTAGAACTGAGCTATACAAAAGTAACAAAATAACCAATAAATTCATATCCTGCCCAAAAGTATGTATTTTGTATCTAGCCTACACATACTATAAACTTGCTTCCATCTTCTAATTAAAACCCTTCCCTTGATGTATGACAAGTATTGATGGATATAATAGTTGTAAACTTGCCCAGATCTTGAAGCAAAATAAAAAGCTATCACTAATCTCTATATATACACATGTCAATAAATAACCAACCATAAAAGGATAAAAAGGATAAAAGGTAGAATATAATCTTAAGGAATATAACCTCAATGTAAAGAATAGGTATGTGTTTCAAGGTGTATCTACAGAAAGGTCAAATAGCATCAGTCTGTGGTTTATATCATTGTATACTAGTATTTTGTAATCATTGTATCAAATCATTGATGGTAGTGTTATTAAATAGGATATATTCATCATATCAAAAATATAAATCATTGACAGTACTCTATAAATTAGTATGAGATAATTTACATATAATATAAATCATTGACAGTAGTATATTAAATTAGTATGAAATATAGTCATTATATCTAATATAAATCATTGACAGTAGTCTATTAAATTAGTACAAAATATAATCATTATATCTATATATAAATCATTGACAGTAGCCTATTAAATTAGTACGAGATATAATCATTATATCTAATATAAATCATTGACAGTAGTCTATAAATTAGTACGGGATATAATCATTATATCTAATATAAATCATTGACAGTAGTCTATTAAATTAGTACAAAATATAATCATTATATCTAATATAAATCATTGACAGTAGCCTATTAAATTAGTACGGGATATAATCATTATATCTAATATAAATCATTGACAGTAGTATATTAAATTAGTATGAAATATAATCATTATATCTATATATAAATCATTGACAGTAGCCTATTAAATTAGTACGAGATATAATCATTATATCTAATATAAATCATTGACAGTAGTCTATAAATTAGTTTGAGATATAATCAATATATCTAATATAAATCATTGACAGTAATATATTAAATTAGTACGGGATATAATCATTATATCTAATATAAATCATTGACAGTAGCCTAATTAATTAGTACGAGATATAATCATTCTATTAAATATAAATCATTGACAGTAGTCTATTAAATTAGTATTTGATATAATCATTATATCTAATATAAATCATTGACAGTAGTCTATTGAATTAGTACGAGATATAATCATTATATCTAATATAAATCATTGACAGTAGCCAATTAAATAATAAAATGCTATAGAAATTGGTCAGTAGAATAAATAGGCCAAGACAAAATATATCCATTGTATCAGTACCTTATAAAATATCATGAAAGACTTTTTATCACAGCAAATATTTCTGTTTTCTTTTGTTCTGTTATAAAACACTTAGGTTATTGTTCCACCATCGTCTGGTAAGGAAAGACCTTCAAATCTGAAAATATGTATTAAAGGGGACCAGTCTTCATTTTTATTGGTTGATTTGGGCCTTTGTTATATGTAAATAGTCTTCAGAAGTACTCAAGCTATAAGAAAATCGCAAAATACCTTCAAATATATCTCAAACTAAAAAATTCACGTTTATTTATTTTTTTTCATTGCTGTACGCGGCTGGTCTCCAGCCTGTGTGAAAATTGTGTGTCTTGTTGACCAAGTCTACAATTCAAAATACGGTATGCTTGTGTGGGCCTGTGCAGTAGTCTGGATGACCTGACCTGCGCTGTTGCACCACGGGAATAACTTATTTGTTATCAAGATGGCGGGACACTCAATGTGTAGTAGGGCATTGGGACTTTCGAACACGGATAATTAAGGATACACATGGATTTGAAGGCTCAAATTTCAACGGTAAGCTCTGTAGACTATTTCTAATTAGCTAAGCTAAAGATTTCACATCTTTGCGACCGTCGGATGATTGTCCGAAACAAATGCCGAACGTAGCTCTTTAATCTATTATTCAAACAAGTGAATACAAACTCTTTTGAGAAGATCAATTTAAAAATGACACAAAGCTACAAAAATTAATCGTATATGTTAACTCCAATTAATAGTTTATTATATCCATCTATCTCTAAAACTTTGTAAACATTATTCTGAGCATTTTTGTTAAGAATAAGAAAAAAACATTAGACAGTAGAGGTGTTCTAATGATTGGGAAAAATACCAGATTGTTTCACAAGTTCACCTCTCCTTACTAGCTAATTAAATAAAGATTTCAATGATCAATCAGTTAAGTTTAACCAATCTCACACTTCCATGATGTCTTTTTACAGTTAAACAATGTAAAGAAAATCTGAGACAAACCGAGTTAAAATGCCAATTGGTAGCCTATGTTTCCAAAATATAGAACAAGACAACGCTTTTGGATTTCCTAAATAAACAGTTTATTTAGTAACATTTTTCCTTTTACAAACTGTATCTTTCAAACTTATAAACATCTCAAATAGGGCAAAAATATTTTGATCTCATTCTCATTGAAATTTATTTTTAGATTTTCCAATCAATACAAAAAGAAAGAAACATCTATATTTGACTAGGATAAAAACTTAAGTTCTCATGTTGAAGATCCAGCTTGTCCTTGGCAAAATTTCTTGTCATTGATCTTTCTCAGATTAGCCATACCAATTTACAGCTGGGTTGACTGGAATTATTCACACCCTGATCGAGATCCAAAACTCTCAACCACAATCAAAGTAAGAGTATACATCTATTACCTACCTCTCAATAATAGAAGTATTTTCTTTCACTAATTGCACCATTTCCTCCACAGAACTTCTGGAAGTTTTCAATCTGAAATATCCATTGCCTTAGGAAATATTTCATTTGATTTAACTAGTTGGAATTGTTTTTAATAAAACAGAACTATTATCTATTTTGAATTAAGAATATTACAGATAGAAATTGGACCAGGCCTAAACACTAAACTAAACAATGACTTTTTATAAAATGAAAGTTAATTTACCCCTGTAAAATATCACCAGCAACTTGTCTTCTTAATAATAAATTATTATTACTACTATTTCTACTGATACAAGATGAATTTTCTGCACTTTCTTCTTCTTCAGTTTGTATTTTTGTTAGATTTTCTGATAATAATTCAAGATATTGCTGCAAATACTAAAATATAAAATAATGAATTTATTTAAGATTTTCTTCATGATTTATTAAAGTAAAAGGCTGTAGTAGCTATCAATAATGAAATATTAAAAATGATTATATAATATATTTTTTTGAGTATTTTGTTAATATCCCATTGAATGAAAAATATATTGAACATTTATACCTAAATGTAAATATGGCATAATATTATTATAATAAGAAGTCAACTGCTTACCAAGTTAAATAATTGATAATAAGCACTCTGCTTTTGGATTAAATTATTCATTTTGCCTTTCATTTCAATACTCAAAAGACGATTTTGGACAGCTTGACTGGAAAAAAGAAAAATAAGAAAAAATTGAATGAATCTTGTACCCCATGATAAGAACAGTCACTTGAAGACAGTGTTTTTTGCCTAATGAATAAGAAAAAAGATATTCATAGTTATTTCTTGTATAAAAAAAAAAAAGAAAACCAATAAAAGGAAATGATAAAAGTATCATGAAAACTTACCTATACCAAGTTTTAAAAGCACTATATAAATTATGAGCAGCAGGACAACAATGAGTAGTTAACCTTAGCTTGATATCATCTGTCATCTTTTTTACTTCACATCTATTTCAATATAAATATCTTTATCTTATTATAATAATAACACATATTACTTCAATCTTAATATATTACTACTATACATTAATATTCTTGTTTTTACTACAAGTATTGTGTAGCCACTAAGATATTAATAAAAAATCTGCAACTATGAAATGATTAAAAAAATGAAATTTACTTGAACCGCTTCCTTAAACTAGTCTCTTATCCCGTTAAAAGTAACTTGGTGTTCTAGAGGGCATAAAGTTTTGTTTTGGTATTCAGAAAACAATATAGAGAATAGCCATTAAATATTTTGTATTGTCATAATAACAGTAATATTATAACAGCCTATTTTTCTCAGGAAAGTGTTCTCACCTCTCATATTTATGTATTTGTTCTTCATTATGTGATAGTCCTCTCTTAAATCTATCATTCTTTAAAGTCTTTGTTGATTCTTGTAACTTGATTATCAACTCATGGAGAAATTCAGTACTATGGATGAAAAAAGACATGAGACAACAATCATCAGACCTACACTCATAACATCCTTACTTCTTACTCTGGTCAATTCTAACTCTAACCAAACTTATTCCTTTATACAACAAAATTTATCTCTGATTTTTTTAAGGTATAACATGAGGATAATAAAAAGAGATCTTTTTATCTTCATTGCTATAATATTAAACACTTTGACCTTACATAATGACCATTTACAAAGTTAATGAATGTGGTCTTAAATTACTAGATAACAATTACAAAATAAATACAAGTTCAAGGGAGATAACAACATTATTAATTTCAGAATTTAACACACAATTAATTTAGATCATTTTGAAAACACAATGAAATTTTGCTTAAAATATTTTCAAATTTACACATCCATTATATAATTATGTTGAAAATCAGATAAATTCAATTGTGTGTTAAATTAAATTGTGCGATGTTAAGTCAGATAAATTGAATTGTGCGATGTTATAAGTCAGATAAAATGAATTGTGTGATGTTATAAGTCAGATAAAATGAATTGTGTGATGTTATAAGTCAGATAAATTGAATTGTGTGATGTTATAAGTCAGATAAAATGAATTGTGTGATGTTATAAGTCAGTTAAAATGAATTGTGTGATGTTATAAGTCAGATAAATTGAATTGTGCGATGTTATAAATCAAATAAATTAAATTGTGTGATGTTATAAGTCAGATAAATTAAATTGTGTGTTGTTATTAGTCAGATAAATTGAATTGTGTGATGTTATAAGTCAGATAAATTGAATTGTGTGATGTTATAAGTCGGATAAAGTAAATTGTGCGTTGTTATAAGTCAGTAAGTCAGATAAATTAAATTGTGCGTTGTTATAAGTCAGATAAATTGAATTGTGCGTTGTTATAAGTCAGATAAATTGAAATGTGTATTTTTATAAGTAAGATAAATTGAATTGTGCGATTTTATTAGTCAGCTAAATTGAATTGTATGATGTTATAAGTCACATAAATTAAATTGTGCGATGTTATAAGTCAGATAAATTGAATTTTGCGTTGTTATAAGTCAGATAAATTAAATTGTGTGATGTTATAAGTCAGATAAATTGAATTGTGTGATCAGGCTATAAGGTAAACCTACCATCTATCAGCTGGTAAACAACCTAGAGATGAATTCCATCCTGTTGATAACTGTTTAGTATCAGTATTAGCTGATGTTATTTTCTTCATAACGTCATTCAAGAAATCTATCTCTAATTCTATCTGGAATGAAAAAATCGTGGTAGCTTTAAAAATATATTTTATAAATGTTGGTGAATTTTCAAGATCTACAATTAGATAAATATTCAGATTAAAAAAAAATCAATATAAGAAAATGATAATAATCTCATATTTACACAATATTCTCTTGAAAAAATACATCATGGTGTGTCTACATCTTCATATTAATAAATTAAGCTATTTTTTACTTTAAAAAAAATATCATATGAATGTTTTTAAAAATATTCACCTCTTTAGAAGTGGTTTCGAATTTGTTTTGTGCCTCAGTTAACATATTATCTATACTGGTGACTAGATGTTGCAATGTAGGAATATCTTGCATCTGTTGTAATAAACATAGCGATGTCAGTTGGAATTTCATGGACTTTAAGAAATGTGCAAACCATATATTGGTCGTTTGACAAAATTGTGTAACATGTTTCAGAGTACCATTCTGCAATTCTATTCCCTGACTTAGTTCATGACTGAAATGAAATATAAACAATGATTCAATTAAGGATATGTTACAAAATTTCAAAATTTGAAGTATATACATACCCATATTGTTGAACAGAATGATATTGATACATAACCACATTGTTTATCAGCATGATGTACTGGTATATACATACTACATTGTTTATCAGCATGATGTACTGGTATATACATACTACATTGTTTAACAGCATGATGTACTGGTATATACATACTACATTGTTTAACAGCATGATGTACTGGTATATACATACTACATTGTTTAACGGCATGATGTACTGGTATATACATACTACATTGTTTAACGGCATGATGTACTGGTATATACATACTACATTGTTTAACGGCATGATGTACTGGTATATACATACTACATTGTTTAACGGCATGATGTACTGGTATATACATACTACATTGTTTAACGGCATGATGTACTGGTATATACATACTACATTGTTTAACGGCATGATGTACTGGTATATACATACTACATTGTTTAACGGCATGATGTACTGGTATATACATACTACATTGTTTAACGGCATGATGTATATACATACCTATATTGTTGAACAGAATGATGAATATACATATACATACCCATATTGTTTAACAGAATGATGTAACATTATATTTGAATGTATAATATTGTCTGTAGCTGTTAATACAGCATGTGCTATTTTACAACATTGGCGAGCTGTTCTATAATCTATTTCATTATTATACTGTATACCATCGGGTACTTTGGGAAACGGTGCTGAAAAAAAATGTTTTTAATATAAAAAAATGAAATATGAAAATTATTTTTATTTATCAAACAAGACTGGGTTTGATTCTGAAGGTCTTTTAGAAAAAGTCAAAACTACTTCACAAACCAAATATAAAAAGAATTCGACAAAAATGAATCGACAAAAATGTAGTTTGTAGACTGAACAAAAGTGTGCTATATGAACTGACAGACACACTGATGGAAAGTGTGAGGATATATACAATATTTCATACTTACCAATATACACAGGATCTGGATAAGGACTAAATTTATCTTCTTTATTGAAAACTAAGATAGGATTGAAGTAAGTTATGTAGTCTGGATAGTGTTTGATTGGTAATGTTTCCTCTATGGTTAGTTCTAATGGTTGACTGTCTATTAATAACACTTGGTTCTCTTGCTTTATTTTGGTTTCCATGGCAACACATTCTTGTAATGAAGAAAGCCTTTAAAAAATAACAAAATATTGTAGGAAAAATATAAAACCTGAAGTTTCAAAGTGTAAATCATAAATTTAAAATCTTACAGTGCTGATATACATAGTCGATTATTATAAACAATTCCAGCATTACAACTACTGACTCGAATTCTAACTCCTTCAGCATCACATTGTGATCATAAAAATTAGAGATTTCCATGCATTAATATGTCTCCTGTCAAGTCTAATTGTGTCTGAAAATGATTTAAAAAGTTGGTGCTAACCTTTCGTCAGGGTCTAAATAAATTTTAACATGTCGACTTTGCATAGGACAGAATAAATTAACAATACATTTATTACAAATAGTATCAACTGTTTCAAAATATTTCTCAAACGACCAAATGTCTTCAGCTTTAATCTCCAATAATGCTGCTAACAAAGGAACTAAAAACATTTTTAAACCACTGAAATGTACAAAAATAATTTTGTTTCATTAATCACCAATTCACAGTGTTTTGAAACGACACGTTTACCATCCGTTCTACCAATCATACCTATTCCCTTGAAACAGGAATTGTTTTACATAGATAATCAGTAATAGTGTTCACAGCAATCACAGCTGGCCAATGAAGTTTAGAAAGATAAGTTACACAAGAACTTCTAGAAAATATAAATATCATAAGAAATAACTGGTCAACAGATTGCTCTGATAATGTTAAATAAGTTGGTGTTTATTTATCAATAAAATTATAAAAGAAATTACCTAGATATTTGACATGTATTTGGTAATGTTTGACTCCACTGTATAGGACCATTTTCTACACCCTGTACACCTGATATCACTCCTTTATCTTTTTTACTCACAATTTCATGCCTGCAACAATGTACACATTGAGATTTCATGTAACCAATTAAAAAATAAGATTTAATGTCATCAAGAACTAAACTACACTTTATACATTATAGAAATGAAGGAAATGAAAAGAAGAATTGAGTTCCATAAATAAGCATAAAATACTCAAAAGCTAATTTATAACTGAATGTTTTGGAGGAAATAATTTTGAAAAAGATCATACTTTGTCATAAAGTCTGTTTTAAAGAAGCTAGCAGACATTACTCTATTATTAAAATTTTCTTACATTAATTCTTTATTACGTCTTCCTCCAAATGGTCTAAAAGGTAGACTACCAGTAGCCATATGGTAATAAGTTACACCAATACTCCACAAATCAACAGAGGCATCAAATAATTTACTATTAGACCTCCGTAATACTGCCCTTTCATAGATATGTGGATGCTTAAATGGTGAAAATTATCAATAAATAAAGATGAAATATAAAAATAGTTAATCCTATTTTGACTGTTTATAAAAATATTTCAGTTTTTCTAAAGTTTTTTGACTAACACATTTGAGCCATACAGTGGAATAAGTTTCTCTAAAAGAATCCCCCCAAAACATATGTAAGGATAGGAATGGTCAGTTAAAAAAATGTGGTTGTAAAAAAAAACTGAAGTTTATCTTCTACTGAAACTATAGTATTTAAATACTGGTAGTTTATAAATTACTTACTAAGTATTCTTCTGTTCCATATAATGATACAAAATGTTCTTCATCTTCAAGTTCTCTTGCTGCCCCAAAATCTGTCAACTTATACACTGATCTAAATAAATATCAGAAACATTTTTATACATTTATTAAGTCTATTTAAAAATTTTAATAAGCATAAAGTATACATATGTAGCTTATTTAATATTAACATAGATGTATTTCCTATTTATGGCAAAAAAGATATGTTTAAGGTCATTATCATTCTACAAGAGATTTATAGCCTGTATATACCAGAAACATACCTGCCATCAGGATCTTTACTACGTAAAATATTACCAGGTTTAACATCACGATGAACAACAGCATTATCACGCAGATGTTTCATCCCTCTAGCTACAACAAAACACACAAAATTAGAATGAACAGGAATTTCAACGTTGATGTAGAACTTAGAAGAGGGAGTAAAAAGTGATAGAATAGTAAGAGAAAGACTAAATTATGTTGATGTGTTTTAATGGTGGAATGGTCAACCTGTATACTGAAACTGAAAGTAAGTTTGTGGTCAAATATTGTTGATCAAATCACCATTGTTTTTGTCAGGACTTCAAGTAGATTATTTCTACTATAAAACAGGAATTCACAATCAAACTTATATTCAATTGAAATGATCTTTTAAATCTTCAGTCAGTCCATCTTGCTCATGTTTTCAAAAAGGTATTAGATGAGACAGTATATATAAAAGATAAAGGCTGTTTGTTCATACCAACATGTTGAAGAACTAACAAGACTTCCTCTTCAGCTATACCAAAAGCATTCTGTGGTTCTTCTAACATACTAAACAGACTTCCATACGGACAATATTCCATAACAATAACTTTATTATATGTGTGGTTCTGAAAGATTCAAAGGTGACTTAGATTGTTCTAGTAAGGTTTGATTAATTGGTAAGGTTTGATTAATTGGTAACAATGAAAGATGTTTGAAATGCTTAAAGGGATTGTAAAGAGGTTTTCTAAACTTTGTATGTGTATTGGAGACACTGATAACATCTATTTGCACCATTCCAATTTCCATTCTGACATCTGTGGCTCTTGCAATTCCACTAAAACTAAAAACTAAACCGCATTTTATGACGTCACTGACAGTGATCTGCATAGATATCAATAGAAGCTTCCGGTAGATCACTGGTAGTGACGTCATAAAACGCGTTAGTTTTAGTGGAATTGCAATAACCACAGACATCAGAGTGGAAATTGGAATGGTACAAATTGAAGCTATCAGTGTGCCTGATACACATCAGGGTATTCAATAAGAATAAAGTGAGGAGGTGAATTGAAAATTTGAGGAGGTGAATTGAAAATTTGAGGCGGATGACTTTGAGCGCCGCAGGCGCGATTTTTTAGGGGGGGCCGGGGGCATGCCCCCCCAGAAAATTTTTAAAAGAATTATTGCAAATGGTGCATTCTGGAGCTATCTGGAAGACAATTTTGATTATACTTAATTGGTCCTCTTGTGTACAAATAAACAATAAATGTTTAGTTTTCTTTTTCATTAGTTTTTTTTATTCAATAATCACAATCAGAATCAGTGTCGAAAGTTTCATCAGCTGAAACAGATGGCAGTCAGTCAGTAACGCTTCCGGTTTTTCTCATTCGTAACACGTCGGCTTTTTCAATTTCCTTTTTTTCTTTTAAAAGTAGGCCTAAGAGTAAGAATGTGTTGACCTTACCTGTACCATTAAATATATTGTATTCCTAACATTTTTCTCAATATTTTGTGACAAATAAAAAGAATGACGACATGTTACAGAAAAGTTGCAAATTAAAAGTAAAGACATCGAATTTCAGTGAATCTTGACAGCCACCATTGAATGAGAAAAAGTGGGACATGAAAATAGGTCATGTTACTGAAAATAGCTTAATCCCAAGAACTGGTTCATTTCGAGTTGAGATTTGATAGGCTTAATTAAGAAGGCTTAATTGAGATTAGTTAATTGAACTGTTTCA
The DNA here is from genome assembly GCA_029955415.1 of Lottia scabra. Lineage (NCBI taxonomy): Eukaryota > Metazoa > Mollusca > Gastropoda > Lottiidae > Lottia > Lottia scabra. The sequence goes on from JARJEI010000041.1 coordinate 838,600, forward strand.
AAATCTACCAATTAATTATCTTTTGACATGAGTCATGAGATAATATGATATAGATCTATTGTTATTTATGTGTTTTTCATTGAAATTACATGTGGTAGGTAGTTTAGGCATATTTCGGTAGTAAAAAGTAATTATTGTAGTCACGATTATCAGACAACATAAAACACAGCTGAAACTAAAGACTTGATGAACATGAATTCTTTTTTAGAAAGATAAACAAATCAATACAGCTCATCCACGCAGTTCTTTCAGTTTTTAAAACTTTAATAGTTTAATCTATCGTTTTGGTTTATTGCATGCTACAAGTGAGATTTTGTTTTACTTGTAACACTTGAAAATCACTTGTAGGCCTATCAAGTTTTGTTTGTGAGGAAATTCGAGCCGGCGATTTGCGTCCATCAAACCGGCGAAATTTCGCCGGGTGCCGGTTCCTATTGAATACCCTGCACATACAAAGTATAGAAAACCTCTTTACAATCCCTGTAATATAATTTTGTAATAAATGAGGTCAAGAGAGTTTTGACAGTCCAGTGCTGTCCAGTGTTTTTAAGGCTAAGTAATTATGTGATATACAGTTGTTCTTGCATTGTATTTCAAACAAACAAGCTGAGATAAAGTAATAAATGGTCATGTGTTTGAAATCTCTCTTTAGTTGAGAATTGAAGTGCTACTGTCCTGCACAGAATAAAACTTCATCTGATTTTAAAAATAGAGATTGAATGAGATTAATATACAGAAAGCTTTACTCACTTCCTCTTCAATAGATAACAATTTAACAACGTTTTTATGGTTTAATTTTTTCATGACATCAAATTCCCTCATCTGTATGGATATAGGTCTGTTATAACTAGCTGGATTAAATACCTTCACAGCTACCAGATCAAAGGTTTTCTTGAAATAAAAAAAAAACATTGAAAGAGTTATATACTAGTTTTATAATTGTTAATAGAAATGTTTGTATTTTGAAGAAAATACCTTTTTGTGACTTTTCATACTTTAAATTAAGATTTTTCATCAAAAATATGAATTTTTAATGTAAAATATCAAATTCGTGAATTTAACCCAACACATATAATGTTATGGTATCAGTACTAACTTAATTAGTAAAAAGAAAGAGGTCAAACAATACATTAGACTGACTTTTGGTAAGTAAGAATCTTAGCTTCCTGGAGTTAAAAGATTGTAAAGAGGTTATCAGATATTTGTATGTGTATTTGGGATATTGAAAGCATCAATTCGTCATCAATAACTACGTGTTTGATGATGTCACACCGGCATATAGGTCTTTTGTAAAACAATGGAGCTATTGTTAATGCTATCAGTATCCCTGATACAAATTCAAATTTCTGGAAACCTCTCAACTATCCCTTTAATGTAACAACTTACCTTACATCGACCTTGATACACCATACTAGTAGCTCCATGACCCAAAGAATCTTGAGTATCCCAAACATAATTCTTCGATCCCTTGGTAGTTGTCATGGTTGTAAGGTACAATGTTGACTATCTAGTGTTCTACATCAAAACTAAGATGAGATCATTCATAAAAAATATTTATGATAATAAATTCAAAACAAGAGAAATGAAAAGAAATTTTTAAGTCCAGAAAGACAGGAGAGGGAAGACATCTCTATATAGTGTTTAATATGATTCAATTCGTAGATTAGTTTTCGAAAAAAGGTAGCACATTTTATACTTCTGAAGACTGTCTAAATGTATGCAAGAGCCAAATTACCCCCAAAAATGTAGCCTGTTCCCCTTTAAATCTATGAAACTACACCATCGACCTTCTACTAGTTCTAAGTCTTCTTCATAGTAACTTTAGCTGTATATTTACATAGCAATTATCTTATTTCATTGATATTGATATCATCAAAGTTATATATTATACCTGTCACGGAATCCATTAATAGTATTTTACTTTGATATATTATGGCTTATTATGGTTATTTCTGCGAATTGTCAATATTTTGCGGCCATGTTTTTAACTCGCACCGCCGTGGTTTAATTCGGTCAGTTATGTAGTCACTATCAACCCTTTATTAACCTAAAAAAAGGAAGATGTATTAGTTAAACATACCTATTATGAATTATTTATTGTTTGAATTGTATAACAACAAAAGATAGGTTTGACAAAAGAAAGTTGAAGATCGTAGACAAGTTGTATATGAACGAAAGGGATTGTACACTAAATATTAAAGTATGAGGTTTTTCATAACATTACGGTATTTATCGATGGTTCGCGAATTTTATTTTCAAGGGACGATACTCTAAATAAATACAAACAACACTTAACATTTAGGTATTCAAATAGGTTCTGATTGTGCATCACTATTTTCCGAGTTATTTTTATATACATACCTATACATATGAAGCCGATTTCACTCAAGCACTAGTTAAAAATAAACAAACGACTAGCTAAAACGTTTAAATTCCACTTGTCTCTATAGTGATGGCCTAGTAAAATCTCAAATTAAAAGTTTTTTGGGGTGTTTTTCTACGCGATATATCACTTGCTTACGTTTTTTAAGAATTGTCGCTTTTTCGATCTTTTGCCTTGCTTTGGTTTCTAGGCTACTCTTAAGATTTCTTAAACTAGGGCCCTAAACTAAACTATTTTAATATAATCTACAGTTTAAAAGTTTACAGTAGACCTACTGGCTTTCATTTTCATTTTCCTCACAGAGAAAGAGTGTCAGTTCAAAATGACGTAGTTCTATCGCATTTTACTCAATCAAATACACAAGTTTTTTAATTAAAAACTTTTTATATAATATTCATATAAACATTAACAAAACACACATAATTATATAATAACAATGATGAATGATGATGAAAAATGGATGCTATGAATGATATAATGATTTCACAAATTGGACAACTGGACAACATACATAATAAATAATGCACAAAAGTCAAACGTTTGTGCCAGCAAACACGTGGATAAGTATAGGTTTTAGTAGTGATATTAGGCTACCCAATGCGAATTTCTTAATTAAAGTACGAATTTATAAAAAAAATCAGTCAATCATTGGACATATTCCAAGGATTATCATACGAACAATTTAGATGAAAAGCTCTATACTTGCATCCAGTAGCCTATTGTTACGTGTGAGTTTTTACTATTTTAGTAATTAATTGTTTCATCAACTACAAATGAGCAGTGTGTTGGTAAATGGTTTTGTTTTAAACCATATTGTAGGTCAGAAGATTGAAAATCATGTGCACTGCCATCGAGTAAAATTCAATCAAAACATTTACAAATTATGCTGCTGATCGCGATAATTATTAGAATCGTTTAAAGAACCTTTTCTATGTTCTTCGGAATTGATATTTTAGAGTTGATAAAACAAAATTTTGTCAATAACCTTGGCATAACATTGAGGTCAATAATAATGACAAATGAGTAGAAAAGGCATGAGAAGAATTGAGTAGTAGCAAACCATAATTTTAAAACCGTTACAAACACATCTTGATCAGAACCAGCTGAGAATCATACTACACTCAAAGGCTGTTTAGGGTTAGTTTGTTCTTCGTCCAAATCTGACCCTATTCTTTTGCAATATGTTTGATCTGGATCAGTTCCAGTGGGATTTACCAAATTAATGTTGAGTTCTGATAATATAAGCGAATCATGTCTGTTATCAACAGAGTCCACCCGGCTGATTCGATCTGGATCAGTCCCATTGGGAGTTACCAAATCAATATTTTGTTTCGATACAACCGTATTATGTTTGTTATCCACACAGTCCGCACAGATTGAAATGTCACTTCGTAGTTGATCATCAAGTAATATCTTATCTGGCCTATCACAATCCCCATCGTCGGTGGCTTGTATGGGAAACTTAAATTCATCTTTACAGTTTAATAGTTTTTTCAGATAGGCATCCTTCTTGATAATTTTGATAATGTCGTTTTTGTTCATGTCTTGTAGAGCTGTTACAATTTGGTTTAGACTTGGATCAGTAGTCTGTTCGTACCACACGTCCATGAACTTTAAGAATCGTGTTTCGATTTTTATGCCATTTAACTGATCCCATTTAGCGGTTGCATTTATTTCCGGGGTTCCTGGAAGATAAGAACAATTCAAACGTTCAATTATCGCGGACAATAATTAATATCGGAATCTTTTGTTTATACATTTAAATGTAAAAACACAATTGACGAAGAAGATAGTATAACTATATTACTAATGTATAATGTCACATTTACAATAAAGGAGTATAATGTTATTATGTTTTAAAACGAAAACGTTATTCTCACCTAAATTAGAAACAAATACGTCCAACTGGTCCAAATTATCAATCAATATCTTATAGATTTTAGGCATCCAAATTGGCTTCGAACTTAACTGCGCCTCTGTAAAGAAAATTAAGAAAAAATATGCGCGTATGATTTTACGGTTTTGACCACTATTGTTTTGGTAGGGGTTGTACCATTAACAATTTTTAGACATTATTGTAAGACATGTACCCTTTGCAACGCTTTCTAAATTGTATGACATAGTATTGGAATCATGACAAAAAAGGTTCATATAACATAGACATACCTGGTGGGGGCGAACTATTCTGTGTTTCAGAGTGTAACACAACACTGTTATTAATCTGACGACTGGATTCACCTAAAATATATAAATGAAATGTATGGGATAATCATACAGGTTGCTTTGTAAATGATCCAGGCTTTCATTCTGTTAAGTGATTTATATGAGATGTTAATGCAAATATTTAGACTTCCGTGTTTCTTCTGATAATATTATTGAACTTTTGAATATTATAAATTATATACGTGATGATTCGGTCGGTTGTGTGTCATAATCGTTATTCTTGAGATTTTTCATTTCTTCCGGATCAACAGAAGTTTTTTCTGCAACTGAAATATAATATAACATAATAATAAATGATTAAATCGCTGATATCGTCAGATTAAATCTAAATACATCGATATACTGTGTACCTTAAATGAGATTGTTAGAGAATAAAAAAGAAAAAAAAGTAAAACGCGTATATTAAGTACATTTTAATCGTATTATTTATTTTCTTGACAATCTTAAAAAAACACTCAGATCTATAATAAATTATACTTTAAACAATAAAAACAATATCCATAATCCATTCTCTTTTTCCGAATTTCATCATAATGTTCACACCGATCCCAAAGATCTCTTCTAAAGCATTCATTTCCAGAATTTCTTTTCTTATCTTGTATAATCAGAATTTAAATTGATACGACTCAAATGAGCATTTAACTCACCTCTAAAACAGAACTTTTTCTTCTTAAAACATAAACAAACCAGCAAACATAACACAATAATTATCATTATTGCAATGACTATGCTTGCTATTTCACCACCATTTAGACTATCTTCATGTTCTCCTTTAAAAATAGTGTATAAAGTATTCCCATAAAGCAAGTTTAATGAAAATCGACTGGAAAGTGAAAGAGCTATAGTATTTTCACTATTCACACGAACTACCCAATTCATTTTATGAAAAACGATTAAGAAACGAACCATATATAATTTCAATATGTGGGTCTTCAGTTAAGGTTTTTGCACACACATAAATTCTAAAACAATCAGTTTAAGATTAGCTTTAAAGTATTTAAAAGTTACTATATTAAGAAAGGTGTCATATTCGACCATTATGATCATGATCATACAGAAAGAGAGATTTAGAAGCATAAAATATTAACTGCCTACATACAAACTGTATTGGCACCAAAAATAGGAAACATTATCCATTCAACTACAATTAAGTTTGTTTTAAGGATTAAAAACTGATTTACCTGTTAAGGACACTTGTGTTGTTGAAGGACTAGAAACAGGTAGCAGTTTACAATGAGTATTATGAGTTACATTACAATGATGCAAGGTTTCTTGATCTCCGGTACACATATCACATTTAACACAATCTTCCACTGTATTGTTATAGTAACTTCCAGATTCACAGTCTTCACAATATTCATTTTTATCTCGAACTAAAATAATATCACACACAAAAAATCAAAAGATCTCATTTTATTTTACTCTGGATGTTTCTTCAACTTTTAAAGGGTGGGCTGGAAAGTTCATATATTGACCCTGAAGAAAATATGCCACAGCAATGAATTTTGGTATAAACCCAATACAACATTTTCTGATACCAACAGCATTGTTTCCTTTCTCATCAACTGACAAAGATTAGGTGATTCAATACTTTCAAATGAAGATCCACAGCAATTTGTGAATATGATAAATTAGGCACAGTAGGTAATCTTCATGACTACCCCTCAAAAATTCAGCTGTCCAGTTTTGTGCAGTTGATAACACTGGAGCATCATCTAATTAAGCAATCATTTTCCACAGATATTCGATCACACCATGGTACCAAATGTTATCCATATTCATAAAATGTCTCTAATTCTTGAATCATTCACCAGCAACATTTGATCTGAAACGAAACACTGTGGCTAACATCAGCAAATGTTGATTTTAATATTTCATTGCTTCATTGCTGTGACAAATTCTTCCGAGTCAGCCTATAACTTTTTAGCTCATCCTCTTAAAGTTTATACACATGTTATTCTGTTGTTAATTCAGAATTCATTTGAACAATTTAATGAACGTATTCGTCCATTTTTATTTAAACACTTGCAGAGAACTTTAGTTGAAGATTATCATCCAGGAAACTGATTATTCTGTGACAGTTCCGAGGGGAGCTTGAGACAATAGCGTGTTACTTACCCTTTTTAATTTTAGGTGGATGGCAAGTCCTACAATAACGTAGATTATAATAAAATTTGTTATCAGGACATCCACATTCAGCATCCCTTTCCGATGTACAGATCGACTTTACTATTCGGCTAGTATGACTGCAGTCTGTACAACTATTACAAACTGTATAGGAGTTTAGCCTATCAAAAAATGTACCCCCCTCACAAGCAACACACCCTGATTTTTGCAAATCTTTGCTACAGTGATTTGTCACTTTCTGTCCTTTAGAACACTTTTCACAACGCACATCATTGTGTTTATAATACAAATCTTCTACCTGAAAATAAATAACATACATAATGTAATTTAAAGTGATTATATTAATGTATTATTAGACTTAAATGATTAATTGAATGTGATATATATTTGAAACCGGATGTGTAGCCTATGATAAATAATAAATAAATAAATAAAAAGATATATAGCCAAACCTCAGCTCCAGTATCAGCACTGCACTTCAATGAGGCCCAGAAGGCCGAAACAGTACACTGTTAAAAGTATTTCGGTATTTTTACCACAATCTGACTGGCAGAAAGTTGCCAGAATAATGACTGTAATTTTACATTGAATGTATTTTTACTTGTATAAAGTATTTTTACCACAAGAAAAATACATAATATGTGATTTAACATAGTAGTAAATTGACTGTTATGTTAAATCACTACGTATGTAAATTTACAAGAAAAGTAAATTAACATTTAAGTAATTTTACAGTCAAAGCACTGGCAACTTTCTGCCAGTCAGTTTGTAGTAAAAAAACATAAAGGAGGTAAAAGTATGTAATGCTTATGCACTAAAATGAGTTCTATCCTTGGACGAAATTTCTATTTCTACATAATCTATACCTAAATAAAAGAAGATATTTGATGTAAATGTAGCTAGTTTTATTCATGTAAACACCAGTTTATCTTCAAAATACATAATTATATAATATTGTATACATTAAATTCTACTGTGGTCTATCAAAATCTGACTAAATTTTAGTTTAAACCATTGTTGAAACAATTTTCAACTTAAAAGTATCCACTGTTAATTTTAAAAAACCAATTTTGAAATGTTTGATAAATGAATATCCAATGTAAGGAGATGGTGATGCTGGTCTATCTAGTTTATTCTCTTATAGTTTCCTGAAATATATAAAGACAGTGACTTATTGTCATTAATAAGCTCATGGAACATAAACATTATTGTCTAAAATTTTGTCTTTGAATGATAGGGTTTTACAGTACAGCATTGTCAACATGTAACTTTTAAAATACAAAACTTTTTTTACCCATTTCAGTCATGTTTGGAAATATAGGCCATTTGCACACAACTGAAAAATTTAGGTTAATTTTATCTCTTTTGATACATAACTTATTAGAAAAAAAATCAAAACACTCACATTGAAAAAAGAAAAGAAAAATAACTGTTTTAAAAATTAGTGGACAGATGAATTGAACACAAGCTGATATGTTCTACTTTGCAATTATTCAATATTCATAAGCATGCTTTATGATTACAGAAAACTATCAATTGGACACTGATGAAACTGTACACTGTAAGTGTGTTTCAAAAGAATAAGCATTCTATCTTTCATAAACATCTAATTGAGATCATCAGGCTTGGTCAATATGAGTATATTATATTCATCAGTGGACTTACCTGTGTCCTAACAAATCAACAGAACCCTTCTTTCTCTGTTTATTCCATTGAATCCATAAACTAAGCATTTTATCCATAAACCTACAATTAATAATAATTGAAATTGCTAAATATTTCCTGAGAAGCAAGACCATTGCATTGCTTTTTATTCAGCAAGGTAAAGATAATTATGTATGAAATATAGACACCTAAGTTCCCTCTGGCCACAATGAGGTCTGAATTGAAAGTTTTGAATATTCTCATTATGGAATAGATACATTTCCCTCCTAAAAATTTCATGTGAAATTTACCATATTTTGGGCTGAAATTTCCCCTGTGTAAAATAATATTTCCAAATATATATTGCTTTCAACAATCTAAGACTCTCAGAACTATTTTCAGGTTAATATTTCAATTCATAAAAAAAATCGATTCAAACTTGATGTGGTCAGTCAGATCATGTATAAATTATAAATTTCAGAATTTACACACAGTATTTTTGGTTAAAATCAAAATCAAATTGACATAGGTTAGGCCTACTTTCTTGACTGCTAAAATGAAATTTGGTGATCAAATTAGTTGTGGAACTAAAGAATCATATTCAAAATACCTGCTTTTCTTCTTTTCTAACAAGAGTTCGAGATGTAAATCTATCTTCCGCCATTTTTCCGGAAAGCACTGGGCCGAACTTGATTGCCGAAATCACGGAGCCTTCTGATATCACGTGTTTTAATTTAACTTGCATCAAACTAATTGTATTGGACCAGATAATTTATTGTGGATAGAATATGAATTAAAAATATGAAAACTTGTTGGCCTATACTATGACTATGGTAAAAATAGGCTACAAACTATGCTCTTTTTTACTCAAAAATGTAAATTATTTGCCACAATTAAGCTGTATATTTACATATGCTCTAAGTATTATTAGATTACATCTTTTATACGGTAAAAATACAAAAGATGTTTTTTTACTAACAAATGTAAATTATTTACCACAATTTAGCTGTATATTTACATATGCTCTGAGTATCATTGGATTACATCTTTTATACGGTAAAAATACAAACAATGCTTTTTTACTCAACAATGTAAATTATTTACCACAATTGAACTGTATATTTACATATATTTTTAACAGTGTACTGTTTGCAGTTAGATAAGCTCCTTGGTTCATACCTTGTTGAGCACTCTATCTGGAGTGTACCATTGTCGTTAGCGTTAAGCGTACCCCACTAGCTTGCTAGTTTGAGCACTCTGGCATGGTACGATGGTATCACATAATGTGGGATCATCTGAGGTGGCTATATAGCCAAACCTCAGCTCCAGTATCAGCACTGCACTGATGAGGCCCAGAAGGCCGAAACAGTACAGTTTGCAGTTAAAAAGACAAATAAATAGATAGATTAATTCAAAAAGTGAATATAAGTATTATAAGACTTAAATGATGAATTGAATGTGATATATATTTGAATAATAAATGGTAAATAATAAATAGATAAATAGATGAATAGATGAAAAGATGAAAAGATAAATAAATAGATAGATTAATTTAAAAAGTGAATATAAGTATTATTAGACTTAATGATAAATTGAATGTGATATATATTTGAATAATAAATGGTAAATAATAAATAATAAATAGATAAATAGATGAATAGATGAAAAGATGAAAAGATAAATAAATAGATAGATTAATTTAAAAAGTGAATATAAGTATTATTAGACTTAATGATAAATTGAATGTGATATATATTTGAATAATAAATGGTAAATAATAAATAGATAAATAGATGAATAGATGAAAAGATAATTAAATAGATAGATAGATATCATGTTTGTAAATATCATTCAGAAGAAGTGGAAAACTGCATAATATAATATGATAATGTTCCACAGATAAATTTAAACCGAAACTCGCGACAACGTTCACACAAAACAAGTTTTTTTTTTATCACATCGGTTGAAAGCAGGAGAAGCTGGAGCAGTGGTTCCCAACCTGAGGGCCATGGGGCAGGAAAATGTGTATAATTTTCTCACTAGCAAGTTAAGGTTTTACAAAAACTACAAACTAAATTTTGAATTCGAACCGTTTATATTGCTGATAAATTTAAATTTCTTATCTGTCGATTTCGATGTGGTAACCTGAAGCTAAACGTTGAAACGGGTTGTTATACCAAAATTCCGCGTGACAAGAGATATTGTTTATGTTGTAAATCTAAATATATTGAGGACGAATATCATTTCCTTTTGTGTTGTCCTGTATACATTGACTTGCGCCGTCGTCTATTTAATCGTCAATTTTGGGCGTTTCCTTCAATTTTTAAAATGAATAGATTATTATCTCCTAAAAATAATAAAGAATTACTGAATTTGGGTAAATATCTCTTCCAAGCAATTAAAATCAGAGAGGACATATTAACCCAGTAATAGAGTCAACCTTTTGGGATTTCCTATTTGTTTCTATATACCTAGATTTTGATTAATATACATGATAATTTGTACATATTGTTTTGATGTTAAATTGTTTATTACATAATGAGGGCTATGGAATGAATTTTCTTTACTTATATTGATTTATATACATAATAGATTGTACATTATATTTTTTTACAATCTTGTTTGTTAACGTGGGCTATAGTATGTATTTACTTTGCTTAATAAAACGATATAGCCCAAATTTCATTTAACTATATTTTGCTGCGTATGGTCTTTAACTGCTTGTGGTCAAATGCATTTGGCCTCCCGATGATGAGGAGGCACAAAACCACCCCTTGGGCGATATTTCGACACGAATCTGGGAGTTTCTTGAAAAGGTTGGCAACCACTGAGCTAGAGCATTATAACAAGGGCAACAACAATAAATTTTAGGAGTTGTTAGTAACCTATCAGAGTGATAGATAGCATTTAGTAGAATTAGTTTTTTGCTTGAGCCACCTCTTCAATATATGAGAATAGGATTTTCCCTGTGAAATGTAGGCTATAGTAGTGTGTGTGTGAGTCATTAAAATAGCTGAATATAATTAACGGTGCAATTGTATTAAATTCCTTGCATGAGCATCATCATTTTATCAAATCAATATTGCAGAGAAAAAAGAAAAAGGGAACTACGAATGGCATATTATTTGCTAGCGTGAAGGTTATAAATAGTCTGCATAGTTATCGCTCGTCACTTACTTCTTCTTTAACAAAGTTTAAGTTGCCTTTTTCAATCTGAAAGTGTGATTTATAAAGTTGGAAAAAAAATAATATTATGGCGACAATTCATTTGTCAAATCAACTTTAAAGCTTATTTTATTCAATTTCAAGGACAATAGAAAACATCAAGATCATCACAATCATCAATAAACTGGTTGTATAGTAGACTTCAAATGCATGCAACTTAAAGGTAACGTTCGTCAAATGCTGGCTTGAACGGACACAAAGATGGACTTTAGCACGATCGTAATAAAAAAAAGGTATACATACATCTTCAAAATGGCAACCATGAAAAGTAAGCAGCAAGAGTATAACCAATGTTATATTCATTCTAATCTGTGACAATGAAACTGAAATCAATTAATTAAATATTGTACTTTTCGTCGAAGAAACACGGGTATAGGCCATAGAAATATAATAGGACTGGAAGTCTAAGTCTTCTCATCGTCTATTGAACTTGTTTCAATCTATGGTTGACCTAATTTCTCCTTTGGAGACAAGTTGACTATATATATGTAATACTGTGGCAGAGAGACTGGATGTTCCAGTCTAATTAGATCCTTTTAACATGCCTATTAGATTATATGACCTTGCAGAAACAAGTTTGGCAACAGATTTCCGAACAAATCTATAAAATAAGTATAACTGTAAGATCCAAACAGGGAAGTATTTTGAAAATAACTCTTTAATTATAAATTGGCTATGATTAGATCACTACTACAATGTTTTAAGTTGAAATAAGGCTATGAGCTTGAATTTCCTGGATTGAAATAGAACCTCACATTACCATTCTACTAAATTAGATTAATTATATCTTACCTGCGATCTCCATTCTTAACCGTCTGGGGCTTTTATACGATGAAATGACAAACCTAACTTCCAATTCAACAAACTGGAAATTCCCACACTATAAATAGAGGCCAATAGTAATTCCTGTTTCTATTTTAAGATTATAGTATACGACAATCATTATTTGCCGACATTATTCTTATGTAAGTCAGGTAAGGCTACTTATTTACTCATTAATTGATATTTTCACATGAAAAGTCCATTAGATGCTACCATTTTATTGCTAATATCTTTACAAGGATTTCGGGGTTTTACGATTTTAGCATTCGCGATTGGATTTTATTTTTATACATACAAATGCAATGAAATCTAATCTCATACGAGATTTATTTCAAGCTGCAATGCTATTTTTAAATCAATTATTCAATATTTGTTTTAATTGCGTTGTAGGTTACTTCTTGGAGTGTCTTGGAAATCCCCTCATACTATATAAATAGAACATTCATATACTGCGATAGGCAAGGGATTACGCTCAACGGCAGGTTTTATCTGACTAGGCAAGGGATAGGCTATAGTCCCCTGCAGGATAAAACGGGTAATGTTGATTTTTTTCATAGATTATAAGACCTTGTTCTCTTCTTTGGACGACGCACAACGAAGTAAACCTTATATAGGGCCTATCGTCTTTAAATGGGATCGTGGGGTACAAAACACTTTTTCCCTAAATCTGCAAGCTGAAGGAAACCTTTGTAATTCAGTTATTTTCTTTTATACATAATAATTGTTCACCAAGAAAAATTAAAAGTGATTATATAATATTAAGATTAAATAATATAATTCATTTATTGATAGTGTATTGCACCGAGTTATCTCTGAATTTCTCGAATGTTCTCGAACTATTCTTTAGTTTAATATTTTTAAGATTGTAATTCCCATCATGATAGGCTAATATTCCAGTGTAAACGATTCTTAAGTTGGATGAAATATTAATATGTGTTTCCTACCATTCGTTTTATTATATATTTTTGTAATTTCATTTAAACCAATCGTTGTATGATACCTTTAATTTTAATGGGCGTATTTGATGCAATAAACTTATACTAGTAAACAATATAAAGTATAAATGAACTCTTTGAAAAGAATGTAAAATTTCTAAAATAAAAAAGGTTATATAAGTTATAACGAATATTATTTAGTAAAAAAATTCAATTGGAAATTAATGATCCATATTAAAGTTATTTATGAATGAAATAACGTTCATTTGAAACATAATTGAGATACTTGTTTTTGTCCCATTATAATAATTTGGTTATGTATGACATGTGCATTGATATTATTTGGCTAAATTACGTAGAATATTGTTAAATCTGGGATCGAGTTTGAATTTATTCACATTTTTGACTTATCAATTATTTCTTTTCAAATAGCGAATTAATGATTGAATTCATAGTATCGGGACAGACTTCATGTCATCGTTTTAAAATAACATTTTTGTCTATTGCAGATAAGATGGAAATCATTCAAATGACAAAAACAACAATCCTGGTTACTTGTATTGCCTATTTCATTTTTTTGGGATTGGTATGTAAAACAATTTTTATGCTTTTAGATACAGTAATTTGATAATGTGTAGCCTATATTGATTGTACTGTGCATTTTGCTTTTTTTTTTTTTGGATGAATAGAAATATTAACTTCAAAATAGTTCTGAGGTTTCTAAGATTATCTTTGGAGTGGTGAAAACGTAAAAACCATCTTGATTCATAGACGGAATTTGTCCGTCGTCAATGGTTTGGGTTCAAAATCATGTTGGAGAAATGTTGGCAGGTGTACACAAAATTGTTTGTTGCTTGATGAAAAAAGAACACATAATAAATTTCCAACATGTTGCTCAGGTATACAGAGCATTCTGTAAGATGTTAGAGAAAAGGTTCTAGTTCTACTGTTTGATAGGCATTTAGTGATCGGCACGAATATAATATGAGTCTTTATGGAATTACAATCACTTTATTTCTTCAACACGACGTTTCGACAAGATTTCACTGGTCGTTATCAAGTGTACAAAATATAACAAATGAGGTACCATGGGTGCAACGCATAAATATATAGTGACATGTAACAATAGGATAAGAATACAATAAGTGAAAGGTAATAGAAATACAAAAAAAATTGTTTTGATAATAATAAGGGCTAATAGTAATGAGATTGCTAAAAGGTTAATTGATTAATTAATGTTTAACACCTAAGATAGTAAGTATATTTATAAATAAACATGATATTATTTGGTTAGATTGCGTAATATGCTATGAATATGCTTAAACTTGTTGCATATCAATTTGGGAATGCCCTAAACATAATGATTCTTAAGTATATAACTTTATAGATGACTTAGATAATTCTTTCATAGGCTCTGGGAAGATATAATCCATCGTCTCTGTTTAATTTGGGCTTATGCCTCTTGATATGTATAGCTTCTAGAATCCGTCTGGTCTTTTTATTATGTTGGTTGGTTTCTAGGGTTTTAACTTTATTCCAGTTCACTTTATGTTGCCGGTTTAGCTCTAGGTGTTCTGCAACTGCTGATGTATTAAAAGAAAACAAAACCTGATCAACCTCCTGTTAAAATTTTCATCCCCTTCTATGGTAATGTGTCATACAAAATTAAAAGATTATTGAAGAAACAAGCTGGAATCGAGACTGTTTTTCTTAAAGGCACAACAACCAAAGATATCCTCCAAGCTAATGGGAAGCTAAACCCAACCAACCCGTCCCCACCCAAAGGTTGTGTTTACCACATAGAGTGTTCTTGTGGTGAAATATACATAGGGGAAACCAAACGACCACTAAACCTCCGGATAGCTGAACATAAATCAAAAGCCAGCAGTAACACATCAGCAGTTGCTGAACACCTAGAGCTAAACCGGCAACATAAAGTGAACTGGAATAAAGTTAAAACCCTAGAAACCAACCAACATAATAAAAAGACCAGACGGATTCTAGAAGCTATACATATCAAGAGGCATAAGCCCAAATTAAACAGAGACGATGGATTATATCTTCCCAGAGCCTATGAAAGAATTATCTAAGTCATCTATAAAGTTATATACTTAAGAATCATTATGTTTAGGGCATTCCCAAATTGATATGCAACATGTTTAAGCATATTCATAGCATATTACGCAATCTAACCAAATAATATCATGTTTAATTATAAATATACTTACTATCTTAGGTGTTAAACATTAATTAATCAATTAACCTTTTAGCAATCTCATTACTATTAGCCCTTATTATTATCAAAACAATTTTTTTTTGTATTTCTATTACCTTTCACTTATTGTATTATTATCCTATTGTTACATGTCACTATATATTTATGCTTTGCACCCATGGTACCTCATTTGTTATATTTTGTACACTTGATAACGACCAGTGAAATCTTGTCGAAACGTCGTGTTGAAGAAATAAAGTGATTGTAATTCCATAAAGACTCATATTATGTTCTAGTTCTAGATCAAGTTTGCTGTTGGTAAGCGGAGTTCGGATAAATCTATAGCGGAATAATTAAACCTGTGCTCTATTTTTGTTGGATGTTATTTCCATCAAGTCTATCTTTGTATTGATAATTTTATATTTTATAATGCTCAAGTAGATTATGGTATATTTTCAGACACTATCAGTACCAGTTTTTAATGGAGGTAAGCACTTTGTTGATAATCATTGTCATACACATAATTAAGATATAAATTTATTGAAATATGAATTGAGATGTTCATAATAAATAACTTAAAGCGATACAACCTCTTAGAATGAACAAAAAAATTAAGTTCTCAAACTTGGTCAATAAGAGTATTTATTCATCAACAGTGTCCAAAGTATACAAACAGAATCAAATAAACTTATAAAACTATGTAGTTTTCCATACAATTACAGATTATTGTTGATAAATGCCTTAAATTGGATTAAGGCATTTATCAATTATGGTATTTAAACACAGTTTTCTGGATTTATCAGATTATTTAGGTAATCTGTTTTATAGTTATGTCACTGGGTTTGTCCCCTGATGAATATATATACTCCTATTGACCAAGTTTGAAAATTATTTTTTTTGTTCATTAAAATTGAAATTGATAAAGGGTAATAATTAAAGATGAATCGCAAGACTCATTCCTTTCATCCAGGCGAACAAAAACACGATATTTTGGATGGAATTAGTGCTATAACTCAGAGGACCTGCAGGAAAACTTTATCAATTCAATTCAATACCATTATATCATCATGGCAATATTCGTGACTTCAGGACAGTTTATTGAACAGTCAACAACATGAGCAGCATAGAGCCATAGATCATAATGTAACTTACACAGACAGCGAAACTAGATTAACAATAATATACGCACACCCCGTTTTCACTTAACACTTTTACAACATATGAAAGCATATGTAGCATTTAATATCTCACAACGATTTGAATAATGACAATTTCTAATGCTGCACCTTGAACTTTCATTTCAAATAGATTTACTATACTATTATGAGTAATTTTTAGCTCTATTTTGTATAGGTGTTATAGATCTATGTCACAAGTGCCACCCAGGATATGTTGATGCAAACAAATGCCAAGAATCAGGGAGACCAACAAAATGTACTTTATGTAAGAATGGAAAATTTTCCAGCGATCTGGACTATTCCACAGAATGCTTCGATTGTACCACTGTGTTTGGCTGTGATCCGTCACAAACTCTATTGAGGAACTGTACAGCAGAACACGATTCACTCTGTGGCTGTAAGAATCATGAGACTTTAAAACCAAATGGAATATGTCGAAAAAATTATGAAGGTAATGTATTGTTTATTTTACCTGAATAATCCAGTTGTATCTATAATCAACTTAATGGACTTAAATTAGGAATCCTAAGTATTTATAAATTATCATTTACTTTGATTTGACTGATTCAACTTCTTACATTTAATAAAAACGAAAAGAGTAAATCCCGGACAATAAACTTGGACATTTTTTACTGTGAAATTTTAATTTGCTGAGTAGTCAATGACTTTAATATTCTAGATTTTTACCCAAGTAACGGTATATGGTGTCGCAGATGTCCACCTGGTTCTCGTGTGAAGGAAGACTGTACGGAAGATGGTAGTAACTCAACATGTTCATCTTGTTCAATGTTACCGTCTCCAACATTTAATTTAATGTGGACATCGTCCAAAGAATGTAAAAAATGTAGTATATGTGATATCAGCTTCAAACTAAAGATATTGACTAAGTGCACTCCCACGGCTGACACAGTATGTACCTGTATAGATGGATATATTCAGCGAGAGAGTATCACTGGTATGGATTGTTCCCCTGGCAATGGGACTAAGATCAAACTGGACCCAAAACTCGAAGACTGGGTGAATAAAACAAAGAATACTAAAAATATACCAGAAATCAGTGAAAATACAGGTAATTATTCAATTGACATAATAATTCTATATTCTGTCGATAGTACGTATATTTTATGATCTTTGTTTAATCTGTTGGTCAGTTTTTTTTAGCTTCATACATTTCAGATAAGATTATGGCATCCATTATTATTGAGAGATATTGCACGTCCTCGATTAGACAAAATTAGGCTTATAGCTTAGAATATTTGAAAATTTGTTTTCATAATTTAGTAGTTTTACTTTCAATAGTATGTATCATAAGTGCATCCACTAATCTGTTAACATAAACGTAGTTAAATTAGTAGTTGTTTACTGTTTCAGATGTAACAGTTATATATACGCCAGTAGTTTGTGTTGTGATAATATTAGCAGTAATAGGATTTGTAGTATACAGTTGTAAAAAGAAAGGACTAATTAGTTACGGCAAAGTCTCTCAAGGGAATGGCATCTCTAGGCCTACATGATCTGGAAATTACCTCAGGATGACAGAAATTGTGCATGTTCACTGCGGACAAGACTAAGACATCGAACTGAATGAGGGATCGCTTATTGTGTTGTTAATTGAAGGGGTTAGAATTGAAACGACCTAAGTCATACTTAGGTTGTTTTCTAAGTGGGGTACCATTCGAAGCAGAAAAGACATGTCTACTATTATAAATAGCAGATTAGGTGCCAGGGGTAGATAATGAGGCTACAGACCACTTTAAATATCAATATTCAGTGTAAAATTAACCTAAGTCTGACTTAGGTTGTTTTATTCCTCATTGGTGTTGATCGGTAGTAACTCTTCAAAGTATGACTTAGGTTTTTTTCGACAATTTTTAATTGACTTAGGCTGTTTTGTGCATGTTCCGCTAGGACTTAGGTTTATTTATCTGAAAAAGCCTGACTTAGGTTGTTTCTATCCTCAATCAAAAATGCAAAATCTGATTTTCGTTCATTCTGTATAGTACATTAGGACTATAATCAAACCCTTCTCTCAATATGACATATTTTACATTCTTTTCAAAATAAAAAACAAAACATAAAAATCGGATGGTAATATATCAATATTTTTGTTTTTCGCTTTTACTGAAAAGTTGCATAAAGTGACTTAGGTCGTTTCAATTCTAACCCCTTCAATTATTCTACTATAGACTCATGCGTGTGTTTTTGTGTGTGCTGTTGTAAATCATGAAAATCAACATGGAATATGGAGTATTGACTTTTACATTGAGATATATTGTAATCATATCATAGAAAATAAATCTAACGTTTATAAATATCCAACCAAATTGTACACGACAGTTGTATTCCCTTTTTATACAAAAAAAAACAAAAAAACTTTGCACAAGAGGGCATTGTTGTTTTGTGGGCATTTGGCTGATTCTAAAGTCTTATTATTTTTCATATTCTAATTAAACCTTGTCCTTCATGATGTTTTTCACATTTGGCATTATTATATCACTGTGGAACAAAGTTGAGGAGGATGAACCCTATTCCTTAAAACAAACATAATGTGTTTAAGTTTTATTACAACGGAAACTTGTCGAATTTCTGTAATACGATATGCCAAAATACAAGAAACTATCCTATGATAATAGCTAATTTACCCTGATAGACTTAGATTTTTTTAGTACTTATATATATAGAAGTTTATAATATATTCTTTAAAAAAAAAGTAATACATAATTATAATATGTCATCAATTATTGACATCACGAATAGTAATCTGTTTATGTGTAAACTTTCGTGTGTTTTGTGTATATTATGTGTACATTTGGTATGACAGAGTTTCTGACTAAATATATTTATACATATCAATTTTATATAAAGGATGATATAAGACAGATACTCATTTTTGCAGCACTTGCACTGACCTTTGACTTCAATTATTTTTTTTATTTTTTTTTTATTTATTACAATTTGTCGCATGTACTTAATCACTTGAGGATAATATGTCCATTTAATACACATGTACTTGTGTATATTACTATATTGTATCTTAAAAAAATATCCAGTAGCCT
Organism: Lottia scabra; assembly: GCA_029955415.1. Taxonomy (NCBI): domain Eukaryota; kingdom Metazoa; phylum Mollusca; class Gastropoda; family Lottiidae; genus Lottia; species Lottia scabra. The sequence goes on from JARJEI010000041.1 coordinate 858,408, forward strand.
GTGGTCATGTACTTTATCTCTAAATCATACTCTGTCAATCAATTTTTTTTTTGTCTATATGTTGTATATTGTATTTATGTTTGTCCCCATGGGCTGAGTGTGAGACAGGACCATATCACTCGTGGTATTGGGCCTAATTCTGACCCATGTAAAATAAAGAGTTTATTATTATTATTATTAAAGTCAAAAGTCTCATCGACATTTTAGGCCTATTTTCTTAACTGGTTTATAGTTAGATGTGATACTATTAGAAATGTAAATATGTTTTAATAACAAATGCTTTATAGTATAAACGTAACATTATAGTCAAACATGTCTGTGCATGATTTTGAGACTGTAAATTAACGATAAACACAATAAACATATGATTTATATAAAGTTCAGTGTACCTGAATAATAATCGAATCCTCGATTTTGTTTTAAACTGTCCTCAAATGTGCAAAATAATCTTTATAGAGGGAAACAGCGACCTGGATTTTCAGTAAAAGTGTAAATTCATAATGATACTGACCTGAATTTCAACAAGGAAATATTTAAAGTAGGTCAGTCGCTTACAACATGACTGCATCATTAACATTTTATCTTCTGAGACTGATGGTTAGATAATCAAATGTCTAACCTACTAATAACTGTTAAAATTACAGATTCTTATAATTGAAAAATAATTGAATTAACAGTAATCTTAATCATTTCATTTTTCTTTTTTCTAAGAATTGAGGACGCTATCGATAAATAAGAAGATTATCCAAGATACATGTGTAAAGGGACAGCAATACCGTGTATAGCAGTATTATGACATCAGATATAAGCCACGAGCGGTGATGTGTGCAGTTGCTTTGTATCCATGTTATAGCTGGGTGTAATTATACTTCACAAATCTTTGGTATCTTGATATTACCCCTATTGCATGTTCCAAGTGCGTTAGACTTCCAGTCTTTTTAAGCAGACAGAAAGCTACCTTTACCCATTAAGACTGAATTTACTTTAAGATTAAGATTCTCACTCACAGTTGTTCCCCTTTATACGTGGTGGTACTTCTGCTTGTTGATTATATATATAACTATAGTTCATCATATTAGTATGCATTACTTTAATTTGGATTTGCTTATGCTAATTCACCACTTTAGCAACTATACGATCTTGGTAAGCAGTCATTTAGGCACTTTTTTTTAAGCACACTTCATTTGGACACAGTACATTAGGCACACTTCTTTTAGGCACACGGTCAGATAAGCACATATCATATAGGCACAGTGGTATTTAGGCACAGTGATTTAGGCACACTTTCAATTAGGCACATATTCAATTAGGCACACTGTTATTTAGGCACAGTGATTTAGGCACATCTCAAATTAGGCACACATTCATCACGGCATTTATTCAATTATGCAACACTATGTCATTTAGGCACACTTGACTCTAAAGAGGTTGTTAAGGGACATGGCTACCAAAAACTCGAGTAAGGGAAAGCGAGATCACTTCTTAATGGAAGAAAACAAGGGATAGGTCTAGTATCACATAATATTCAAATTGCAAGACTTTACAAGTGGTTAGATGCTACCTTTAGAATGGTTCTGTACCTTCGCTGTATTTTCATAAACCAAAAAAAAAATCAAAATAAAAAAAAAACACCAAAAACAACAACACATTTTGATGTGCCCCTAACATCGCAAATTCAAACAGCTTCAGGCACAAAATGTTAAGTAAAACTGACCTTTCAACCTCGAGATAATTCTGTAATACCCAGTGGAAAGGCACGAGTGAGGCCACATAGTTGTCAGGGGGGCTAAAAGTATTTGGCATTCCTTTCGCACATTGAAATTTTTATTGGGGAGGGGGCAATGCTGCACAAAAGCAAGGCCAGCCTCACCTCCCCATATTAAAATTTATTAGCATTTATCTTAACCCCTTCCATTCGGATTTATTATCAAAGGCGTCTTCAGACCTTGAATTTCGTGGTTAACAATTGTAAGGGTGTCACAACCACTTGATCTCCCTAAATTCAAAATGACCCATACTTTTTGATATGCGTGTGTACATACTAGGTGGGTACCAGTCTGTAGATAAAGGAAATGTGTCTAAATGACTTATGCCGCAAGGTCTGGTATGTCTAAATGATTGTGTACCTAATTGAAGGTGTACCTAAATGAATATGTGCCTAATTAAAGATGTGCCTAAATTACTGTGCCTAAATGACAGTGTGCCGAAATTTAGTGTGCCTAAAAAGAATGGTCCTATAATTATAATACGTGCGACGTCATCTGAGAGCATGGCACCACAATTGACCGAACCATCCTTGCTTTTTCAGATCACCATGAATTTGATGCGAAACGTAACTGTCACGTAAGCTGCTTGGACATACACATCTGTCTATGACAACTGTGTCAGTGAATTTCCCAGCCCTCAGTCTGCCATAAAGAGATATTAGCATTATATCTGCCAAGAAGGTCAGATTGCAGAAACTTGTGATGGAACGGATGAAATAACATGTTGGTCGAGTGCGAGGTATACATATCATATACTGTGGGGGTGAGAAGTCAATCAACTTGACCACAGACGTGCCGACCAGGGACTTTGAATTCCAACATCCTGAGGCAGATACAATGCTATTAATATTATCCCTCTATGGCAGACTGAGGGCTGAGAACTTCACTGACACAGTTGTCATAGACAGATGTGTATGTCCAAGCAGCTTACGTGACAGTTACGTTTCGCATCAAATTCATGGTGATCTGAAAAAGCACGTATTATAATTCCTCTCCATGTGATCACTGATAGTGACCATACATCAGGTTTCTATGGCCGAGGGAAAAAGAAACTGCTTCAGAAGGTGATAAAAGATCCTGGGGCAAGAGAGCTTCTTGGACGAGTGGGTGAGAATCTGGAGTTACAGGACAAAGTCAAAGACGATATGAGAGCATTTGTCCTTGCGAAGGTCTATGGTGAGAGAGCAGATACTACATGTGGACATGCAAGAGCTTCCAAGTGGCACACAATGAAGAAAAAGAGTACAGCCCGCCTTCCACCAGATGATGACACATCGCATACTGCCAGCTCCACTACCACTAGATAGAGCATCCATCCTCGGTCGGCCATGGTTGAGAAATCATGAATGGGAAGTGCAAACCAGGGCGAGCCGGAATGGCTCAAACCTTGTGACTCTACGGGCGATAGCAGTAATGAGAGTAGCGATGATGACAGTGAGAGTGGCGATGATGACAGTGAAGTCATATGATAAAACTGACATTGAATATGCATGTACACCTGGACATATAAAACAAATGTGTCATTGGTATTAAACAACATGATAACACTGCTGAGTTGCATTAGTATATATGCTTGATCAGCACTGAAGGCAAAACCGTTGAGAAACTAATTTTCAAGACGACCGACGGTGGCGGCCATCTTGGATTTGAAGGTCAAAATGAGGTCAAATGATAAAACTGACATTTTATATGAATTCGTTGACCTAAAAAAAACCAGAAAGCATATGTCGATCAACTCTGTAGGCCAAACCGTTGAAAAAACTAATTTTCAAGATGTTGGCGGCAGCCATATTAGATTTAAAGGTCAAAATGAGTTCAAATGGTAAAATTGATATCAAATATGCATTCCTTGAGCCCAAAAAACCCAGAAAGTATATGTTAATCAGCGTTGTAGGCCAAACCGTTGAAAAACTAATTCTCGATATTGCCGATGGCGGCCATATTGGATTTTCACCCCCCACGAAGTTTGCCCACACTTTCGCGAGAGGCACCCTCGCTATTTTTTTTAATCAACCTTCAAAGAAGACAAATCCATTGAGAAACGAACCTTCGCTCTCCACGGTCACGGAAGTTCTCCAGATGACCCAACTACTAAGTGAATATGTGCCTAATTGGAAGTGTGCCTTAATCAATGTGCCTAAATAACACTGTGCCTATATGACATGTGCTTATCTGGCTTATCTTATCTTTTAGGCACACGGTCAGATAAACACATGTCATATATGCACAGTGTTATTTAAGCACATTGATTTAGGCACACTTTTAATTAGGGCCATATGCAGCGCTCGTACTTAACTTAAACTTTGACTAAAGTTGGACTTAAGTCGAACTTAGGGTATGCACCGCTCGATCTTTACTATAGTCGTGCTAAACTTTAACTTTCAAATGTATAAAATGAAAGAATTCGCAAAGTCACCTCAGTAGGTGACTTAAGCTAAACTTTCGCTAATTTAACTGGTTTTATACACCGACAAATCGACAATTATTGAGATTGATTGCACCGTAAAATAGATCTCCACCAAAATGTTACCGCGGGGTGGGGAAAGGAAGGGAGGCTGGGGAGGCTGGGGAGGCCGGGGGGGGGGGGGGGGGGGGTGGTATAAAAGCATCGACATGTCGGTGTTTCAAATGAAACAAACTTGATCAGGATTATACAAGCATCATAATTTTTGTGCGTTTCAAGGAGGGGGTACTCATCTTTGTTACACAGGTGAGTGTGTAATTTTTGCGTTATTTATTGTTACACCGGCCGACTTGTTGGTCTTCTTAATTCTATGAATGGGGTCTCTTTAATAAATAATAATTTGACAACAATCATGGTGGAACAACAAAACATAAGACTTTTTCGTGACGTTTATTTTGAGAAATCTTCGTTAAAAAAATATATTTTTTTTAGTAACCGGGGAAGGTGATGATGGTGGTGGTGGTACCCAGATTTAGGCCAAGATATATATCTATCAGATAATGTAAATGTTGTCGAGGAATTGCCTTATATGAGCGTCGCATTTCGTTAACTAGAGAGCAGTCAAGGAAAGGAAATCAACCACGAATTTCAATATAAACTTTCCTTCAGCGACAAGCGTTGATGTCTCAGGGCGCATTCTTTAGAGGATTGGGGTCTGTAAAAGTTTCCATTTGCTGGTGAAACAGCATATCACGAATATCGACTGCGGGCTCTCATAAGAGTAGCAGACTGTTTAGAAACAAACAGCGATTATTGCTTTAAAAAAAATTCTGTTGTCATATACATTTAATTCGGCACATTAGAAGATCGACGTATGAATCAATCTTTTTGGTTTAAGATAAAATGGCGTAAAACGCATGCGCAGTGAAAAGAATTGTGGGGAATCCCTTATTATAATATCATTGTAATATCATTTGCATAATTTAGTATTTAATTTCGACAGACAATAACTTCGACGTCTGAAATCACGTCGCGCTTAATATGTCGTTCTACTCGATCCAAGATGGCGGGTAGATCGGCAGGTCGACACGAATTATTAGCCACGGCACATGCCGAACCAAACGAATTCAAACGTCGAACTTTTCATGTGCTAAATGCAAAGATTGATTTCGGCACATGAAAAGTACGACCTATGAACTAGGCCTAAGACCGTCATTAGATCGATCTAATATACTTGAAGATATACCAAATTCAGCGATACGTAAATATTTTCAAAGGCAGGTATTTGATGTAGTTTAATTTTTACCAACGATCTAAACAAACTATTAATTTTCTACCATAGGCATATTTTTGTCGATCATATTATATGATCAGTACAAATGACACTGCAAGAACACAACTTGACAATTTGCGACAGGTCAACACACAATAACGGAGACATTTCACAAAAATGAAAGAAAATCGAGCCGTTAGTGATACACTGTGGAACCGCAGATACAGGCTACGATAAAAGCGGGCACATGGTTTTACATTTTGGAATCCCGAGAATAAATGAAACACTTTTCATACAACCTCTGAACGAATGTTTGGTGTTTTAAATAGAATATCCGCGTTTGTTTTTAATTTGGAGTTAAAAATCACGATTGTTGATTCGTGATACAACATGTTGAATGGTGTAGGTAAATGATGAAGTACCCAATCATGATAACGACCACTAGAAATTGAAATATTTATATAACTGACTATAACTTCAAAAATCTATTTTACTGTATGTTTTTACAATTATTGATAAAATTGGTGACATCTGAATACTGCCATTTATATTTTCTTGTCATGTTTTGACTGGTATAGATCTAGAAATTAAGATTGGTGGTTTAGAATGTCCATTTTAGCTTTACTCTTCGCAAACCACATGGATTTAAATCAAAGAACTCATGGAAAAGTACAATTTCACCACCAGTCCACCATACTTTTCGATCATAACCAATACTTTATAAAGTTCGGCTAAATAAGAGGCCGTGCATACCAAACAAAGTTAAAGTTAAGTCCGACTTAATCGTAACTTTATAAAGTCAGACTTCTTGGTCGGTTCATTGTCGTTTTTGGTCGTTTCCTGGTCGGTTCTGGTCATTGAAAAATATCAAGGTTTAATTTTTTCATGATTTTCCAAAAAGGCATTTTTTTAAAAAAAACTAATTGCTTGTTTGGCCTAATTAGCTTGCGTGGAATATAGTTAAAAACAGTTTAAGATCGTTTCCTGGTCGTTTTCTTGGTCGGTTTACGTTTTCTTTGGTCGTTTCCGGGTCGTTTATGGTAGGTTCACGTGTTAGTAGGTATGCCTTAGAAGACCATTTTGCCCCAATGAGTCATTTTCAATGATAAAATTATTATCCAACGTTATCAGCAATACAACTATCTATACTGTGCAAATAACATGCTGATAAGAAGTATTGCTATCACTAAATAAACAGTGCAATTAAACTTATCTTCAAGAAGAAGTAATAATCTACTTGTATAAAAGATACAGTTAGTAACACATTCAATATAACAACAGAATCATAAAGAATATGCAATTTTGAATTTTACTTTTTTAGTTTCATGCTTTTGTTTCAAAATGACGCGATTATTATTTTGAAGGGGATTATGATTATGTATAGGCTCTGTTATAATGATAGTGGTGAAAATTTTAATTTGCAGTCGACACTTAAAGGGCTTTAATATCCAAATTAATAATACACGAACCAAAACAACCATTTTATATTGTTACTGGTTAAGGCCCCGTCACACCATGAGGTTCTCGACAACGTTCTCTGGTCCGGAAAAAAATGCACACAAATTTTCACCGAGACGAGCGTTCTCCAACGTTTAAGTTTAAGATGAAGACGTTAAAGAACGTTCCTATAACGTTTTAAGTCCGACGAGCGTAGCACGCGTTCGGCCACCGTTTCTCAGTCGTTACTCCAGCGTTACTTGGTTGTTACTAATCGTTTGCTTTGCAGTGAACGACTCACTGGCGACCTGCTAACGACCGCTGAACGGTTCCCTAGCGCACATACCAGTAAGGCCCTATTCTGACGTTATTTACACGTTAGTCACACGCTCAACACACTCGCCAGTTGATCTCTATTGCTCGCTTCTCGTGCGTTAGACACACGCTAATCACATCACCGAACGCTCTAGAACGCTAAAAATTTGAACGATTAAAACGTTCAGAGAACTTTGACTAGAACGTCATGGGGTAACGAACGATTTGAATCGTTTAAAATGGACTTAATTTCATCCGAAAGTTATGATGGCCGGCGGTAATTTTCTAAAGGAGAATCCAGAGGGTAGACGAGGAAGTTTGAACAGCATTAAAAGACCCCACGACAGCAATACAGACTCATCAGATAATTATGGTAAGAAATCCAAATCTTATCCTTCTGAGGGCAACTATGATAGAACGTTTGATGAACTGATGAAAATGGTATCATGCTTAAGTACATATAGTCAAATAAGAACTACCCAATCAAAAATGTCTAACCAGATAATTAGTCTAGAGCCTGGGTTTTCAACTGGTTTTCTCAAGTGTTCCCAATTACGCACAAAGATATTACAATGTCCCCTGATATTGTCTGAAGTCATCGAAAATATGCAATTTCAAAGCATGATTAAGTCAGAGCATTTTGCTTTTTAATACAAACTTAAATTGTGGTCCTTGTATATGTAGAGTTACTGCGGGCAGTGTATGGTGGATGTACATGTACTTCATACTTGGTACAAAGAGTGGCAACCTTAAATCCAAAGAAATCTAATGTGATCCATTTCCGTTCCACCTCAACACCTCACAGTTTTACCTGTTGCTCTGACGTTATATATTTTACAAAATATCTTGGATTTTGAGATAAACATCTAGATTTAAAAAAGGCAACCAGAGAATTGGCAAAGTCTGCAAGCCGACCCTTGGGAGCCCTATGTACTAAGTGTATGTGGTGGAATGTCTTTTAACGTTTATAACAAATTGTACACTGTAAAAATTGCGCTTAGAGCCTAAACACTTCCTAAACATGTTAGATCTAAACATGTTTAGGAAAATGTTTACATGCTAAACACATAAAACTCCATGGTGTCCACATTCTAATCATGTATAGATTTACAACATGTAATCCCCTAAGTGCTTAGAGCCTAAACACATGTAGATACCAATATGTGTTATTAATAGACCACGTGACTAAATATTTCCCGCCATAAAAACTCAAACAAAGAAAATTGGAAAAAGCAGGATAAAGAAGCAGCCATGTTTGTTACACAACAAGAAAGGATAATGTACATGGCTGGTCAGGATTCAAGTGTAAAGGATATATGTATCAAATATAACATCTGTAAGTAAACATGAATAGAATTTTTATCTCATTGTATATCTGGGAATTTGTGAAATATTAAAAGAAAGGCATATTTAACAAAATTCATTCCGCCATCTCGTACTCGCATTGAGAAGCAAAATTGACTTTGTGAGACTCACAGTTATATTCTAATAACTATATAAACAATATGCACACTAATTAATTATAATTAAAATATAGCCTACGTATATATATATTTTTATTGGTTATTTTAGATTGAAAAGGAGAATTTCATGATCAATGATGGTTTAGAAAGGAGCAGATGGTGACAAATTGGGGAGATCTCCTGAAAATATTAAATGAAATATTTAGACAAGATTTGGGAGAGGTAAATATATTATATGTGCTGGATTTTTCAATATTTGGGTATTGTGTTTTTTTATCCTAAAAAACAATTAAGTTAGAAATAGGTTAGTCAGCAACCTCAATGTTTTGGCAAATAAATTTTTAAAACTGATTGTATTTGTACAGTCATTAGAGTATATTGTTTTGCTTTTCCATTTTTCTAAAAATAGATTTTGATTTTGTTTTTAAATGCATACTTTTAGGATACAGAAATGACAGAGGAGGAAGTCAACTCCTGTTTGGAGGCCGGAGTTAATTTCAATGCCAAGGCAATCCAGCCGTTAATAACTAAATGCAAGGTGTGTTATTTTACTTTTAATTTATTTCAAATAGTACTTGTACTAGTACTTCAAATATAATTGTTTATATAGAAGAGTAACTGTCTATTATGAGTTCTGTGTAATATTATTATGTTCTATGTGATATTTCTCTATTTTAAGTGTAAGTTCAAGGATAACAAATTACATTTTATTCACAATCGATTTTGAATAAGCAATACTATGAGAAGATGAAGCAGCAATTTTTCAAGTTCACAATTTAATATTTGATACATTTTCTTTTTCAGTCGAAAGAATTTTCACTAACAACAAAAAACAGAAGCCCCAAAAATAGAGATAATTCGAAATGAACAAGTGTTTTGTGATAGGAAAAACTATTCAGGTGGATGTTGGCACCAGTGTACTTATATATATTAAAGGACAGAAATAACAAGTTTCACTTGAGTACAAACTATATAAAGTTTGTGAAAAAAATTGATAATGTAGCTGGTAACAAATTATGAATTCCATGTAGAAATAAAAAAAAAATGATAATTATAAAGCAGTGTTTATTTCCCCATAACTAGAACAAGATCCCCGTACATTGCATAAATGTTTGGGTTAAAGATGGATGACCAAGATAATGATGCTCACAAGGCCTAATTTGTTGGGGCCTTACAAAAGTAGTAAAACAGAGAATTTTATGTGTTTAGATTCTAAGCAGCTAAACATGTTCTAAATAGTTCAAAACTAAACATGTTTACAACCTACGCATTTGAAAGCTAAACACGTTTAGAATTTAAACACTTTCGAAGCGTTTAGATTTTAAACACTTTCCTAAACATGTTTAGAGATTAAACATGTTTAGAGCCTAAACATGTAACCAATTCATTAACATGATATTGGTTGGATTTCCTGTTGTAATGAATGTATCAGATTTTTATGTAAATTATGATACAGTGAAACCCCTCAAAACCGACAGTGTGTGGGACCAGGTAATAATGTCGGTTTAGAGGGGATGTCGGTTTTCCGAGGATTCGCATTTTCGTTAATTGGTGTTACTTCCCTTTGTTATAACATTCAATTACTTCCGGTTGTCAACTCGATCGATGTAGGCAGTCTACCCGTACCCCAGCGATGTTTATAGAGAGAAATTTAATAAAATATTTTATATTGACATTTATTTAGACATATAATAACAATAACAGTAACAATACTATATGTAGTAGGGCGTTTCACACCCAGATAATTCCCGTCCGACCAATTCTTATATCATGACATTTCGCACTAGGATGATTTGCCTCAGGAAAACTTCTAACCGAGACATTTCACACCCGTGCACTTTGCACCCAGGACAAATTCCACCTAGGCAAATTTCCGGGTGTGAAAATGTCTCGGGTGGAAGTTGTCCTTATGCAAATCATCCTGGTGCGAAACGTCCTGATAGGAATTGGGCGGGCGAGAATTATCTGGGTGTGAAATGTCCGCGCACGGTAAATTATATCGTGTTGACCCAAGCAGGCATATCTTTCAAATTTTAAAACATATTTCATCTATAAGTAAAAAAATTAGTTGGTATACGTATGACGATTAAGATGGTCCTCAACATAGGGAACCGACATTCATCTGTAAATAACACTCGGGCCTACGTTGACGATGTAGATGGATCAACGTCATTCCAAAGGAGGGTCGGTATGCTCGGAATATCAACTGATCGAAGTCTTCGATAGACTGTTCGTCTACTGATGACATGACCGCCATCACCCATCTGTTTCGAAGATGAATCCATCGGATGTAGCGGTCGTCGGCCGGAGTTGTCACCCTTCGTTTTCCCGATTTTGGTCGGCCATGCCCCCTCCAAACGGTAAGAAAAAAAAAACCAAAACGGTAAGATTTCACATCGTGAAACGCATCACATTACATGTCAGGTGGAAATTTCGGCGAATAAAACAATCAAAGAGCCTTGCGTAAGTAATTTTGCAAATCTGAAATGTCTAATTTAGTTACATAAGAATCTGAAAAAGAAGTCAATCGGAAGAAAAACTTTAGCTATGTCGAGCTTGAAAGATATCTATTTCATCAGAGTCGAGCTCGTTTTTTGCATGAGAGGTGGTTTCAACGTCTTTGAATTGAACAAAAGGTGTCTCACACCTTATATACTATTTAATCGATCCTACAGCTACTACAAATATATGGTATTCCAGAAATTGTTAAGCAAGCATGTACCATGTACCAGCTTTTTTGTCTTTTAATGTGTTTTAATACACTTTTATGGTAAATTTTCAATTGTTTTTACGTAAAGTGACTAATAGACCAAAAAATTGTCGGAAAAAACATTATACAGTCAAACTTGTATTAAGCAGCTAGTCAAGGTAATGCTTAAAAGTGGCTGCTTACTAAAGGCTTAAGAAAGGTACATGTATGGCGAACCCAGTGTAGAATGAAAAGTTGGTAATTTGTAGTTCTTGAATTAATTCGCTAGTATGATCCAGACATTGTTTAACAAATTTATTTTGATATATCTAAACATTACCAATTAAAATGTTTCAATATTTAATTTTTAAGATGATATGTTTGGATAAGTTATTATCATAAACAGCAATTCATGAGACATAGACAAATTAGTGACTATGTGCTTAATGATATTATATTGAGATACAAAATGTATGACTATGTGCCAAATGATATTATATTGAGATACAAAATGTATGACTGAATGACTTGTAGGTTTGTAAAATCTGCCAAATTTACATGTAAAAGTGCCCGAATCTTAAATCGAAAGGGTAATTTAAATACAACACTACAACCAATTGTAAATGACGTTATGCCATCTTGGATTATTAATAATTAATTTAAAGTTTCACTAACTGTTCGACCAATAATTTTTTTGTCCCAGAACCTGGAATTCTTTCGCTATTCTAATCCATAATAATGTTCACAACTCTCCCTCGAAATTTAAGCTTTCAAATCCCTGTGTAGCCATAATTATGAGCGTTCAAAAGTCAAAAATGCAACTTTTAGCAAGACTATGCTTTATATAGAAAAGACAAATACAGAAAATTTAAGATAAATGTTTAGGAAGAGATATAATTGAAGGGATTATGCGATTTTTGTGCAGTTCTAGTACTTCTGGAGACTATTTACATACATTAAAGGCTGAAATCGACCCTCGAAATTGCTGAACATTCCTATCCTTTAACGATAAAATAAACTTTGCAACCATTTTAAAATAGTAGTAGGTGCTGAGAAATTAAAAAAAAAAAACGTAATTAAACCAATTTGCACAACGTATTTATTGTCGAAATAGGGTGGTAATAAACATTATCAGTAAGTTTCGTCAAGATCAAGAATTGTGACCTGAAGAGTGTCTACAGGGAAATAATCGAACGCGATTCAAGAACAAAGCCGATAATTCATAGTAAATATTTTTGATTTTGTTCATTTTCAAACGCCATGCAGTGTGTAATGTATATTTTATTCTTGTACTATACTCTGTGATATTTGTGATCTGTAATGTTTTTTGTGACACTGATTAATAAACTAAATTATTATTATTATTATAATTATTTATCGATGTTTTTATCACATAAAACCCTGGTCGCCAATAGCTTATCAATATAATTTATTTGGGTCAAACCAAGATAAATAACATTTCGAAAGTCATTATAGGATACAGATATGATATAGTTCATAGGCATATACACCCATGAAAGGTAAATGAATTCATATGAAAAATCTCCATTAGTTAAAAAAAAAAAACATCGTTTACATGTCTCATCAAAACAAGGTGTTTCGAGATTAGACCCCAACCTTTCACAGCATATTATAACGTTTAAATAGATATGTAGAAAAAAGCGATTTAGAGCAGATATTTTCTTTCTTAATATGTAATCTTTTGATTTGCCCCCATTTGTGTGTATACTTGAGGTCAACAAGAACAAACTAAGAACCATACCGCGTTTTTTGTGTCTCTTCTGTCATCCCAGGTTGCAGGTTGTTGAGAAATTTTACTTGTAGATCCTGAAATTGTGATGTCAATCACATGTTTGTCTGAAAAGGTACTCACTATGTTTCAATGCTTTTCAGACACCGAAACTACCTTCGATATAGTGGCCACGATTTCTTCTAGTCAAGTGAATGCCTGATCCTCGTGGTTGTGAAAACAATGGCAGTATTTTGAAGAATCTTGAAGGATCGTCTTGCAGGATTGATTGTGATATATGATTGTATACTAGTATAGTATAAGATTTGTACGAATTTGCTCTTTATCAAACTCCTACACAGTTAATAACAATAAATATTTGACTTATTTTCTATTCAAACTTTTAAGTTTGCAGTAAAGTATGCATCCATACACCAAATAAACTTTATAAGTTGTGTGGATTCTCCGAAAGGAATGTCAAGTTGGCAAAGAAATTAGTATCAGGTTTTCCAAAAGAATGATGCTACCAACCTCTTTTTAGTGGAGCTGAAATTAAACGAAATAGGGCCTATTTGGTGTAATGAATATTCCAAATAAACAATCACGAACGACACACGCTGAGAGTTAGATACAACTCGATAATACAAAAAATAGAAGCAAGATAAACTATACATGCAGTTTGAAAATTAAAAAAAAGTGCTTATAAATAAAAAAAACAAATTAAAAAAATTCTGCTGGATTATTTTTAATTTTGGAAAAAACATACTTGTTATTTTGTTATGCCTTTAACTGTATAGGCCTTCTACATTTTTGTTTTTGATAAGTTTGGATAAGTTATTATCATAAACAGCAATTCATGAGACATAGACAAATTAGTGACTATGTGCTTAATGATATTATATTGAGATACAAAATGTATGACTATGTGCCAAATGATATTATATTGAGATACAAAATGTATGACTGAATGACTTGTAGGTTTGTAAAATCTGCCAAATTTACATGTAAAAGTGCCCGAATCTTAAATCGAAAGGGTAATTTAAATACAACACTACAACCAATTGTAAATGACGTTATGCCATCTTGGATTATTAATAATTAATTTAAAGTTTCACTAACTGTTCGACCAATAATTTTTTTGTCCCAGAACCTGGAATTCTTTCGCTATTCTAATCCATAATAATGTTCACAACTCTCCCTCGAAATTTAAGCTTTCAAATCCCTGTGTAGCCATAATTATGAGCGTTCAAAAGTCAAAAATGCAACTTTTAGCAAGACTATGCTTTATATAGAAAAGACAAATACAGAAAATTTAAGATAAATGTTTAGGAAGAGATATAATTGAAGGGATTATGCGATTTTTGTGCAGTTCTAGTACTTCTGGAGACTATTTACATACATTAAAGGCTGAAATCGACCCTCGAAATTGCTGAACATTCCTATCCTTTAACGATAAAATAAACTTTGCAACCATTTTAAAATAGTAGTAGGTGCTGAGAAATTAAAAAAAAAAAACGTAATTAAACCAATTTGCACAACGTATTTATTGTCGAAATAGGGTGGTAATAAACATTATCAGTAAGTTTCGTCAAGATCAAGAATTGTGACCTGAAGAGTGTCTACAGGGAAATAATCGAACGCGATTCAAGAACAAAGCCGATAATTCATAGTAAATATTTTTGATTTTGTTCATTTTCAAACGCCATGCAGTGTGTAATGTATATTTTATTCTTGTACTATACTCTGTGATATTTGTGATCTGTAATGTTTTTTGTGACACTGATTAATAAACTAAATTATTATTATTATTATAATTATTTATCGATGTTTTTATCACATAAAACCCTGGTCGCCAATAGCTTATCAATATAATTTATTTGGGTCAAACCAAGATAAATAACATTTCGAAAGTCATTATAGGATACAGATATGATATAGTTCATAGGCATATACACCCATGAAAGGTAAATGAATTCATATGAAAAATCTCCATTAGTTAAAAAAAAAAAACATCGTTTACATGTCTCATCAAAACAAGGTGTTTCGAGATTAGACCCCAACCTTTCACAGCATATTATAACGTTTAAATAGATATGTAGAAAAAAGCGATTTAGAGCAGATATTTTCTTTCTTAATATGTAATCTTTTGATTTGCCCCCATTTGTGTGTATACTTGAGGTCAACAAGAACAAACTAAGAACCATACCGCGTTTTTTGTGTCTCTTCTGTCATCCCAGGTTGCAGGTTGTTGAGAAATTTTACTTGTAGATCCTGAAATTGTGATGTCAATCACATGTTTGTCTGAAAAGGTACTCACTATGTTTCAATGCTTTTCAGACACCGAAACTACCTTCGATATAGTGGCCACGATTTCTTCTAGTCAAGTGAATGCCTGATCCTCGTGGTTGTGAAAACAATGGCAGTATTTTGAAGAATCTTGAAGGATCGTCTTGCAGGATTGATTGTGATATATGATTGTATACTAGTATAGTATAAGATTTGTACGAATTTGCTCTTTATCAAACTCCTACACAGTTAATAACAATAAATATTTGACTTATTTTCTATTCAAACTTTTAAGTTTGCAGTAAAGTATGCATCCATACACCAAATAAACTTTATAAGTTGTGTGGATTCTCCGAAAGGAATGTCAAGTTGGCAAAGAAATTAGTATCAGGTTTTCCAAAAGAATGATGCTACCAACCTCTTTTTAGTGGAGCTGAAATTAAACGAAATAGGGCCTATTTGGTGTAATGAATATTCCAAATAAACAATCACGAACGACACACGCTGAGAGTTAGATACAACTCGATAATACAAAAAATAGAAGCAAGATAAACTATACATGCAGTTTGAAAATTAAAAAAAAGTGCTTATAAATAAAAAAAACAAATTAAAAAAATTCTGCTGGATTATTTTTAATTTTGGAAAAAACATACTTGTTATTTTGTTATGCCTTTAACTGTATAGGCCTTCTACATTTTTGTTTTTGATACGAAAATATTATTTTTGAATTGTCGTGGCGGCGTTCAGTCAATTATTGGTGTAAAAGTGTCAGGAGACGTCGTACCTCCTTGTGATTAGAAAAAATCAACAGCAACCGAAAATCAGTTTCAACCTACAAAAGAAAAAATATTGCTATGAACTTCTTGCGATTAATCCGTCGAAATCGTAATGTTAAGTATATTTTACCATGTATTACTATATACATTGTATTGAGTATATTTATATTTAAAAACATCCATTACAAGCTTTTAAAATACGGAAATGACAATAATTCAACATCTGGAGTTCATCCTCGACATGACCATTGGATGGTGTTTGACCTTTGCTCTAAAGACCACTTGAAAAATAAGGGACAATCAAATTATGTGTGTAACTGGTTGCAGGATCGGGTTAGTGACCAAACAGGAAATTTCGTTATATTTGGAAGAGAATTTGCCCAACTACAGAATGTGATTATAAATCCTGATCAAGCTATAGGACATCGAGGTGGCGAAAATATGACACTGGTTTGGAACCAAGATGAGAATTCAGAATATCTCAAACTTAAACAATCATATTTTACGCTTCAGTGTGAGAAAATGTTGGCTCAACCTTTCAACAGACAAAATAATCATTTAAATGACTGGATGGGATCTTATGTATGTTCAACAGATCAGACACGTCACACATCTAATGTCATAACGGAAATGACGATAGCTATACAGAGATATGAATATGTTAATCTATATCATACCATGACGGATTACTTTAACGCTTTCCTAGTTATGATATTGTTCCAAAAACGTCCACAAAACATTAATATTCTCTTCATAGATGGACATCCACAAGGTGGTTTAGACGATACGTGGGGTCGTTTATTTAAACAGACATATAGATCCGGAGCCTTGACACAAAAGACAATGTTTTCAAATCTCATTTGGGGAATTCCAGGATACAACAGTCCCTTGAATGATCATAACCTGCCCTTTGTTCCCTATTTAAACGAGTTCCGGAAGTTCTTTTTAAAACGACATACAGTAGAAAGTATTTCGAAAACACTGGATTGTGATAATCTGTCAGTGCTGTTTATTTGGCGTAGAGATTATGTTGCACATCCCCGCAACCCTACCGGTCTTGTGTCTCGTAAAATTAAAAATGAGAAAGAGTTAGTCGATCATGTTTCAAAATTACTTCCAGGTCATGATATTAAGGCGCTGCAACTAGACAAGTTAACAATGCAAGAACAATTGAAACTCGTGTCCAATACAGATATTTTGATTGGAATGCATGGTGCTGGACTATCTCACACTCTTTTTCTTCCAAATCATTCTGGTTTAATTGAATTGTACCCCATCTATTGGCCACAGTCAAATCGACATTTTCTTATGATGGCCACATGGCGAGGACTTCATTATCTGACATGGAAAAATCACGATATCGCAAACGAATTTCCCCAAAAGTTTACCTACGTACCGCCACAGTCATTAGGGAACATGGTCAACGAAATGGTTGTAAAATTATGCCCAAAATAAATCTCGTATATCAGATAAAGATTGCAGTTTTTATTCCATAACACATTTGTTTAACCTCAGAAAATATATCATTTTTATACGCCCTCATCTCTCTATGAAGACGTATATTGTCGACACCCCGTCCGTCCGTCCGTCAACATTTGCTCGTAAACGCTCTAAAAACTAGAGTTTTTGACGGAATCAAATGAAATTTGATATGTGTATACATATTCATAAAACGAAGATCAAGTTCGAATTTGAGCTATTTTCGATCATTAGAAGCAGAGTTATTGCCCTTGTCCCAAATCCGTCGGTTCGTCAATCAATATATTTGCTTGTAAACGCTCTAAAAGCTAGAGTTTTTGACGGAATCAAATTAAATTTGATATGTGTATATATATTCATAAAGCGAAGATCAAGTTCGAATTTGAGCTATTTTCGATTTTTACAAGCAGAGTTATTGCCCTTGCCCAAATCTTAAATATGCTATTACTCTCTTATTTTTCAACCGATTTTGATGAAACTTAAAATGGATGTTATTGGACCTAAATCGAAAGGTTTGAGAAAGTTTAGTTTAATCTTGATTAAAATCAAAGCTTTTTCAAGATTTAGGCCTCTTTCATCAGTTTTGAGGAGTTTTCGCCCTTTAACCTCTATACAGTAAGTGCTTCTATCAACATCAATTGCTTGTAAACGCTCTAAAAACTAGAATTTTTGATGGAATCAAATGAAATTCGGTATGTATATACATTTCAGAAAACAGATCAAGTTCGAATTTGAGCTTTTTTCGACCGTTAGTAGCAGAGTTATTGCCCTTGCCCCAAAGTCTTGAATAGGCTATTACTATCTTAGTTTTCAACTAATTTTGTTGAAACTTAAAATGGATGTTATTGGACCTAAATCGAAAGGTTTGAGAAAGTTTAGTTTTATTCTGATTAAATTTAAGGCTTTTTTGATAGGCGTATATGGCCGTGGTCCACTATCTTATTTATTTATTTTACTCAAGTTACAATATATAGCACTGAAATTTGAGTTCTATTTTTCGTCCCCTGTCTGAGTTAACATAGAGCGTCTGCAACGGCGTCTGTTCTTTCTAGGTTTTTGCCTCTTTTAATTGTATCTAAACATGCTTGTTACCAGGCACTACAACATTAAAATTGGGCGGAGATCTCAGTGGAGAAACTATAGTATTTCTGGTCTACTAGTAAAAAGGAATAAATACATTTAATTGTAGTTAATCATCTCCTACGTAACTAAAAAATATCATATATTATTCAATTACATCGCCGTACCTATCTAGCCACATGGGTGGTGAGTTATATGTAGGGTACCAAAAAAAGTACATGGGTAGGCCTTAATGGGTATTATTTGGTTGAACTACATTACATAATTTTTAAACAGTAGGCTATGAGGGTTGCTAGGTAAAATTGACTGCGGTGGGTGGTGGAGTCTACTTCTTAACCGCCGTTGAATAATCAAATATTATCAAGATGACATATTGGAAATCATGACAATCATTTATTGAATTCAAATATGTCGCGAGCAATATGTAATAATACACAATATAAGCTTTTCGCCATACTGAGGGAGCTTGTTGTCCAGCTTATAGCCAGCGCTTTGCCACAGAGACCTGAAGTCCGCATGTACGTCTGTTCGCTTCAGTGCCCTAAACATTTGTCAAAATGTCTCCGGTCTGCTTGTGGGAGTTTATCTTGCAGGTGCTGGAAGATGATGGTTTAAGAATTTAAACTGAAAAACTCTACCCTTGAACACTTTTTTTACGAACAAATTTGTTGACCAGATTATTTCACATAAAAGTATTTTTATGGTGACAATCTATTTGATCATTCTTAAATTGATCACAAGATTAAGCATGTTATCGTGAAAACTTTTGTGACAAAAATCACTTTACTTGAAGCTTATGTATATAGGCGCAGTTTATAACATTAGAATAGCTTTTAATCTATTTGGATGAAACAGTTTCATTTAGCTAGCTAACCATGTCTCAAGGTAACACCATGTTGCTAAGCCTTATCAATAGTTCAGTGATCTTACTTACAGCTCCGCCCGTCTACTCATTACAGGGCTCCGCCCGCACACTCATATCGGGGCTCCGCCCTTTTGTTATTTTCGTATAATTTTACATTTGTGTAGTTCCCTAATGCCAATAATAAAATGTTGAATTTTATATTTGTGTTGTGTTATAAAAGTGTATAACAATCGGAAAGGTTATACAAGCTGACAAGCTCGCATTAATGTGTGGGCGTATAAAAATCAAATAAAATAAACAAAGATAAATATAGAGGATGTCCCTTAGATGTATCTTGGTAAATAAAAAATTTAGGGCTCTTGTCCTTGGTGGCCTTTTATGTTTATGTCACATTTTAAGATGCCAGTAAAGAATACTATAAAATCCATAATTAAATTATTAAGAGTTAGTGTTTCTTTGTAGCGCAATCACTGCTAAAAACGTCTACTTAATGTTAAGAATGTGCGCATCATATTTATGTAACGCCCTCTTTTAATACTAAGATCGATGAAATTACTCTCCCATTTTATTTCCTATTTACATCGATGATTTTTTGCAAAGATAAAAACAGTCTAGGATTTAACACTATTCACCAGACTTCTGACTCATTGTGGCAACGGATACTCATTATTGCTTCCACGTATCCCATCCATGCGATACACAGACACCTAACCTACGCAATTGCAATATTCGAGCTGCTGGAACATTCTAGCCAAGCCATGACCTACATTTTATTTTTAATCCAATATTATTTTAATGAGATAATGTGGGCATGTCGTTTTAATATTGTTTTCTCGTATCTTTTATGTATTGGAAATCAGCCAAGCAAATTTTATATAGGGCTTATAGACAATTTCAGATGTAATATTCATAGCTATTCACGAAAATTGTTTATTCTTTAACACTCCCAAGAGGCACACAAAGAACTGTTTATAGATTAATATTGACAGCTTCAGTGGTGGTGATCCATCACATTGCGTAACCGTTGCTTTCAAATTTAGAAAACCAGCCATGCAATTATGTATTCCAGATATATTCCAACACTATAGACCTGTTAACAAGTTAAACTATATTTCAAAACTAATAGAAAAGTGTGTCCATGTCTCCATGATAAACGTTTATTACATATTGAGTCAAACAACGAAGATATTATTTACCAATCAGCATATAAACGCTTTCACTGCACCGAAACTGCTTTATTAAAAATCACGAACGACATCTACAGCTGTACTAGACTAGCGACAACCATAATTGGTTTCTTGACATATTTACTGTTTTAATTTTATCCCTTCCTTAACATTTATCCTTCATTTTCTGTATTATGTGTTTCTATATAACGCATAGTCTTACTAAACGTCGAGTCGTATTTTTTACTTTCAAATGCTAATAATTATGGGTAAACATGTGTGTGAAGGCTTAAATTTCGTAGGAGAGTTGTGAACAATATGACGGATTAGATTAGCTAAAATCCAGATTCCGAAACTAATTTTTTTTTGGTCGAACAGTTAGTGAACATATCATTTTAATAAAACAATATAAATGTCAGATTAGAAATGATGATAAAAAGCAATAAAAAAAGGCTCAGATTAATGTCTCTCAAGTAAGGTGCGGCAATAACCTTGTTTATTGTTTTTACTTTTTTCACTGTCTGCCTTATAGTGCTGTGCAATGATTATAAAATGATTGCACTTTATTGTAGGCCTATCCTATATATCATTCTTTTATCATGATAATAAATTCAGGGTTAGGAATCTTATCTATTATTAATGTAGCTGATTACATGAAAATGGAATAAATACCATTCTGTAACGTGTATATACGAAAACGTTATATCCAACATAGCGTATTATTATTTGAGATTTTTGATGTTGTAAATGAATAAATAATGAACTTTTACCCAATAACATGTTGTTATGTTAACACATCACTCAATTATTGTTTGCCGGGTATGCCAATATATGCCCACATCATTAGTTGAAATTTTCTATTCTCTTTGAATTTTGAGTCAAAAACAGTACGTCAAATATATAGATGTAGTTGACTATCTATAGAGTATATTATTCATGTTTTATTCACGGGAAATATATAAAATAATTTTAATCTTAATCGATATTTTACTGATAGTCATCGTATGCCAAATATATCATACCATAGCCAAAATTAACAGATTGTTCTCAAGGAAATAGAGAAACTGTCAAATTCGGAGACCCAACCCGAAATAACTAGTGTGCTTCAATTTGTGTGGGCAAACAAGATGGCAGACAAACAGAAGAAACAACATCTTCCAGGTTAGTGTTCCAGATCAACAACGCTTTAAAAAGGTAAAAAGAATAAAAAATGATCGTATACCATTGTGTATAAAAGCATGGATGGGGTGAATGAACTCATTGATGTGTTATATTTTCTTACAGAACATTGGTTATATATCGTAGTTTTAATTTGTTAGTGTCTGTTTTGACATCATATTCAAATGGACACTTTTTTACATTAATATACAATTCCGACATTTAAATCACACACTTTTAGAGAAGATAAATTAATCTTACACTTTCTTGAAAAATGTGTATTGCGCATATTGTAAGCTACTTGCTGCACTTTTTGTTTTTTGGTCAATTGAAAGGATGTTTTCCAGTGCATGATTTGTTAAAAGTGGTAAATATTGGAGTATTTAATAAAACAAGTTATAAGAGTCTGATTATAGAAGATGTCAGTGGAGTTGATGCTAATATTTGTTTATTGAAATGTCTAGAAGATATGACTTGTAATTCTGTGATAATGTGTTCTAGTCCTATTCAACAATGTTTTCTTTTCTCTGAACATATTGACATACATGACTCGAATAACGATGAAAATTACGACTGCTACAAAATAAACTTGGTGAGTAGATTCTTTATTAGCGCACTTTATGCTTTGGAAACCAAATATCTAACGTACATGTATCGATATTTAAAAGAGGTTTTCTGGCCTCTCTGTGTGTACCATCGACACCTACTACATTATCAGCTTGCATTTGTGAATTGCTATCTTTTAATCCTATGTTCGGATTTGAAAAAATCCCTATCGCATACACAAGTATGTGCTCCGTGCTTTGCCTTATAATGTCTTTATGGTATCTGATAGTTAGATAACATTTCCCCCCAAACGCTGCCTATATGCCATACAGTAGCTACTGTAGCAAGAAACGCGTTCAGTAGATATACAGGACCTTTGTTATCGCAGTTATACCTTGCATTAAAAAAATATGGCGTTAAAATAATTTATTTTGTATCATTTTATTCCAAGGAGAGATGTTATAATAATGGGAAGTATAACGATAATGATTGTCAATGTATCGGCAATAATACTGGTTATAGGTGTGAGTTACAAGAACCAGGTAAACATTTTCTTTTCAAATAGGGCCTACATCATAAAACGTTGCGCTCCTGGATGATTAAAAATATCAATATATCAAAATTATCGGAAATATAAGTACGAAAAGTACCGGAATGAGTACGGTTACATTGTATTATTGCTGTTGATAAAGCAATAGAATTGTAAAAATGTCTTTGACACTAATAATATGACTCGCTAACAATGTTGTACCAATAATGCATCTTTCTGCTTTCGTTAACACATTACGCCTCGATGTGTTTCGGTGTTTTCTATGTTTTTCTTTATCTGCAGGTTATTGTAGTTCTGGTAGAGTGTGGTCACTGACCTTGTCTCTCCTACCGAACAATTCATTGGATTATGGAACAAGACCAGAATTGTACAATTCAGTGAGAACTGGTAAAGGTTTGAAAGTTAGCATAACCACAGGAAATCCAGAATACACTACCATCTACAACACAGAACATTCTGGCGCTTCGGCATCTCATCATTTGTGGGCGTTTACAGTCGAGAATGTTAAACTCGACTACCTAAATTCAACTGATAGCTTCTCAGTACGCCATAGACTGGAAATCAGCTCAGTGCAACCATACGCCTCTGAATGGTCAATGACTTTCAATAAGAAAGATGAAAATGTTGCATCTATTCAGAACTTTACCGTAAAATGGTTCCATGAAAATAAAATCGGCCCATCTCCTTGCTTAGAAATGGTTGGAGGCAATGAAACTTTAGGATCAATAAATAACTGTCAAAGTTATATTAACAAAGCAGCCGATGTATATCTTGTGGACACTCTTACAAATACTAAAGCAACAACGGTTTATTCCAATTCGACATATTTGGTTGGTTACCGACACCCGATACCAGCTCATAGAGAACCATTTAAAAATAAATATGTTTTTACGAATCCACTTTATCTCATTAACAATATAGAGCTTAGCCATGGTGTTGACAAATATGTAAGATGGTATGTGAGCACTGCAAAATATATAAATAACTACGCAAACGTTGCTGAAGGTCAGTGGTTCATAGACAATTGTTGGATTGAGAGCGTTTCTATTTCAGATACTGGATACATTATATCCGGTTCCATATTACACTTACTTAAATCACTTAAGAATGGAATACCAATTAAAGTTGAATATAATAATTATACTTCTACTATCAAAGATGTCATTAGTGTAAATGAAACAACTGTCATAGCTGTTACAGACGATATTTTGGACGATTCTGATGTAAAACAGGGTATTATGATTCGTCGTATGATAACTACATCTAGTTTAATAGTATCTGTGTCTTATATCTGGGAACAAAACTCTACCAACAATTCAACCATACAAACAGGTGGAACAAGATGGTTTGTTGAAAATAGACAAACATGGGAAAAGATAATGACCTTTAATGAGTCGAGGGATGTGGTATTTGGATTAGTAGACCAAGTTTATGATGCAGCTATCAATGGATCAGGATTTAGAATTGTCATACATCACAACGTTTCTGTTACTCGCTATGTTCCTATCAATATTGTACATGTTTATAATTCAACATTTGTAGTTCTAGAAACAGGGACAATGTCATCTATACAGTCTAGTGGTGGTGATTACATGTTATTTCAATGGGATGGTTTCTTATCAACAACTGGTGTTTATGAAACAATGAAATGGTCAACTGGTTCTCATCTTTTACAAGGCAGAACCTTAGAAAGCTACACTAAACTTGATGTATTTATTCAGAAATAAGATTTCCTATATTATTTCAGTAAAAATCTGATAACGTGATTCGTCATCGAACTGTTTTGAAATTGATCTCATTTACTATATGAGGAACTATTGTCACATTTTTTAGTTTTGCATTCTTTCGTCTTCATTATTGTATTGTGTATTACTAATAAAAGACAAGCTCTTCAATATCCGTTATTCAGAAGAAAAAAAAATGCATCCCGTGACTAACCTTTCCACAATTCAGCAACATCAATAACATTTACTGTCTTAACGCAATTCTTGAAAGATTTACCACTAATGTGCAGAGAGTACAATATACAAAGTTTGCACTGGTAAGGTGTATCTGTTTTTATACGGAATGTGCATTCAAGCAAGTCTTTTCATGTAATTTGATGGGCGTTTGTTATCAATTTCAAGTAAGATGAGCTGTTTTTAGTCACGTGAAAAAGATTGTTACAATTATTATAAATACATTGAACAAGTGATTTATTTTAGAAGTTTTTTTTTTAAATACGCCGATTTAAAATGTGGAGCGTCACCCATATCCACCTTTGTTCGTAAACACTCTAGAGCCTGGGTTTTCAACTGGTTTTCTCAAATGTCCCCAAAAATGCATATGGAAATGATCATGTCCTCTGAATTGTCCACAGCATTTTTCGTTTCATTACAAACTTAAATTGTGGTCATTGCAGGCAGTGAACACTGGTGTTGCAAGATAATACAAGATATAACATATTTGTGTAGACCTATAGATCAGTTTGTGTCCCCTGGAGAATGTCCAAATGTCCCCCAAGTTGAAAACCCAGGCTCTAGAGGTACAAATTGCATCAAGTTTGACGCGTTAAATTCGTATGATGCAGAAGCAGATACGACTTTTATAAGCCCACACAATTAAGCCTACTGTCCCTACCCAGAAAATGTTCAACATCCAATTCTCAAATATCGCCAAGGAGAAGAATATTTTGTTGTATTTTTAATCAGATGTTATTGTTACTCCAAGATATTTTGCTCAGGTAAGGTGTTCCAGAATATGTTTGTGGCGAGAGTATTGCTTTGCTATTGATGTCCCGTTCTTTGTGATAATAATACCATTTTATCGGGATGTATATTTCATCACCCACTTTTCGTTCCAGATGGCCTGTTTGTCTTAATCTCACTGGAGAATATCTTCGTCTGATGTAAGGAAAAAAAACAATTATTTATGCGATGATGTCATCTACAAATAGTCTCACGGTAGATAGTATGTCCTCTTGCTGTACTACTTTTGGAACCATCGGTGTAGATCTTCAAATGGTCGGCGTGAGCCCTTGCTCCTAATGGAATCTCATTCTTGTTGGTACTCTGGATCAGCTGGGTGTTGATTGTCGGGTTGGTAACCTTCAAAAATGGAGTATTTGACAAGTGACATTCAAGGATCGTAACTTGATCGAGATGGTGCTCTCTCAAGAGATCAGTGACCGCCTGCCCGTACGAAATACCCCGATTCATCTGGTTCTTTCCGACACGAGTAAATCTTCTGATGCTAGTATACGTTGGACAGCTTTCGGACAAATACTGAAGTTTACCCCAGAATTTGAGAGAGAGTTCTTCCCTCCGAAGAGACACGGGTTTCTCTCCCACCTCCTGAAGCAAAGCTTCGTTCTTCGTACCGATTGCAGCCCTGGTGGCGATTCGTATGGCTTTCATCTGTATAACGTCCAATTTCTTCAGTGTGGTTTCGCAGGCCGTACCATAAGCAATACAACCATAGTCAATTATTGAACGAACCAGTGACCTGTACATCATCATTAAAGCTTCTCTGTTTGCTCCCCATGTGGTACCTAAAACATAACGCATAACATTTAAGATTTTCGATGAATGATTACAGATATACTCAATGTGTTTATTCCAATTGAGCAAATCATCAAAATGCACCCCGAGAAACTTTACAGATTTCTCTTGCCTGATTTTCACACCAGTTTAAGGTCTAACCCATCATGATCCTTCCTTCTGCTACCCACTGATCTATATAAATATACTGATCTACCTGGTAGAAGTCGGCAACCCGGTTGCCCCCTGTCAGTGATGCAGTTTGGAGGGGCTGACATGGAAGAAGTGTCTAGTCGTTCGGATGGGACAATAAACCGAGGTCCCGTGTGCTACTGGCTTCCCTCGACAGTTGGAAATCGAAAATAAGAGCAGGCTAATGCCGCTGTCCTGGCAAAATTTCCCTCATTACACACTGCATTGCGTTTGCCCGTCCTCAATTAGCCCATATAGGTGCATTAAAGTAGGACGTAAAACTCCATTCATTTCATTTCATTTCTGTTAGAAGTCGGTAGTAAAAAGTTACTATTCTGCCGGAAGTAAAGTTTATCACATGATGTAAACAAATAATGGCGGCTCGGCAGATCACTTGAAATTTTCTAGAATTTAAATTTTATCCTGCAATAAATTTTGCATAAAGGGTTTGAGGTGAGATATTGCCTCAATGATAGAGAAAACGTTTTATATAATTTGAGTCTAAGCTGTGATGGTTTGGAGTTCCTCTTTTATTGAACTGTAATGTTTTGTCTATTATTATTATGAAGACAAGAATGAACAGGTTCGTTCAGTATGAATGTCTTCAATTTGTGTACTAGCTACTAGGCCTATTTTGTTTATATTGTAGAAAATGTAACAATTGCCCCCATTTTGGCAATTCATATTGTTTTGTTTTTTTATTCACTAGCATAGTCACTGTGATGTGGGTTTAGTTATTTAGTTGTCACATTTGTTTTTTATGTGTGAAGGAGATCAAACAAGAATTATGATATTTAAATCTTTTCTGTTTATAGATTAGTCAACAGCAAAATGATTCAAGAAGAGTGCAAATCATTACTTCATAAATTGAAGTTACAACAGAAAAACCTAAAAAACTTTTTGCCCTCCAAAAATTTAACTGATTCTTTTGTTAGTGAGACAACAAGTGATGAATCAGATGTGTCAATATGGTCATCACCTGGTCAAAGTTCTTATGCCAGAAGTAAATTAAAAACACTCATCTCCTCTCCTCCAAATGACAAAGATAGGCAAAGGAATATACCTTCAGCTAGAAAATTAGAACCAAAGACTTTCAATGATATTGAATATGTAAACACTACATCAAAAGAAAGAGATTCCATACCAGTAATGACACCTCCAAGATCAGTTAAAGTGTCAGGGAATTTTTTACAGGATATAAATGATTATTTAGATGACTCTAAAGATCTTACTATGACCTCGTTGAACTCTGATTATACCACTATTTACAAGAAACCTTCTATGTCACCTTCCATGTCTGAGCGTTCTAGTTTACCATCTACTCCTAATACAGCACAAAAACGCAGCATTATTGACAGAAATGTACCTGTGGCTTCAAGATATGATGATTTTCACTTTGACACTAATGCATCTAAATTGAATTATAGTTACTCCACAGTCGACGATGATGAGGAATCGTTTCTGAAATCACGTCTGAATGAATCACCAGAAGACATCTTCTTAAAGTATGACAAGGATTACAAAATGGAGAAACGTGTCAAAGAACACAAAGAAATGGAAGAATTTAGAAATTTGAGGACTCTCAGAAACAAAGACATGACTGCAGACATTAGTTTTAGAGATGATGTTAAAGACATAGAAAGAGTAAGAGAAAAGATAGAACAAAGAGAATTGAGAGAAAAGAAAGAAAAGGAAGAATTACAAACGCTACATTATGAAGAATTGTACAAGAGACAGTTAAAAGATAGTGGTAATGATAAGAGTTATGTGTCAGTTATAAGAGATTCTATTCAACCGAGGTCTATTTTATCTTCACCTGGATCACGTGATTCCAGCAAGAATAAGGTATGTATATCTCCATTAAGATTAACAACTGGAAGTTTTTTAGATGTTGCAACAGCAAATTCATTAGGATGTAAATAAGGGGATATTTTTGTTTGGTAAATATTTGTTTCTTTCAGATATAATGAGGATTGTTTATAAATAAATTAAATTAACCACCTAAATAAAGTTAATACATTAGGCTGCGTGCACATAGAAGAATATGGTAGACACTACTCGAAAATCGAACAAACACAATTTCTACTATACTACACTTTACTTTAATATACGTAGGAATACTTTGTTTTCGATTAGTGTCCTCTTATGTGACCAGGTATTATGAAATTACCTTGTTCGATTTTAGGTATACGCGTGTTGCTAAAACGTATAACTCAATCAACCTGTACTAAATTACCTCCTATTTCTTGTTTCTCTAAATTTCAGACATCTGTTCGAGTCAGTTTTAAATCTAACAGTTTTAATAATGGTACAGAAGAAGTTCCCCTCACCTCCAAGTTAATGGGCTATGACTGGATTGCAGCTTTATTAGACAATGAAACAGGACAAATGGATGAATCAGAGAGTTTCTTTCAAGATTTAAAAGAATTTCGAAGATCTAATAGAGATGAATGTTGTAATAATTTCTATATGAAGTAAGTTAACTGTTGTTTTAATCCAAGACTATTAACTACAAGCAAGAGTTCATTCTGATCAACAGAGAAATTCTACCTAACGGAGATATTACTCTGACCTATTGACCAACCATGTCTTAAATAGTTCACGCGTAGAAATTTTTCTTTCGGAGATCATAAATGAGACGAAACGACTTCATGTAAATGAACCAAATGGCTCAAGATGGATTCCACACCACTCAAACCAATTTATACAAACACATATGAAGAGAATGTATTTTATTTGATCCATACTAAGTGAATAAGAATAAAAATTAAGTAGACTAATGTTAATGAGGTCGAAACAACTCATAATGGTGCAAAATGTCTTTAATCGTCTTTCCGGTTTGTAGTCTCGTAACTCAAAAACGCCTCCGCTATTAAAAAGTGTTCTGTACTGCAACTTCTTCAGTAAATACACACTGTTAAATTTGGGAATATTTTTAGCATTTAAGAACTTATTGATATCCTATAGACGTTTTAATATTAAATTTGATGCATACTGTATCGTTCAACGAATATCGTTGGCGTCATGGCTGGTGATTAGGTTCGTGTCTTTATCTGCGACACATACGGAGCTAGGAAAGATGCGAAGTTTCGTATGGCAAGAGTTGGTATCTAGATCAGTTTAAATTTTTGTTTTTTGAGTGAGTTTTAATTCACACTTATCTTATTACTATCTTACCAGACCAGATAATTCTACTTTTTCAAAGTATGAAGAATGAAGATTGACATTTTATCCAGGCTTTCAGCTTTGATGCATTTTTATTATCAATTTTAAAAATAAGAAAATCAAAATCAAAAAATTTTGACCTTTGGGACTGGTCACAGTGCCATAATAGCATTGTGATGTTTTAATATAGTTCAGTATATATAAGATATGATGATAATTACCAACAGCAATAACTCTTATTTATTTTTTTTGGCTTTTACAATGTTTTTTTCACATGAATACTACCTGGTATATCACTTTAATGTCAATATATATCATAAAAATAAGCATGTTTACCAAATATAATCCTCATCTCTTTTCATCTTTGTTTTGATTTATTTTTAGTAACACATTAACCTATGCTGAACCAAAGGAAGAGCCTCCTGTTGTAAAAGCACTAACAGAGCCAAGTATGTATAAAATAAACTATTTGTATTCTAATATTACAGACAAGATTGTTATTGTAAATGATTTCTGTGTAGAAGTTAAGTTAAAAACAGATGAAATTCTACTGTCTCATTTTCTGGAACATTCTTAAAGTTATTGTTTGTGTTCAGACATACCATTCAATGATTGTAAACAATAACCATACAATAAATGTTATTAATTTGATATGTTATAGAAGTGAAACCCTACGTTGTTAATGACAGACTGTTTACTGAACCTCTCAAGAAGACATTAAATGGTGATTTGAATGATTCAGAAAATGAAGAAGAACAACCATCCCAACAACAACCAAGATATGTCAGGT
Source organism: Lottia scabra (assembly GCA_029955415.1). Lineage (NCBI taxonomy): Eukaryota > Metazoa > Mollusca > Gastropoda > Lottiidae > Lottia > Lottia scabra. The sequence goes on from JARJEI010000041.1 coordinate 889,055, forward strand.
ATGTCTATTATAGTTTGAGTGTTTGACACACACATATTGCCTTTGTATTGGGATTTTTTAAAGTCTTTATGAATTATCTCTTGAATAATATAATGTTTGTTACAGAGTGAGTATACCGAGGTCTACATTAGAAAAACCATATAAAGTTAAACCACATCGTCGAAATAGTTTTGATCCAACAGATTCTTGTTCACTCAGGGAGGTAGGCAATTTGTAATTTACTTCTTTAGCAAATTTTTATTAGTGACAATAACTTTTAACCTCTGAAATTTAGTTTGCAGATTTTTTCTAAATTTGTTTGCTAGTTTAAATGTCAGATAGGAAGGATGTTAAAATTTGTTTCCTAATAGATAGATTGTTGGAAATTGAAAGATACCTGAGAGTACTTCAGTCACTTTCAAACCTTCTCTCGATCATTTTGTCCAAGTAACTGTATTAATAGAAACACAAACAACTCTTATCCAGTACTTATGTTTTGAATTATTTTCAGCACTGTTTAATGGGTTGGGAGAATTCCAGAGTATCGGCCTTACCAACAGCTTCTAGTGTAGATATCAATGAAGCTACCAAAGGTTTAAAACCAAAGATGACCACAGTAAGTTAATTTGTAATTTGTAAGCCAATTGGCTGCGTTTAAACTACATGTATTTTGGTTGATTTCTACCCACATAACTAATTTATCTCTTTTTTTTGGTGGGTGTTTTTTTTTCATCAATCTGATTTTCATTTTACAGACTTTAGCTGAAGCAGAATTGACAGCGAGAACAGGAAGTACACAGATGTGGCCATTTGTACCTCCACCAACAAGAGTTGATCCGTTACCAACCTGGAGAAAACATTATGAAGCTTCTGTTATGAATTGCTCACAAACAACTTTGCCAAATGCCACAATTCCTGGCGATTCCGATTCTCTTAGACAATCAACAAATAGTTTACTTAATTCAACCTATTCCTTAATGTATGAAATGCAACGACTGAAGAAAGAACGAGAGAGCACAAAAGCTTAAAGAATATTGTTTAGGTATTTCTGCCTTTATTGCATTTGATTGTAATTCATTCCGTCCATATGTTGATTTTATTGTAAATCTCAATTGTTTTGCATTATTCTAATAAATCATATTAACTTTGTTATCATCAAAATTCATCAAGATACCAGCTCTCTATCGTGTCCACAACATATTTTCAAAAGCAAGGGCAATAATCCATGAAATATTTCTCGATTCGTATGATTTTCAATAGGGTTCATCTTTGGGTGATTATAAACACTCACACAGAGTTTCATCAAAATCTATCAAAAAGTCAGCTCTCTATGGTGTCAGCAATAATTGTTGACAGACAAGCGGACAGACAGACAGACAGGGGCGACTACAATATACGCCCACATTAATGTGGAACAGAACTTGTTCGGTTAATTTTTAATAAAAGAAAATTTATATCAGTTATGAACTGTACATTCTTTACGGTGTACAAGATCAAGGATGTAACCTGTCGGGTTTATCCTTGATTATTTATGAAAACAAACTTTGTTCAAAATCCATCAGAAATTGTTTATGAGGTAAAATTTGAACGTGTTGTGAAGAACAAAAGCTATAACTCAGATAAACCATATCAGCAAGTTTTGTCACAATCAGTGAAGAATTGTGCCCTCTTAAGTGTTTACAAGGAAGTATGGGCGGATGTACATGGCTGGCGACAATATATGCTCCACATATTATGTGAGCGTATAAAGACGAAAATATCACTTTTCTCTACATTCACCCAGTCAGTTGTCAAGGTGCTCACAGGCTTTCCTCGTGTAAAAGAAAATAATTGAAAGTGAGCCCCCTTTCTTTGGCCAATAACAAATGTAAAAAAGCTCCCTCTTATCTCTACGATGTTTGACATAAATTGGACACTTCGCTCTTGGACACTTAGATTGCTGAATTTGTGTGTTCACAATAGAGGTTACTTTCTTTTATCGTCTCAAATAACATAATTTGAACATTGAATATTTATTTTATTTACAACGAGCATTACATAATATTATTTACAATTAACTATTGCATCGAACCGACCAAGAATGATTCTACATAAATTGTAAATCAATTTAAATTACTCAAAAGCTTGCTTGCTAGAAAATGTGTATAATATACACGCATATATACAGATAATAATAACAATCAGTAACAAGTATAACAGTATAAAAAGATAACAAAATAAAAACATTCAAAATAGATTATGTCCATACAAATTATGTGTTTTATTTTTATCTCTAACATTGCCTTGAAACCATCAACATGGTAGAAACGTTAGACTTCAGGCTTCAAATGTCAATTAAGTGTAAACTGCTCCGACAGATGCTGCTAGTTTGCTATTCTGTAATGTCTTATCCTAAAACTTCTTTTTATCGAACAGGATTTGGCGACCTTCGGCATGTTTCCTCTGCCAACCGCTAGTTTATCTGAAAAGCTCATTGTTTAGGAGACTATCTTGGTTTCCTGTTTGGGGAAATGCATTGCGAATAAACCATTATACAGCATCTATGATGAACTAATATCCACAACATCAGCAACTAGATTTAATAATTATCTGCTATCTGTTGCAATCACAATCTCAAACAATCACAATTGACAAAGGTTCAGCTTTAAGCACTATAAATAATCGACATCTTCTCTCAATGGCATCAATCTAGAATATAGTAGAAAAGTTAATACAAGTTATAAAATCTTATAATTAAAATTACATCAACGATTATAGATGACAACAAGAAAAGGAAGCATTGATTTACATGCCTGTTGATATTGAGAACAACACATCTGTTATAGAACGAAGTTAGAATTTATTGGTGGATCATTGAAACTTGTCGAGAAAGATTTACAATGTCAGTACCAATCCAATACAAAAGTTTTCTCTGTGAATACATGCACTTCTCATCATTCTTTATATAAACATCAAGTGATCATAGTTCCGATTACGTGACTCTTCCATAGATCAATAATTTCCAATCTTAGTAATTTTCACTACATTTTCCAAACATTGCAGTTTGCTATTTCTAACCACTTTGACTGCTTATTGGGGTCATAAAGAAGTACAATTTAAAGAATAACTTACAGTTTCTCATCTTCTTTTATAAGGATGACATCTTGAACTTAAAGGCGTTGATGTATAGAAATCTTGAGAAGCATCACATATTGGTCGAGCCATCATATCTCCTCTTACAGCATTGTGTATGTTTGGAACAAATGATTCCCGGTAACCTGGACTGTACACCGTTCCAGAGTATCGATCTTCAGTTGAAATTTTCTGGATATTATTCGGATACGTGAATGGATTGAAGAGTTCTGGTGAAGATACGTAATCTTGGTCTCGTAAGTGATCAAAATTATGATAAACTGGTATCCTAGACTCCCCGAGAGACGAGTCAGATGTGGAACTATAAGAAGAGTAATTAGTAAAATCATCACGTGGTGCATACAAACATGATGATGAAGCTTGATGTAATCCAATGGTAGAGTCGTGTTCTTGAATCATCTCACTAAGTGATGCTATATAGTTCATTGCCGTTGTCAATGTTTTAATTTTTGACATTTTCCGGTTGTGTAGAAAACTTTCTTTTGGCAGGACACCTCTAAGAACTTCAAGAGCATCGTTCAGTTTATCCATTCGATCACGTTCTTGAGAGTTGGCTAAAAGTCTTTTTCCGTCAGCTTCTTCTAGTGTCAACATTTTCTTTGCCTTTCCACGACGTCCTCTTATTTTGCCGGGAGCTTTCTTGTTCATGAAGCTCACCGAATCTTGATCTGAACTTGAATTGATATAGCTGTCATCTGAACCATTTGGTTGCCCATTTCTTTTAGCTTTTTCTTCGTATTCAGAGAAACTCATACAACTTTCGTCGCTCATCTTTGAATTTTCTTGGAGTTCTTCAAATTGGTTCTCAAAGCTTTTGCAATGAAATGATGCTGTTTGGGGTGTAAAATGGGTTTAAATTTGCGAACATCAATTAACATCAATTAGCAAAAGAGAGGTATCAGCCAATCGTAGGAATCGTTCAGGCACGTGCTGAGATTTTAGGAGCTGTTAAGCAAAATCAGAAAACGGCGGGAAGTCAAAGAAAGTAGGGGGTATTAACACAAGCACCTAATAGACACGCGATTAAATAAATTTATGATACCTGGAACAATCGCTTCTTGTTCTTAGAAAATAATTACAGATTCTCTTTTATTGGTGTTATAATTCTTCATCGAGAGGTTTGATAGTAGGGAGCGAATTCCTATTTACGATTTGTGTTTACGACAAGGGTTAGTTTCAAATTAACCGCAAATATAATGTAAATGCATTTCTTGCAGGTACGCACTTTTTTACATTGATGATTAGGAAGCGACCATCGGATGAATAAAGTTACATAAATTTCATTACAGTGTAGATACTTGATTTAAGAGATACAGACAATTTTCTGACCAATATACGTGTATAAAAAGAGAAAGTACTTCAAGCGAAAACCTGTTACCTAATCTTATTATGTAAATAAATATTGTTATATAAAAAATAAAATAATAGAACAATTTATTTGCACTACATATGTCGATATCTGTCTACGACTGTAGTTATAGTTTTTGGTTTGAAGTCTTGAATAATCATTTTAAAACAAAAGTTGAAAATCTTACAATAGATAATTATAGCTCTCATTCAAATAAAACTTGATATAAATTAATAATAATTATCATAAAGCTGTGAATTAATAAAAGGCTAGAAGTTATCAATGATGTCTATTGTTTAATATCAAATATTTGTTAATTACTTTATTACTTAATTTAAATTACTTTTAAACTTTAATTATAACACATGATTATACTAGAACAAGGTAATTTAACACATAAATACAATAGTATAAACTAGCGACATGAATCTTTCAAACAAAAATATTAGAATTATGCCAGTCTCAACCACAAGTGCATATACATACATTAAGTTTTAATATTTAATTAGCAAATGCATCATGTTTTATGAAATGGTCGCATTTGCCTCAAGCATTTTCCTCTCAAACCTTTAAAAATGAACCAATATGTACCATTATAGCTAAAATATCGCAGGAATGAGTTTCACATGATCATATTATCTATTGTCATACTGATATTACTATACGGACATTAGGAATTTATATTTGTCAAATGCAGTATTTGATTATAAGCTATAAGAAATTTTAAAAATTAACTCCCTTGATCTTTTAAAAATATGCTCTTGTATACATGTGAAATTAAAACATCCTAAATTATTAAACTACCGTAATAAAAAAAATAATATCGTCAAAATTCATTAATGTTTAAAGTATCAATGTATCTATTGTTTATTGTCAAATATTTGTTAATTGTTTTATTTCATACTTTTAAACTTTAATTAGAGAACATGATTAGATTAGGACACAATAATCAAACACATTATAAACTACATTTGCCTCAATTTATTACCATACTTAAAGCTTACTTCTTATATTCTTTAAGTAAGAATAAGAAAATAATTTTCGTCAATGTTTTATGGACATTATAATAATCAAAACAAGTACTATGATTCCAGATACATGTATTTGAAATTACATAATTATCATTTTTTCTATCTTAATTATCCGATACGATTTCGACAAATTATATCACGACCATGCAATGTCTTAGTAAGTAACAGAACAGTTCAAGAAGATTTACTTGCTGTATGTTTATCATAATTGAATATTTATATAAACATACGGTTTGCTGCCCTTGTGTCTTTTCTACGAGAAATTAATAGCCAAGCCCCATATATCTCACTACCAATTGTACTGCTGGTACAAGTTGCGTATTAAAGGAATACAACCTCTTAGAATGAACAAAAAATATAAATTTTCAAATTTGGTCAATAGGAGTTTATATTCATAAAGGGACTTGCCTGGTTGCATAACTCTACAACAGATTACCTAAATAATCTGATAAATCCAGAAAACAATGTCTATATACAATACTAATTGAAAAACCCTTAATCAAATTTAAGGCATTTATCAATTATAACCTGTTATTATATGGAAATTTACATAGTTTCATGGGTTTTTTTTGCATTCTAATTGTATACTTTGGACATCGTTAATAAATATATACTCTGATTGACCAAGTTTGAGAACTTAATTTGTTTGTTCATTCTAAGAGGTTATGTATATACCCATTAACAAACCCTCTAAAAGCTACCCCAAAACAAACACTTTCACCTAACTTCCAATTTATCAATACAGAGTTATCTTCATTCGAAGTGATGTATTCCCTGCTGATTCCATGCACTTGCTATGAAAGATTGTTTGATAAGATTTTGGACAAGATAGTTGACAACGTATTTATCCTACTTAGATCATCATGGCATCATTCAAGTTCTGTTCTGTTGAAATTAACGTATTTAACTATGAATTAAGGATTTGCAATTAAAACCCCATGAAGTTACAGTCTTTTTAAAGACCTTGAATATATGTAAATAGTCTTCAGATTTACTTCAATTTCATGTTCTGTATAATTGTTTTTTTTTTTTATATAAGCATAGTCGTATTTTTGACTTTCAAACGTCGACAGTATGGATACACTGGGATTTGAAGGCTTAAATTTCGAGGAAGATTTGGGACATTATTACGGATTAGATAAGCTACAAAATTCCCGATTCTGAGAATAAATATTTATTGATAAAAAAGTTAGTGAACATAGCCCTAAAAAAAAATAAACGTAAAATGAGATCGGAGGTTTTATCATAATTAAAGTTATATATTATGTGTAAAATGCACACCGTCGCGATGTTCTGAAGGCAATTCCTTAAAATGGCACTAAAGTTAGGAAGTCTCCATATCAAGTTTTTAGGGGTTTTGATTAGATTCCGTAGATATCACAGTATGACTAACAAGGTTATTGTCCCCACCATCCCCACTAACCACCACCCATTTCCTCCCAGACTCAAACCAGTAATAACTTAATACCCACAAATACGTGACCTCATCTAATTAACAGGTAGTACCCAAACTACATGACGTCACTATATGTGCCAGCTTCACGCTATGATATCATACTAACGAGGTTTTAACCCTCCATATGATGTAACTAAATTTGCCTATTTATGATACCAGAAAATTGAACAACACATTGGCAAACTAGTGTCAACCATACATATAGTTTCAAAATAAGATGTGCGATTTCATGTTTGAGGTGTTTTTTGTTTTTGTTTTTTCATTTTATTTAGAGCAGGTTGATTACCCAAAGATTTACATGTGATAACAAATCATATTTTCAGAACAAAAGTCCGACGTGTTTTACAACTTCAATTATAACAAAGAACAATATTGATAAGATAAATGAACTATGGTACAAGAACGCTTTATTTATATCTTAGATTATTTTTTTTATTATTAATTCGCTCGGAGATAACGTAGGCCTACGAAGTTAAAAGGTAGGCGGTAGAGCTACAAGATATCTACCAAATAATAGGTAGTACCAATATCCACATGACGTCATTATAAATGTCATTTTTAAAACTCTAAATATAACATACCTACCAGATTTTAACCTTATGTAAATGTAAGTGTATTTTTATAGTTATTGTACCTGTACGTGGTCAACACATTGGCAGAAAAAGTGTCATTGGTTTTGACTGTTGAACTGAGAAAATATTGTAATATTTTATTTCTAGAAAATCCAATTTCTGTCCTGGTACTGGAACTAAATTGTTCATTCTTTTGAAATACACTGAATTCACTCTTTGTCAAATTAAGCTCCTTTCGGCGAATTAATAAAGATATTATTTATATTTTGTATATTATTTATTATATTACAGAACGTTGTTGAAACATCTAATGTGTATTAATGATGGGTTTCCTTTCTTTCATTTATAAAAATGAAAAAGTTAATACTTATTATATGAAGTGAAAGTGAAATCGATAATTAGTTAAAACACAAAGTATCAAAAAGTTTGCTTTGTTTGATACATAAAAAATAAGGAAAGCCATCTTTAAATAATGACATCCTTATATTATATCCCAAAGATTCGTGAGACTTGAATTCTCAAGGGTTTCCACCACACTATATACATGTACATTATATCTTTCAACATCTTTGACTGATATTGACTTGGTTAGAATCAGGATTATTTTAGACAGGGATAATGCTAATAAAAAATGATCAATTCATTAAATTAATTTATTTTCCATTTACCACTAATAATATATTATATAAATACAAAAAATAATGTTCATGTCTTATTATGGACAATTTGTAGAAATTTACAAAAATAATTAAATCTATTTGATTATTATAAATAGCAACGTTACATTAGAAACATATTATTCTGTTTACTGTGATCAGTCAGAGGGTGACTCTATGAGAGATTTTGATCAACTATATATAATATAATATATAGTGTATGACTCAATTGTTTAAGTGGTTATACAAAAGACAAAGCTTCTTAAAAAAAGCGACTGAATCTGAATTAAATAGTATAAATAATATGAGTTGATGTAACATAGAAAACGCGAGAAACTTTCACCATTACCATTTTAAGTTTAATTTTACAACTCGAATTCTTGCCATAAATTCTTAGTTAATAAATGCACAATGAGGTTCTGGAATGAAAAATACAACACATCAATGTAAACACTGTGTTCTAGAAGATTGTTCACATAAAAAGCTGTCTGGACAGTGAAAATTAATGTAGTATAAAGTTGCTGCCCTAGCAGAAAGATTTTAATCGCACAACTGGAAGCAGACCGTAAACGAATATATCTGTTCTTGTTAATATCTTTCTCACAGAACTTACAGTTAAACCTCAAGTTTTTTTGAAGCGAGATCGTTTAGGCAGTTTTTTCACGCCAAAAAATAAATGTTACCGCGTTTATTTCTCTGAAATGAGAACATCTGAACGACGTCGTCTATAAAATAAATAAATACGTACCTGAATACCACCATTATAAGATGATCGTCTACGTGGTTGATATCGTCGAGAATATTGAACTTGTTTCTTACATTCACAATGAGTACAACCATTGTAATCTTTAACGTAACCATGAACACAGAAGAGATCGCAGCCTGCTAGTATTGGACATCTATTAGCGGATCCTTTCAGAATATAAACAAGATATACAGTATTCAGTATGTGTTCAAAAAGGAATATCACAAACGTATCAATGACGACAATACGTTTGCAGGACCCATTACAGTTGGGTTTTTTTCAAAGGACATAGATATCAAATATACCATTTAACAATATCTGTTGTTCCAGAAGAACTATAATTCTTTGTGTTGCTAGCGACAACCACCAAAATAATTATTTAAGGGGAGCTCAAATTCATTCATGTTTTGGTCGAAAAAATATAAGATACAGCTTCAGGAACAACAAAATCTGGTAATGAATAAACACATAAACCAGGATCATTTCGTACACCCAAAGAATTCACAATGTGCACCAACAGTCATTTGAAGTTCAGACATATAATAATGGTTTCCACTGCAGTTAAATCAAAGCTGCCTGTAAACAAAATTTGCTATAAAATCCCACTCTGTTCATATTCTATAAATAATTATTGTTCAGTACTATGTATAAACTTTGACGTACCTTCTGATCCCCTGGCTACTCTATGTTCATTTTGATAGTTCTTAAACTGTATCTAAAAGAACAGAAAATGAACGTAAAATATAGGCTGAAACTTAAACTCTACACATGTATTTCATTTTAAGAGATATCATTTTCTCTGCAAACCAACGAAATGTAAATGGAGGCTTATAATAAGAAAAACGAGTAAACGAAAACATACTCCAAGAAACTTAGGAAGTGAGAGAAGAACAAAATGAAGAGATAATGGAAATGGACAACATCAATAAGAAGGATAAGGTATAAATAAGTTGTACGAAACAATTGAAAGAACATACCTTAGATTCCGACTTTTGACACCGACATGTCTGACAACCATTCCAATCTTTAACATATAGATTATTTGGACAGTAATTAGGACAATAGACTTGTTTACATCGCTCTAAACCAAATACTAAACCTTAAAACACACAGAATAATTGCTTTATTAGAATAAATTTCTTGATTTTCATGGACATGACAACATGTTTTCGCGAAATTCAATATTCATTAGCTGAAAGATAGCGCTAATATATCCTATAACAATATTGGTGCCCATTTCAATGTCCATGCATGTATAAAATCACATCACCAAAGTCAAGTGATTGTTCCTTAGCTGTGAAGAAATATCTTACTTGACTTTTCTTTGCCGAATCATCTCCTAAGACGTTTTATTTCATACCGTCTATATCATTATAAATGCTTACCTCTATTGCACTGGCAGGTTCTACAACCTCTACCATCATACATAAACCCAGACGAACAATACTGGTGACAGTTTACTCTTGGACATCCCACTACAATTATTACAAAACCTTTTAATGACACCCCACCAATAACATATCCAGTGACGCAGTGGTTTTATTTTATGGGAAGGGGTAGGGTCATTGTCAGGAAAATGTTGAAAATGGAGTAAATATTAATTTTTTGTTGGCCAGAGGGGGTGGGGGAGGCGGAGATGCATTAAGGTCGCCAAAGTAAGCCTCTGGAAAACTAGTGGAGATGATAATTATGATTACTCTACCATGGGATCAGAACTTTTATTATTTGAAGATGTTACTGACACCAATGCTGGTGTTATTACATTGAATATTTCGACTATCTTTATCTGAATGGTGTGGGTATATATACCTGTTTTATTCTGCTTCAATGGGATTGTAGGTTCGATCTTGTTTGATGTTACTGTATTGGAAACTCTTGTTCTACATTGACAAGTAACACAACCAAATACATCAGTAGCGTAACCATTTACACAAAATAAATCACAGCCAACCAACTGTTTGCATTTTAAAGCTGGAAAGAGGACGATATTATTCTCTTTACGATCTCAGCGATCATAATCGTAGATATACGTATTACTTAAAAATAACCTTAAAGTCAACATGCCCTATTGATGCACTTTTAATTGTTAAAGGGATCATATTATTTCTATATCTCAATTTTCTCGTTATCAGCAACGTGATAGTAAGCTATTTATTATCTTATCATGCACTATCATTAGCTCCTTGTCGTAAACATTGCATATAATGTAATTACAGGCTGCACTATGTTCCTGGTGGCCACGGTAATCACGTTTCAGGGCCATCGTGAAAACAAAGGATGAACGTGTGACAACTCCATAGGCAAACGTGAATGCCTTATATGCTGGCCAGAATTTTAAATGTCAAAATTTTCGAATCACTGGTAGCCCGCTGCCCGTGGAATCACTTCATCGACTTAGCGGCCTGTCACGGACACCTTTATTTTCGTGAGAAACTTAGTCACAACTTGACAAAACTTGGATATGGAGACAAAAACGGCCAAATTCCACGGTGGAATACGTTTCGGACGAACGAGGTCGCCGTGACACCAGGGAACATAGTGCAGACGGTAGACCTAGCATAATGGTGCAAATAATACTGAAACAATCAACGTGCAGTGCATTGCAAGTAAAAAAGAATACAGACCTTTGTTCTGTTTATTTCCTTCAAGATGAAAAAATAGTAGAGGTTTAACCTGAAACGTGAGAGCAAATAATTAGTTTTAGCAATACATACACTACTTCGTTCTTTTGATAACACAAGTGAATTTTGCCTTTAGTGGACTTGTTGCATACGATATAAAGCTCATATCATAATTCTATCATCCATAAAGTCAGAATTTTTAAAACTTCTCAGTTCAGGTTCAGTACTTCGATATACGATTTTACCTTTGTTCTTGGTTTTGTCTGTTTACAGAGACACGTCCCACATCCGAATTCGTCTTTTTTGTATAAATCATAAGGACATTTATTCGGACAATAAACCTTCTGACATCTGTCTATACCAAACAGAATACCTAAAAAAAAATGATAATCAAAGAAATCATCCCAAATCAGAGGTTCCAAGAATATTTCCACTCCCACAACCCTGGAACTATCATTTAAACCTAGAACTCCTCATTCACACCTCCATACGGGACATTCAAATATTTTACATTTAAACTAATCATGAAAGTCAATCATATGAAAATATAATCATGCGGATTGTCTGATAAGGCGGCTATTGCTTTAGTCCAAATCTAGGAACTAGCTGATAGAAGGTTCTTTGGTAAAAACTCTGAATGTGTAAGCAGTCTGCTTACAAGTGAAGTTTCAAGGAAGAATCTTTGATATTTGAGGGAAAACCCCGAACATAGTACGCCAGCCAAAAGTGACTTGTGGTGCTTTGTATAATACAAATATATACAATATTCTACGTCAACAGCATTTTGGTATATCACTATAAGTTCATATAACCGACAAAGGCCAGGATACAGTGCGGCCAATAGATATAATTAATTCAAGGGAAATAGCAATCTCTAAATCTATTATGGATAAAACTTGTTTTTCCGTCAAAAATATCCTAAAAAGCATAGTCTCTTACCGTTATTACATTCACAAGTTCGACATCCTATTTGATCATAAATATATCCATTTGGACAGAAGTTGTTACATTTTCGAGGCCCACAGCCATCTACAATAATATGAAATGGTCGTTATTTTCTGGTGGACACTATAATTAGGTAGATTTAGTTATTGTTGTCTTCAAGGACAACCATTTGACAATAATGATATCGTCCCATCGGATGAATAGTCGTATTGATCATGAAATGAGGACAAGGTCATTTTGTCTTCGAAACATCAGGAATTTAGTTTTTTTCCCTGGTTTTTGTTTCAGAAAATATAATAAAATATCTTACCAGTTGAGTAAACAGCAACTACTACTAATAAAATAACATTAAATTTTAACATTTTGGTTTAAATCCGTATTATTAGTAATACATAAAGCTAAACAGACTGAGTTAAAATGATTGGAAGTCGAATATCATGTAAAATAAATTGATGTATGAGATGAAGTTGTCTTATATTAGACGATTAGTATGATTATATAACGACTGTTATTATTTGTCACATTTATCATAATATTGATGGATATAGATGTTTCAACTCAAAACGTGTGATTAAACAACCCCAGACTTCTCTTGTCTACTTTTCTTTAAAACAATCAGATTTCTCACCTATGTTAGTTATTTTAGACATCGATATTAAAAGAAAGTTAAATGACAGATCATCATTACAGACGTTTTCAAAACAATTACTTATTTCAGGAACTTATCCAGGATTTAAAGAAAGGGGGGTCTGAAATATAAAATGCTTCAAATTAAATGGCACCGTCAAATTTTTAGAGGGTTCTGACATAAGTCAGCCAAGTATATAGGATCCGGCCCTGTATTTGTATTTATGTCGATCTGCGCCATTTATTTAAAGTCCGGACTCAAATATATTGAGATGAAAAAACTTTATTACAAAATATATACAATTGTATGAATCACGGATCAAATTACTAATATTTTGGGAAAGAGAAAACAGAAAGCAATGACCCTTGGAGACGCGGTATATGATTTTTAACTGGAAATCACAATAATATTTCCATAAACCTGAAGATGAGGAATGTATTTTTCTAATTTTGAAATATTTGAAAAGATCTATTGGTCATCACTGTCTTTCATCTGAGAACGTGTGAAAATAGCAAGCCAGTCTAGACATGTAGCAATGAATTACGGTGAAACTGAAACCGATCATGGACATGGATTATGATTGTCATATTTTGTATAGTTATAATTTATGGACTTTTAGTCCAAAGTGATAAAACTTGGTGCAATAAAGTAATTACATGTTATTAAAAATTAATTGATTGGCAAACTGGTTGTTCTTTAAAGAAAGTTATTTTAACTATATATGCCACAATGAGAGGATTAGGTTATCTGTTAGAAACCATAATTACATCAAATTGAAATGGGGAATATGTTAATTTGTAGTTCAACAAATTTCTGATGAATTTCATGGTATAAACACAATGAGAATAGGCCTACTCATTTTTCCTTGGTTAACCCAGATTTTGAAGCGAATCTAATTGTTATTACTGAGTTTATTTAAGCGACGTTTCGACTAGGATTCTCTAGTCTTTATCAAGCAATTGCTATCATTGCTTGATAAAGACTAGAGAATCCTAGTCGAAACGTCTCTTAAATAAACTCAGTAATTGTAATCCATAAGAATTGTGTTATCTATATTCAACTACCTTTACTAAATGCCATTCAAGGATCGAATCTAATTGTATTCATGAGTCGAGTAGTCTCGGGATTGTTAAATTACGGTATTTAGTCGCCCCGCTTTGAAAGGTATTTCACAATCATGACCAATAATAAAGTTTTTCCGTGTTATATCTTGGTCACATGTTAATAATATTTCGTTCAAGTAATGCAATAGAAAACGATAAAGATTGCATTGAGTATATTAATTTTCATTTAATACTCTTTCTTAATAGGTCAATAGGAAATATAACATACTATAGGCTACCTGTATTCTTACAAACATGGCGGAGAATAAATTTGACGGGTAAGTTTACAGTTAAAATATTGTCGTCGACTTAACGATAAAGTTGAAGCATTTTAATTTCTATACTTATATATATATATATATGATGTTGTTTATAATTTAGAATCATTACTAAGATATTAATTAAAACTCCTTAGAGAAATAGTAGCCTACCCTTAGAATGAAGCTTTATATTTTATAGGAATTTTTGACTTCCCTCTTGGTGACACATTATCTGTGTAAATTATGAAAATATGATGTCGCGATCGAATCTTGTGAATTTTTAGAATAATAAGCAGGCAACTAAACGCCAAGTTTCCGCGGCATCCTTCTAGGATATACAATTGTTTGTTCAGGCCATACTTTAATTGATATAATATTTATGTTACAGACAGAAAATTCGAGAAGAACTAGACGAAAGGGGAGTGTGTGTGGTCCCGGGTGTAATAGATGAAAAAGAATGCGACGAACTGATGGATTTATTTAAACGATGGTTAAAACAATTTAAAGCCGAAGATTGGCCTTCTCATATGCATTCAGTCATACAACAATATTACATTGGTCATTTTCAAGCAACATGGACAGCTCGCCTGAAGACTAAAGAAGTCTTTAAAGAAGTTTGGCAAACTGATAAATTATTGACTAGTATTGACGGTGTTGCTATTTCACCACCACCAGAGCTGGGAGGATTTTCCTATGCTGTTGCCAATAGTCACTGGTTCCATGTTGATCAAGGTGCTACAAGACAAGGGCGTCATGCTTATCAAGGAGCTTTATATTTAGAGGAAACCACAGAAACAGATTACGTGTTCCGAGTTCTGGAAGGATCTCACAAATGGCACAAAACATTTTATGAAACCTTTCCCGAAGCTGCCCGGAAGGCTTCTAAAAATGATTTCTATAAACTAACACCAGAACAGTTCCAATGGTATCAAGACATGGGATGCGTTAAACGCTCAATTCCGGTCCCGAAAGGAGGAATGGTTTTGTGGGACTCGAGAACAATTCACGACAACAGTCGACCAGAATTCGGACGAGCTAACTCCGATAGGTGGCGATTTGTAGTCTTTTCCTGCATGACGCCTGCTATATGGGCTAAACCAGCAGACATCGGCGCTAAGCGAAAAGCTTATAAAGATATGTTGATGACGTCACATTGGCCTTCACAAGAGGTTAATTATTTCGACGATTTTATCCCCTCACACGATAGTAAGATCCGTACTATTACCTCACTACCAGATATTGCCAAAACAGAGGAAGTCAAACTACTTTGTGGTGTCCTGGATTATGATTTCGAAGATGGGAAATCAAATGGTCCTGAACAACCAAAATGGATCACTCTTGATCAATTGGGAGTGGCGAATAGCGAAGACGACGACAATGAAGAATTTCCTACTGATGGCTCTGTTCCTGCATGGCAAAAGAAAAATAAATACTAATTTCCAAGGACTAATAGATATATTCAAATTGTAGTTTTATACTTATGATTGATTTGCAAATTACAAAGCTCATCCATGTATTGTTTACTAAAGAGGACAGTCTAATTAAAATCAGACCCTAATTTCGTTCGTTCGTTTTTTTTTAAATCCGGTTTTTTAACCACTACATTAGGGTCTGAGAACGAGACGCTGTAACAGCCGTTCACGTTAACTTTGACCTAACCTTAATGACCTTTGTTTTAACCAATCAGATCTTTGCCCTCTCCTGTGCTGGGATTTTGTTCTCGAACAATAGGTGCATTCTAGGATTCCTAAGTACTGTAGACTAGTTCATTAGGTCATTTTTATCAAGGTTAGGTCAAAGTTAACGTGAACGGCTGTTACAGCGTCTCGTTCTCAGACCCTAATGTAGTGGTTAAAAAACCGGATTTAAAAAAAACGAACGAACGAAATTAGGGTCTGATTTTAATTAGACTGTAAAGAGGATAGCATAATGGGAAATGAGAGGGTCCCTCATAGGTCCGCGCGGGGCATATATAGATAGTGGCTGTTTCGCATCATTACTAGTTGTACCGACTTTCAGGGATAACGCAATGCTGAATTCAAAAACGTGACAAAAAATACATAATTTTTGTCCGATTACATCATATTTTATTCTAGTCTAGTCGACCATAGGCGTACTTCATGTTGGATATTTTAATTCGAATTAAGTATGCTCGTAAAACAGGCAAAAATTCCGTTTATGTAAATTTTATATTAAATATAATGTTGGACGAATCCGCAAACATGTTACAAATTTAGCCTATATGTATATGATACTAACACCTGTGAAGTCGCATGACCAAAAAGCTTTAAAACTTTCTGACAATATTGAATTTCGAACTATTTTGTCCTCGGAACCACAGAAACAGATTACGTGTTCCGAGTTCTGGAAATATCTAACACATGGCACAAAACAGTTTATGAAACCTTTCCCGAAGCTGCCAGGAAGGCTTCTAAAAATGATTTTTATAAACTAACACCGAAGATTCTTGTTCTTGGCTACATTGTTCAGCAAATTTGGAGAATCCTAGACCAAGCACAGAAAGAAAACAAATCATTAACCGTAATGGATTTTACTTCATACCGTAATATTTATTACATCTACATGATAATAAAGTTTAGCAAAATGTACATGCTATTTACCAATGATATTATAATAATGGTTACTCTTTATTGAAAACGTGCCATATACATGATAATGAGTATGATCTTTTGTCTTAAAATGATTGATATATGCAATATAATTTTAACGTGTTTTGTTATTCTTATGTGTTTTAATATAATAATAACTAGAACCATGAATGGTACCATGCAGTGCGCATCCGGTTTCGTCCATTGGTGAAAAGTGACATCTTTCAATCCATGATGTCAGGTTT
Organism: Lottia scabra; assembly: GCA_029955415.1. Taxonomy (NCBI): domain Eukaryota; kingdom Metazoa; phylum Mollusca; class Gastropoda; family Lottiidae; genus Lottia; species Lottia scabra. Next base: position 906,385 of record JARJEI010000041.1, read on the forward strand.
ACAGAAGAAAGCTTGTTTTACATTAAAATGCAGAAGGTACAAAATTTTAAAACGCACAATTTTGAATTCGGTAGTGAAAGTAGAATAACCAGTTCACACACGGTAGTCAAAAGTGAAATAAACATTTCATGTTCGGTAGTGAAAAGTCATCTGGTTAAAAAAAAAGCGCAATCACAGTCTGATATACATCAGTGGAAAACGCATATCACAAAATTTCTAAGATTTGTAAATAAGTTCTAAAGTGCAAGAAAGGACACATGAAAGAGCCAAATCTCAATTTAGAAACGGACTGCACAGTATTCATACTTCATAGTTTGAAATACAGATCGAATTTTATCAATACATAATTCGTTCAAAGAAAACACATATTAATGTTTCTTTTAAAACAGTTAAAATGTAAAAAAAAGTACATTAATGATAACTTATCGCCCAAACGCAAGTTAATGGGAGAGGGCGATCGCCCAAACGCAGCTTTATGTCAAAATGTAGTACTCTCCCTTCAACTGAAATTTGAATTTAATATTTTACAAGCAGATGGAATAACTAATTTTCAAAATTCAAAAGGCGCTATTTTGATTTTAAAATATTGTGTTGTATATAATTGAAAAAGTAGATTTAGCATAATTAGATTGTGAAAGAATTTGTGACGTACATGAATTAGGTCACGTGTCAGAGCTCTTTAAAGCTAAAAACTGCAATTTTCAAATGGATATAAAACCGGAAGTAAACATCGGAAAACCTAAATGAAAGTATCTGTGCATAGGTATCGTCAATGGCAATGAATTTGTTTCAGGTCACTTGGTCACCAGAGGTCAAGGTCACAAGATATGAGCCTTTAAAGTTTTGACAATTACTGATTTATCTTAACCGGAAATTAAAATAAATCAGAATTGAAATTCAAAAATCAGCGTCTCATGTTTTGGTTGCAATCGACTGTAGATTCCAAAAACATCAGAATTATGCAAATTTCATTACACCCTGAGGCCCCATTTTGCGTTTTATAAAAATATACCATTTCAAGATGGCGACTGATCTGTTACATCCGGGTCAAATTTTATTATTTGTATACTTTTGTGTCTATATTACATACATACTGCAAAAAGAATTTTTCAAATATCTTCAAAATTCCGGAAGTTGAAATTTCGACTTTGGGAGCCAATAACTTCAAAACCGGAAGTGATACAAAAATTTTGAAAACATATTTTTGTTCGCCATCAAAATGTCTATCTACCTGAAAGTTTTCAGAACGATCGAAATAAAAATTGAAAAAAACACGCACAGTTTCAATGGAAATTGACACAAATTTTTCAAACTTTAAAAGGCGGAATTTTGATTCAAATATATTGTGTTGTATATCATTGGAAAGAGCAGACATAGCATAGTACGACGGTGAAAGAAAATAAGACATATGTAAATTAGGTCACGTGGTAGGGCTGTTTAAAGTTAAAAATTACAATTTTCAAACGGCTATAAAACCGGAAGTAACCATTGGGCATCTGAAAAAAATATGTCATTGGATACATCTAATCAAGGGCAATAACTTTTGTACAGGTCACAAAGTCACAAAAGGTCAAGGTCACAAAATATGGGCCTTGACAGTTTTGACAATTACTGACTTATTTTTACCGGAAATCAGAAAAATTCAGAATTGAAATTCAAAAATCGGCTTCCCATGTTTTGGTCGCAGTCGACTGTTGATTACATAGACATAAAAATTATGCAAATTCCATAACACCCTGAGGCCCCATTTTGCGTTTTATGAAAATATACCATTTCAAGATGGCGCCTGATCTGTTACATCCGGGTCAAATTTTATGATTTGTATAATTTTGAGTCTACATAACAAACATATTGCAAAAAGAATTTTTCGAATATCTTCAAAATTCCGGAAGTTGAAATTTCAACTTTGAGAGCGAATGACGTCAAAACCGGAAGTAATATCAAAATTTTGAAAACATATTTTTATTTGCCATCAAAATGTCTATCTACTTGTAAGTTTTCAGAACGATCGAAATAAAATTTGAAAAAAACACGCACAGTTTCAATGGAAATTGGCACAGATTTTTCAAACTTTAAAAGGCGGAATTGTGATTCCAATGTATTGTGCTGTATATCATTGGAAAGAGCAGAGAGAGCATAGTACGACGGTGAAAGAAAATAAGACATATGTAAATTAGGTCACGTGATAGGGCTGTTTAAAGTTCAAAATTACAATTTTCAAACGTCTATTAAACCGGAAGTAACCATTGGGCATCTGAAAAAAATATGTCATTGGATACATCTAATCAAGGGCAATAACTTTTGTACAGGTCACTAAGTCACAAAAGGTCAAGGTCACAAAATATGGGCCTGGAAAGTTTTGACAATTACTGATTTATTTTTACCGGAAATTAGAAAAATTCAGAATTGAAATTCAAAAATCGGCTTCCCATGTTTTGGTCGCAGTCGACTGTTGATTACATAGACATAAAAAATTATGCAAATTCCATAACACCCTGAGGCCCCATTTTGCGTTTTATGAAAATATACCATTTCAAGATGGCGCCTGATCTGTTACATCCGGCTTAAATTTTATGATTTGTATAATTTTGAGTCTACATAACAAACATATTGCAAAAAGAATTTTTCGAATATCTTCAAAATTCCGGAAGTTGAAATTTCAACTTTGAGAGGGAATGACGTCAAAACCGGAAGTGATATCGAAATTTTGAAAATTGCTAATTGTTTGCAATTAAAATGTCTATATATATGTAAGTTTTCAGGTTGATCAACTTAAAATTGAAAAAGTTGAAAAAGTGGTCAAGAAAAGGTGCTCCAAATGTCAGCAAGCTTGTTCACAAAATGATATTGTTTAAATTTCATCTTGTGGACAATCAATTAAAGAAATTAGCAAAGTCAGTCCGATCAAAATCGGTTGAAAAATAAAGCAGATAATGGCCAAAACATTAAAACCCATATGTTCTCATACCTCATTTCCGGTTGGTAGGGCATGCGTCATTTTACATTTAAACAATACCGAGCAGTAGATTATCGTGGGAAATCTTGAGAGATTATGTGTGGCATGCGTAGTTTTGGCTGGGCGCTCTGACCAGAAGGCGAAAAAAAAAAAAAACTAGAACCATGAATGGTACCATGCAGTGCGCATCCGGTTTCGTCCATTGGTGAAAAGTGACATCTTTCCATCCATGATGTCAGGTTTACAGAAGCAAGCTTGTTTTACATTAAAATGCAGAAGGTACAAAATTTTAAAACGCACAATTTTGAATTCGGTAGTGAAAAGAAGAAAAACCAGTTCACACACGGTAGTCAAAAGTGAAATAAACATTTCATGTTCGGTAGTGAAAAGTCATCTGATTAATAAAAAGCGTAATCACAGTTTGATATACATTTGATATCACAAAATTTCTAAGATTTGTAAATAAGGTCTAAAGTGCAAGAAAGGACACATGAAAGAGCCAAATCTCAATTTAGAAACGGACTGCACAGTATTCATACTTCACAGTTTGAAATACAGATCGAATTTTATCAATGCATAATTCATTCAAAGAAAATATATATTAATGTTTCTTTTAAAACAGTTACAATGTAAACAAAAGTACATTAATGATAACTTATCGCCCAAACGCAAGTTAATGGGAGAGGGCGATCGCCCAAACGCAGCTTTATGTCAAAATGTAGTACTCTCCCTTCAACTGAAATTTGAATTTAATATTTTACAAGCAGATGGAATAACTAATTTTCAAAATTCAAAAGGCGCCATTTTCATTAAAAAAATATTGTGTTGTATATAATTGAAAAAGTAGATTTAGCATAATTAGATTGTGAAAGAATTTGTGACGTACTTGAATAAGGTCACGTGTCAGAATCTCTTTAAAGTAAAAAACTGCAATTTTCAAATGGATATCAAACCGGAAGTAAACATCGGAAAACCTAAATGAAAGTATCCGTGCATAGGTAGCATTAATGCCAATGAAATTTTTCAGGTCACATGGTCACCGAAGGTCAAGGTCACGAGAAAATTTTGACAATTACTGATTTATTCTAACCGGAAATTAAAATGAATCAGAATTGAAATTCATACATCGGCATCTCATGTTTTGATAGCAATTGACTGTAGATTCCATAGACATCTTAATTATGCAAATTCTATAACACTATGAGGCCCCATTTTGCCTTTTATAAAAATATACCATTTCAAGATGACGACTGATCTGTTACATCCGGGTCAAATTTTATCATTTGTATAATTTTGTGTCTACATTACAAACATATTGCAAAAAGAATTTTTCGAATATCTTCAAAATTCCGGAAGTTGAAATTTCGACTTTGAGAGCTAATAACTTCAAAACCGGAAGTGATATCAAAATTTTGAAAACATATATTTGTTCGCCATCAAAATGTCTATCTACCTGTAAGTTTTCAGAATGATCGAAATAAAAATTGAAAAAAACACGCACAGTTTCAATGGAAATTGACACAAATTTTTCAAACTTTAAAAGGCGGAATTTTGATTCAAATACATTGTGTTGTATATCATTGGAAAGAGCAGACATAGCATAGTACGACGGTGAAAGAAAATAAGACATATGTAAATTAGGTCACGTGGTAGGGCCGTTTAAAGTTAAAAATTACAATTTTAAAACGGCTATAAAACCGGAAGTAACCATTGGGCATCTGAAAAAAATAAGTCATTGGATACATCTAATCAAGGGCAATAACTTTTGTACAGGTCACTAAGTCACAAAAGGTCAAGGTCACAAAATATGGGCCTTGAAAGTTTTGACAATTACTGATTTATTTTTACCGGAAATCAGAAAAATTCAGAATTGAAATTCAAAAATCGGCTTCCCATGTTTTGGTCGCAGTCGACTGTTGATTACATAGACATAAACATTATGCAAATTCCATAACACCCTGAGGCCCCATTTTGCGTTTTATGAAAATATACCATTTCAAGATGGCGCCTGATCCGTTACATCCGGGTCAAATTTTATGATTTGTATGATTTTGAGTCTACATAACAAACATATTACAAAAAGAATTTTTCGAATATCTTCAAAATTCCGGAAGTTGAAATTTCAACTTTGAGAGCGAATGACGTCAAAACCGGAAGTGATATCGAAATTTTGAAAATTGCTAAATGTTTGCAATCAAAATGTCTATAAACATGTAAGTTTTCAGGTTGATCAATATAAAATTGCAAAAGTTGAAAAAGTGGTCCAGAAAAGGTGCTCCAAAAATCAGCAAGATTTTTCTCAAAATGATATTGTTAAACTTTTGTATCATGGACAATCGATTAGAGAAATAAGCAAAGTCAGTCCGATCGAAATCGGTTGAAAAACAAAGGAGATAATAGCCAAAACATCAAATCCGATATGTTCTCATACCTCATTTCCGGTTGGTAGGGCATGCGCCATTTTACATTTAAACAATACCGAGCAGTAGATTATCGTGGGAAATCTTGAGAGATGGTGTGTGGCATGCATAGTTTTGGCTGGGCGCTCTGACCAGAAAACGGAAAAAAAAAAAAAACTAGAACCATGAATGGTACCATGCAGTGCGCATCCGGTTTCGTCCATTGGTGAAAAGTGACATCTTTCAATCCATGTTGTCAGGTTTACAGAAGAAAGTTTGTTTAACACTGAAATGCAGAAGTTATTGTGAATTCGGTAGTGAAAAGTTGAATAACCAGTTCACACACGGTAGTCAAATGTAAAATAAACATTTCATGTTCGGTAGTGAAAAGTAATCTGACTAAAAAAGTCGTAATCACAGTTTGATATACATCAGTGGAAAACGCATATCACAAACTTTTAAATAAGTTCTAAAGTGCAAGAAAGGACACAATATGAAAGAGCCAAATCTCAATTTAGAAACGGACTACACAGCATTCATACTAAATAGCTTGAAATACAGATCGAAATTCATCAATACATAATTCGTTCAAAGAAAATATATACTAATGTTTCTTTTAAAACAGTTACAATGTAAGAAAAAGTACATTAATGATATGCCTATCGCCCAAACGCAAGTTAATGGGAGAGGACGATCGACCAAACGCATCTTTATGTCAAAATCTAGTACTCTCCCTTCAACTGAAATTTGAATTTAATGTTTTACAAGCAGATGAAAAAACCAATTTTCAATATTCAAAAAGCGCTATTTTCATTTTAAAATATTGTTTTCCATATCCTTTGAAAGTGCAGATTTAACATAATAAGACCGTGAAAGAATTTGTGACGCATATGAATAAGGTCACGTGTCAGAGCTCTTTAAAGTTAAAAACTGCAATTTTCAAATGGATATAAAACCGGAAATAAACATCGGAAAACCTAAATGAAAGTATCCGTAAATAGGTATCGTCAATGGCAATGAATTTGTTTCAGGTCATTTGGTCACCAGAGATCAAGGTCACGATATATGAGCCTTTAAAGTTTTGACATTTACTGATTTATCTTAACCGGAAATTGGAATAAATCAGAATTGAAATTCAAAAATCGGCTTCTCATGTTTTTGTAGCAATCGACTGTAGATTCCAAAAACATCAGAATTATGCAAATTTCATTACACTCTGAGGCCCCATTTTGCGTTTTATGAAAATATACCATTTCAAGATGGCGATTGATCTGTTACATCTGGGTGAAATTTTATTATTTGTATACTCTTGTGTCCATATTACAAACATACTGCAAAAAGAATTTTTCGAATATCTTCAAAATTCCGGAAGTTGAAATTTTAACTTTAAGAGCAAATGACGTCACAACCGGAAGTGATAAAAAAATTTTGAAAACATATTTTTGTTCGCCATCAAAATGGCTATCTATGTGTAGGTTTTCAGAACGATCAAAATAAAATTTGAAAAAAACACGCACAGTTTCAATGGAAATTGGCACAAATTTTTCAAACTTTAAAAGGCGGAATTTTTATTCAAGTATATTGTGTTGTATATCATTGGAAAGAGCAGACAGGGCATAGTAAGACGGTGAAAGAAAATAAGACATATGTAAATTAGGTCACGTGGTAGGGCTGTTTAAAGTTAAAAATTGCAATTTTCAAACGGCTATTAAACCGGAAGTAAACATTGGACATCTGAAAACAATATGTCATTGGATACATTTAATCAAGGACAATAACTTTTGTACAGGTCACAAAGTCACAGAAGGTCAAGGTCACAAAATATGGGCCCTGAAAGTTTTGACAATTACTGATTTATTTTTACCGGAAATCAGAAAAATTCAGAATCGAAATTCAAAAATCGGCTTCCCATGTTTTGGTCGCAGTCGACTGTTGATTACATAGACATAAAAATTATGCAAATTCCATAACACCCTGAGGCCCCATTTTGCGTTTTATGAAAATATACCAATTCAAGATGGCGACTGATCCGTTACATCCGGGTCAAATTTTATGATTTGTATACTTTTGTGTCTACATAACAAACATACTGCAAAAAGAATTTTTCGAATATCTTCAAAATTCCGGAAGTTGAAATTTCAACTTTGAGAGCCAATGACGTCAAAACCGGAAGTGATATCGAAATTTTGAAAATTGCTAATTGTTCGCAATCAAAATGTCTATATACATGTAAGTTTTCAGGTTGATCAATATAAAATTGCAAAAGTTGAAAAAGTGGTCAAAAAAGGTGCTCCAAAAGTCAGCAAGATTTTTCTCAAAATGATATTGTTAAACTTTTGTTTCGTGGACAATCGATTAGAGAAATAAACAAAGTCAGTCCGATCAAAATCGGTTGAAAAATAAAGGAGATAATGGCCAAAACGCCAAAACCCATATGTTCTCATACCTCATTTCCGGTTGGTAGGGCATGCGCCATTTTACATTTAAACAATACCGAGCAGTAGATTATCGTGGGAAATCTTGAGAGATTATATGTGGCATGCGTAGTTTTGGCTGGGCGCTCTGACCAGAAAGCGAAAAAAAAAAAAAAAAAAAAAAAAAAAGTCATTTGCAAAACAAAGCAGTGCGTTCGCTAGAACGCACTGCAAAAAAAGACATTTGCAAAACAATGCAGTGCGTTCGCTAGAACGCACTGCAACTAGAACCATGAATGGTACCATGCAGTGCGCATCCGGTTTTGTCCATTGGTGAAAAGTGACATCTTTCAATCCATAATGTCAGGTTTACAGAAGAAAGCTTGTTTTACATTAAAATGCAGAAGGTACAAAATTTTAAAACGCACAATTTTCAATTCGGTAGTGAAAAGTAGAAAAACCAGTTCACACACGGTAGTCAAAAGTGAAATAAACATTTCATGTTTGGTAGTGAAAAGTCATCTGATTAAAAAAAGGCGTAATCACAGTTTGATATACATAAGTGGAAAACGCATATCACAAAATTTCTAAGATTTGTAAATAAGTTCTAAAGTGCAAGAAAGCACCCATGAAAGAGCCAAATCTCAATTTAGAAACGGACTGCACAGTATTCATACTTCATAGTTTGAAATACAGATCGAATTTTATCAATACATATTTCATTCAAAGAAAATATATCTTAATGTTTCTTTTAAACAGTTACAATGTAACAAAAAGTGCATTAATGATAACGTATCGCCCAAACGCAAGTTAATGGGAGAGGACGATCGCCCAAACGCAGCTTTATGTCAAAATGTAGTACTCTCCCTTCAACTGAAATTTGAATTTAATATCTTACAAGCAGATGGAATAACTAATTTTCAAAATTCAAAAGGCGCTATTTTGATTTTAAAATATTGTGTTGTATATAATTGAAAAAGTAGATTTAGCATGATTAGATTGTGAAAGAATTTGTGACGTACATGAATTAGGTCACGTGTCAGAGCTCTTTAAAGCTAAAAACTGCAATTTTCAAATGGATATAAAACCGGAAGTAAACATCGGAAAACCTAAATGAAAGTATATGTGCATAGGTATCGTCAATGGCAATGAATTTGTTTCAGGTCACTTGGTCACCAGAGGTCAAGGTCACAGGATATGAGCCTTTAAAGTTTTGACAATTACTGATTTATCTTAACCGGAAATTAAAATAAATCAGACTTGAAATTCAAAAATCGGCGTCTCATGTTTTGGTAGCAATCGACTGTAGATTCCAAAAACATCAGAACTATGCAAATTTCATTACACCCTGAGGCCCCATTTTGCGTTTTATGAAAATATACCATTTCAAGATGGCGACTGATCTGTTACATCTGGGTCAAATTTTATTATTTGTATACTTTTGTGTCTATATTACATACATACTGCAAAAAGAATTTTTCAAATATCTTCAAAATTCCGGAAGTTGAAATTTCGACTTTGAGAGCCAATAACTTCAAAACCGGAAGTGATACAAAAATTTTGATAACATATTTTTGTTCGCCATCAAAATGTCTATCTACTTGTAAGTTTTCAGAACGATCGAAATACAAATTGAAAAAAACACGCACAGTTTCAATGGAAATTGACACAAATTTTTCAAACTTTAAAAGGCGGAATTTTGATTCAAATATATTGTGTTGTATATCATTGGAAAGAGCAGACATAGCATAGTACGACGGTGAAAGAAAATAAGACATATGTAAATTAGGTCACGTGGTAGGGCTGTTTAAAGTTAAAAATTACAATTTTCAAACGGCTATAAAACCGGAAGTAACCATTGGGCATCTGAAAAAAATATGTCATTGGATACATCTAATCAAGGGCAATAACTTTTGTACAGGTCACAAGGTCACAAAAGGTCAAGGTCACAAAATATGGGCCTTGAAAGTTTTGACAATTACTGACTTATTTTTTCCGGAAATCAGAAAAATTCAGAATTGAAATTTAAAAATCGGCTTCCCATGTTTTGGTCGCAGTCGACTGTTGATTACATAGACATAAAAATTATGCAAATTCCATAACACCCTGAGGCCCCATTTTGCGTTTTATGAAAATATACCATTTCAAGATGGCGCCTGATCTGTTACATCCGGGTCAAATTTTATGATTTGTATAATTTTGAGTCTACATAACAAACATATTGCAAAAAGAATTTTTCGAATATCTTCAAAATTCCGGAAGTTGAAATTTCAACTTTGAGAGCGAATGACGTCAAAACCGGAAGTGATATCGAAATTTTGAAAATTGCTAATTGCTCGCAATCAAAATGTCTATAAACATGTAAGTTTTCAGGTTGATCAATATAAAATTGCAAAAGTTGAAAAAGTGGTCAAGAAAAAGTGCTCCAAAAGTCAGCAAGATTTTTCTCAAAATGATATTGTTAAACTTTTGTCTCGTGGACAATCGATTAGAGAAATATGCAAAGTCAGTCCGATCAAAATCGGTTGAAAAATAAAGGAGATAATGACCAAAACATCAAAACCCATATGTTCTCATACCTCATTTCCGGTTGGTAGGGCATGCGTCATTTTACATTTAAACAATACCGAGCAGTAGATTATCGTGGGAAATCTTGAGAGATTATATGTGGCATGTGCAGTTTTGGCTGGGCGCTCTGACCAGAAAGTGAAAAAAAAAAAAAACTAGAACCATGAATGGTACCATGCAGTGCGCATCCGGTTTCCTCCATTGGTGAAAAGTGACATCTTTCAATCCATGTTGTTAGGTTTACAGAAGAAAGCAAATTTTAAAACGCACAATTGTGAATTCGGTAGTGAAAAGTTGAATAACCAGTTCACACACGGTTGTCAAAGGTGAAATAAACATTTCATGTTCGGTAGTGAAAAGTAATCTGATTAAAAAAAAGGCGTAATCACAGTTTGATATACATCAGTGGAAAACGCATATCACAAAATTTCTAAGATTTGTAAAAAAGTTCTAAAGTGCAAAAAGGACACACGAAAGAACCAAATCTCAATTTAGAAACTGACTGCAAAGCATTCAGACTTCGTAGTTTGAAATACAGATCGAAATTTATCAATCCATAATTCGTTCAAAGAAAATATATATTAATGTTTCTTTTAAAACTGTTACAATGTAAAAAAGTACATTTATGATATACGTATCGCCCAAACGCAAGTTAATGGCAGAGGGCGATCGCCCAAACGCAGCTTTATGTCAAAATGTAGTACTCTCCCTTCAACTGAAATTTAAATTTAATATTTTACAAGCAGATGGAATAACTAATTTTCAAAATTCAAATGGCACTATTTTCATTTAAAAATATGTGTTGTATATAATTGAAAAAGTAGATTTAGCATAATTAGATTGTGAAAGAATTTGTGACGTACTTGAATTAGGTCACGTGTCAGAGCTCTTTAAAGTTAAAAACTGCAATTTTCAAATGGATATAAAACCGGAAGTAAACATCGGAAAACCTAAATGAAGGTATCCGTGCATAGGTATCGTCAATGGCAATGAATTTGTTTCAGGTCACTTGGTCACCAGAGGTCAAGGTCACGAGATATGAGCCTTTAAAGTTTTGACAATTACTGATTTATCTTAACCGGAAATTAACATAAATCAGAATTGAAATTCAAAAATTGGCTTCTCATGTTTTGGTAGCAATCGACTGTAGATTCCAAAGACATCAGAATTATGCAAATTCCATTACACCCTGAGGCCCCATTTTGCGTTTTATGAAAATATACCATTTCAAGATGGCGACTGATCTGTTACATCCGGGTCAAATTTTATTATTTTTATACTTTTGTGTCTGTATTACAAACATACTGCAAAAAGAATTTTTCGAATATCTTCAAAATTCCGGAAGTTGAAATTTTAACTTTAAGAGCAAATGACGTCACAACCGGAAGTGATACTAAATTTTTGAAAACATATTTTTGTTCGCCATCAAAATGTCTATCCATCCGTAAGTTTTCAGAACGATCGAAATAAAATTTGAAAAAAATACGCATAGTTTCAATGGAAATTGGCACAAATTTTTCAAACTTTAAAAGGCGGAATTTTTATTCAAATGTATTGTGTTGTATATCATTGGAAAGAGCAGACAGAGCATAGTAAGACGGTGAAAGAAAATAAGACATATGTAAATTAGGTCACGTGGTAGAGCTGTTTAAAGTTAAAAATGGCAATTTTCAAACGGCTATAAAACCGGAAGTAAACCTTGGGCATCTGAAAACAATATGTCAATGGATACATCTCCTCAAGGGCAATAATTTGTGTACAGGTCATTAGGTCAAGAAAGGTCAAGGTCACGATATATGGGCCTTGAAAGTTTTGACAATTACTGATTTATTTTTACCGGAAATTAGAAAAATTCAGAATTAAAATTCAAAAATCCGCTTCCCATGTTTTGGTCGCAATCGACTGTAGATTGCATAGACATTATAATTATGCAAATTCCATAACACCCTGAGGCCCCATTTTGCGTTTTATGAAAATATACCATTTCAAGATGGCGACTGATCTGTTACATCCGGGTCAAATTTTATGATTTGTATACTTTTGTGTCTACATAACAAACATACTGCAAAAAGAATTTTTCGAATATCTTCAGAATTCCGGAAGTTGAAATTTCAACTTTGAGAGCGAATGACGTCAAAACCGGAAGTGATATCGAAATTTTGAAAATTGCTAATTGTTTGCAATCAAAATGTCTATATATTTGAAAGTTTTCAGGTTGATCAACATAAAATTGCAAAAGTTTAAAAAGTGGTCCAGAAAGGGTGCTCCAAAAGTCAGCAAGATTTTTCTCAAAATGATATTGTTAAACTTTTGTCTCGTGGAGAATCGATTAGAGAAATAAGCAAAGTCAGTCCGATCGAAATCGGTTGAAAAATAAAGGAGATAATGGCCAAAACATCAAAACCCATATGTTCTCATACCTCATTTCCGGTTGGTAGGGCATGCGCCATTTTACATTTAAACAATACCGAGCAGTAGATTATCGTGGGAAATCTTGAGAGATTATGTGTGGCATGCATAGTTTTGGCTGGGCGCTCTGACCAGAAAACGGAAAAAAAAAAAAAAAAAAAAGACATTTGCAAAACAATGCAGTGCGTTCGCTAGAACGCACTGCAAAAAAAAAAAAGTCATTTGCAAAACAAAGCAGTGCGTTCGCTAGAACGCACTGCAATAATGCGTTATTCTAATTACATTATTATGCCATTCGATTTAATAAAAAATCTACTAAAACAAGAATTCTAGACATTCAACGTCAATCACTTCTGTAGAACGACACTCTGTTAATTGATGCGCTCGGCTGAAAATGTTTTAGTTGACTAGAACTCAGTATGATTTAGAATTATCCATGCTTCAACTCGCCGCGGATGGATCATGAATCACGGATAAGATGGGGATCTGTTTTAACCAAGTGGGTTTAGAGAAGGGAACAAGGTTGGAGAAAAAGCAACAGACTTGTTACTCAACGGCAGGTTTTATCTGACTAGAGACTTGTATGTATATTTTCCAGAGTCATTATGATATGGTACAATATTGCCAACCAGCAATTTATAAGATTCTCTTATTATAATAACTTTACTCTTAGTGGTTGATTATACTTGAAACTATTACTATTTTAGCATACATGTGTACAGGTCAGGGAAAAAAATCTGGAGACAGGCCATGAAAAATCGGGAGATCGGGGTAAAAAAGTGAAGACTTTTTCAATATCATTTGTCTATGTCATAATGTAACTGTCTACAGATTTATAAATACCGGTACTTCAAATTAGAGGATATTAAACAAATATTTTCAAATTATTATCTATTTTGAATATATTTAAGAATTAAACGTTGGTCTCATTAGCATTATTGGTGTGTAAACGCAATAGATCACGTGACAAACTGAATAAACGACGAAGTCATTTATGTATGTTTGTGGCGTGATCTATTGTGTTTACACACCAATAATGCTAATGAGACCAACGTTTAATTCTTATATTTATATTCAGATACTTTTATTAATCAAATTTTGCCCTTTTTATATGATAATTTGCTTGAATTTGCCACAAATCTTAGATAACGTCAATGTTGTGCTTTGATGACGTCATAGTGTCACGTGACAAACTAGCGTTCATCGAAAAATGAACGCCAGTTTTCTTAACTGGTTCATTGAAGGAAGTGATAATAGAAATGTAAATATTGGATTATAAAATGTATTTTGTATCACAGAAATTCAACAAAACAATACTACAGTAGGCTAATAAAAAAACATGGACTACATTCAATACAGAAAAATTTAGCATATTCAGTTTCAGAGAGATTATAACTCACATGAAACATCCAAAATTCAAATTAGATTTAAATGTCTGATCTTCCTGAAAGAACATTAGATGGGTTAAGACAGTTAAAAAGAATTGACAAATATTGTTTAATATCAGGTATAAATCTATGATCTGAATATTAATTATCTTTTAATAATTTCATAGTATACATATAACCTGGTGTTATTTCACACATCATCACTTTAAATATTACAGGTATTACTTGCATTGTAAATGTTACATCATTCCTTATTGGTCAATGTTTATCAAATAAGAGTTCTACCATAGTTCTACAAATATCAACATCAAGTGTTTCTGTACAGATTTTATTTTCATCTTTGAGATCAATGTACTCCAAAATTTGTCTATTGAACAATATTTAGTTGATTTTCTTTTTGAAATTGTGACACATCCAGTCAAATTTAGTGGTCCATGACACACCATAAGCACTACGAAACTGGGTATGAAAATACTTGATAGCAGCTTGGTCATCTTTCTCTACAGCCAATGTTTTCCGTACATAACCAATATCATCTAAAGATTGTAGTTCTGGTATACCACATGATAACATCAATGTAAATAATGTTATTATCAGATGGGAATGTTTCCTCAATATCATGTAAGCTGATGAACATAATTCTTGAAAGCTGAAATATATTGAAATTTATATTTACGAGGACTCAAATTTTTAGAAGTTACAAAAGATACTAAAAAACTTATACAAATATGTGAATAATTTTATATATATAATTAATACTCACTTAACATATTCTTTTTGTTTTTTAGGTTGATCAACTCCTTTAGCTATAACTCGGATAAAATCTTCAGTTAAAACAAATGGTACACGTTCTCTATTAATACCAAATTTCTTCTTTTTATGATCCAGAAAGTGACCAAAATCAATGTGAAAGACCTGTAATATAAATCCATAAGATTTTGAATAATTTCAACCACTTACCCTCATACAACCAAAATTTGTTGGTTATTTATGGGAAACTTGTAAATTTGTTTTCATTTTGTTTCTTAGATTTTTTTATTCAAATTTGTTTTCATTTAATTTCTTAGAAAGTTTATTCAAACTGAACAGTCATTTATATACGGTACTAGAGTTGTAAAACTTGTAGATCTATCTTTGTAAGGAGTAGTAATATATAAATCCTACCCTGCCATCTTCTGTAACCATGATATTTTCTGGATGTCTATCACCAATACCTAATACAAATGTAGCTACACAATACCCAGCACAAGATTTAGTAAAAGCATCAATAGCTTGATCATATCTACAATAGAACAGTTTTAACAACATTTACAAGACATTGAGATACTTGATTCACTCTCTTGGCAACTAAATATGTGTTTTGTTATGGCCGATTATGAGCACAAAGTTGCTGTTGATATACTGGAATCTAAGTGTTAGAATGAAATTATCTACTCTACACGTATGTATCAAGAATA
This sequence comes from Lottia scabra, assembly GCA_029955415.1. Lineage (NCBI taxonomy): Eukaryota > Metazoa > Mollusca > Gastropoda > Lottiidae > Lottia > Lottia scabra. The sequence goes on from JARJEI010000041.1 coordinate 921,976, forward strand.
TCTATTGCTTTCGGTGTATTAATTTGTAAAACTTGTTAAATGGTACTTATGATAGGGATTACTAGTATGATCAAGATAATCTTTTAATCTTCTGGAACAACAAGTACAAGGAATTTCAATTGTGCAAGATGCTAGCTAGTGACTGTGAACTCTTGTCAAGCAGTTGAAGAGTAACAAGAAACTTAAACAATGTTGTATAATATTTGATTATTTCATATTTTACCTGTCAGAATTTCTTTCTTTAATCCAGCGATGAAGTTGTGAAGAATCCATCTGCATGGCAGCTATGGTTCCTCGTACATTTTGTATGGAAGTAATAGTTTTAGAGTTTCTTACACCTTCAATTAACCCTACATCCTTACCAGTGGCCATACAACCATATGGTATCATTCTACAATAGTACAAACATTATTCGTCACTGATGGCATCGTCAATGATGGCATCACTTCAGTTATATGATAATGACACTGACACCAATTTGTCTTCAGAAATGTAAACCATGTCTAATTAATTGACATATTTGGTTGACTGCTGTAAAACGAGTTTATACTGTGTCTATCTTTAAATGTGTTGATCTTAAATAAAATTAAATATTTGTATATTTTAATTGTCAATATAAACTAACCTTAGATCTAAACCTTCAGCTTTCCATATAGAATCCATTAATCTTATTACTTGTAATGTTAACATATCTTGTCTTAAATCTACAACAACAAATAGAAAACTAGACAGAAAACATAAAATAGTAAAAAGTTTTCACTTCATTAACAGTATATAAAGTTGAAACTTATAGTTCATCAGTTCAGTCTTTCACTGAGAATATTTTCTGAAAGATACTTATTGCTGACAAGTTATAATAGTACTTACCATCTCCATTCTTAAACATTATTAGAAAATCATTATCAGCAATATCAGCCATAGGATCAGGGTTACTCCATACTAGCCATAATGGTCTCTTCTTAGATGTCTTTACTTTACAGAAATCTTTTCTACAATTATAAAAAATAGTTAATCATATCAAATATGTTGACAAAGAGAAACTACATCAAGTCTTGAGAACTAAGGGAGCTAGATCATAGAGAGTCATGATTACAAACATTGGTTATTTCATTTTATAACTATGTACTTAAGAATACAAATAACTTACTTGATATCACCAAGGATATGACCACAGCATAATGGAGAATTAACACGATGTAAAGCCTCTACATAATCAGGTTGTTGTAACTGTTCATGTAATCTTTTCATTTGATCATCCTAATAAATACAAAGAAATGAGGTTTCTGATATGGCAAAAATGGACCTCAATTGAATGATCACAGATCTTCAACACCTTTTACTTGTCCCAAGAAATGCTTGAATACAATGCTTCAAAAAGGCACTGAATCAAGCTCAATTGTTCTTAGCTCAAAATATAAAATCACATCTTTAACAGATATTGTCATAAAATATGTAAGTAAGGAATTGACATATAACTTACATCTTTAACTTCTGATTTTAACATATCTGTTAATTTGGTAAGTTTATCTAAGGCTTCAACTTGTTTTATCAGTTCTTTAAGATAAGATCCACAACCACGACAATAAGCTTCTAATATCAAACCAAATCGTAATCTAATAGAAGTTCTGTGAATCTCAGACCTATAACACCCAGAAAAAATATTCTTACGATTATTAGATCATGTAGGAAAATTATATTATTTGCTTCATCAGCTGATAGAACACAATTTCCTTCCTTCATTCATTCTCCTGATAATGCTGCCTGTATGAGCATGTGAAACATTGAGTTAATAAATGTCAGAAATAGTATATCCATATATCTTGTTGTGCTTCTATATCTATGCCTATTTCTATATATACAATTTCGTTATCTATATAAATTGTCAAAATCAATTTTCTGAATCTTAACAGAGTCAGTTGTCACTTCCAGGCAGTTATAATAATTATAACCATATCCCCAAGAGATTAAAAATACATTTATTCAGAATATTTATTACATACATGTGTAATACTATGACAGCCAATCATTGAATACAAGCCCATGTAATAATTGAATCCATATTCAACGGTCATTGAATACGGTCGGAACTATTTTTTCTACTGACTCGCGAATGACGCCATCTTGTTTTTTTTTTTATCTCACTTAGAATATTCCCAGTTGCATTACAAGTTTCAATTTAAACAAATGATGATGAATTAAAATAAATTCTTAATTTTAAACATGTCCAAACAAAAATAGTCTACAAAACCCATAAAGAACACCGTAATTAATGTTTTTGAAAGCAAAATAGTCTTGGTTATGTGTTGAACGGCGTTGGGAATTCCCTATGACGTCACGATTTGTTTGTAAACATTACATTCCAGGGGGTATCCCACAGTCGAGTACATGACCTCAGGTCATTATTTTGAAAAACCTACACTCCATTCAAAACAATCAACGATAGTGTATGTAATAAAAGCAGAACTGCACACGAGTCAAAAGGAATTCAATATTGCACTCGGGGCTTGGCGGCGGGATATCACTCGTGTGCTACGCACACTCGTGATATCCCTACGCCAAGCCCCTCATGCAATATTGAATTCCTATAGACACGTATGTGCAGTTCTACTATTTTATTGAAAATGTTTTATTAAATACAAACAAAAACTTACTTTAAGTGCCAGAAGAAAAAGTTACCAATTCTCTGACTTAGGAGAGCTCTCTTTAACAAGAATGAGGTTAAGGGATTTTCTAGATATGCTTCATATTTCAAGGCCTGTGATGAAAAAAAAATGAATAAAAAGAATAGAATACATAAATTTTAAGAGGCAGTGTCTAAGAAGCTGTGACTAAGAGTCTTTGATAGTGTTCACTGTGACTGAAAAACCATAACCTGTGTCATTTTAAAACATAAAATATTCATGATGCAAATGTCATTATGTACAATTTTCCTATATCATAAATGATATGGCACAATAGATATATCGGGTGTCCCAATAAAAACGTCCCCAAGTTTGACAGTGAGTATCTCAGCTGTTGGTGAACCGATCTCTTTCAAAATACTCACAGATATACTTCAACATGTCCTCATCAGACCCTAAAAATATGAAAGTCATCGAACAAAAATTGTACAAGTACTGCCCAGAACAAAATAGAATGTCAAAAAATTCAATATCAGAGCAAACTACACATTTCAACCTGTGTCTATTGTGCTTTCACCACATCGAGCACCAATATCATTCATTTTCCATCCTGAAATGTTCTCACCATCTCATCTTAAGATATTTACTCCCAAAAAGCTACCATCCTGCCTTTCAGTTTCTGTTCATCCAGTTTGTTCCATTGGTGAGTATGGGATTCTCTTACGAAACAGGTGTACTGCACTTGGGTTAGAAGGACACACTGATTAAACAGGAAATGAAATGCAGGATGGTTGCTTCTCAAGTGGTACATTTAGATGAGATTCGTGAGAGTTTATCAGGATGGAAAACGTTTGATATTGGTTGTTGATGTGGTGAAGGCACAATGAACACAAATTCACCTATGTAGTTTGCTCTGATATTGAATTTTTTGATATGCTATTTTGTTCGAGGCAGTACTTGTTCAATTTTTATTGGATGACTTTCATATTTTCAAGGTCTGACAAGGATATGTTGAAGTAGGTCTGTGAGAATTTTGAAAGAGGTAAGCTCATCAGCAGCTGAGATACTTTGCGTCAAAGTTGGGGACATTTTTTTGTGGGACACCCGATATATATCATTGATAATATTGTGTGGCACCAATTGTAGATTTTAAATAAAACACTATTTATATAACACAAACCTGTACAAGTTGTAATAAATATTGTAACAGTTTATCATCTCTTAATCCTTTATCTAAACATGATACAGCAAACTCTCTCACTTTTAAATCAGAGAATGAACAATCTAATAACTCTAGTCCAACTTCTGGTGATACTTGTGGCCATCTTTTTAACAACAAATACAGCTAGAATATAAAACAAACACTTTAAAGGGTAATGTTAGGTTATTTGAGGGTCAATATGGGTCTTTAATGTATGTAAGCCATCAGAAGTACTAAACTGCACAGAAATGGCTTTTAACCTTCAAATATACCTGTAACAAACATCTTACAATTTCTGTATATATAAGGCATAGTTTGATTTTTCAAATGCTAATAATTATTGATACAAATGGTTTTAAAGAATTGTGAGCAATAAAATGGATTAGCTTAGCTAAAAATTTCCTGTTTCTGAGAAGAATGTCCAATGGAGTTAATGAGCATTCCTCTTTTAGCAATTAATTGGGACAAGTATCAATGTGGATATTTGACCCAAGAGGTTATCATATAGAGTTTTGTCAAATTAAAAGTTAACTCACCTGTGCTACATCTTTTCTATCATACCATTTAACAGCTAATAATAACTTGGGTAGAGAGTTTGGTATTGTAAGACAATATTCTCTACAATAATAGAAAGATAGCTTGCCAGGCAAGGTAACATACGCCCACTTCAGCAAATTTAAATGTTTAAAAAAGTTGATTGCACCATCGCACTTATTTCAGCAGTTATTTAGATGAATCAATTCGAATGAAAGCTCTAGTCTCTATCGAGAGCAATAACTCATAAACCGTCAACTGGAATTGCGCCATTTTCGAACTCATCCGAGATATTATCAAGATGAATACACATACCAAGTTTCATTCAAATCGGATAAAAACTCTAGCTTCTATTGCGTACACAAGTTAATTTTAACATTTTTACACTAAGTCAAGGGCAATAACTCATAAAACAACGACTGGATTTGCGCCATTTTCGACCTCATCCGAGATATTATCAAGATGAATACACATACCAAGTTTTATTCAAATCGGATAAAAACTCTAGCTTCTTTCGCATACACTAGTTAATTTTAACGTTTTTTCACCAAGTCAAGGGCAATAACTCATAAACCAACCACTGGATTTGCGCCATTTTCAAACTCATCCGAGATATTATCAAGATGAATACACATACCAAGTTTCATTCAAATCGGATAAAAACTCTAGCTTCTATTGCGTACACAAGTTAATTTTAACATTTTTACACTAAGTCAAGGGCAATAACTCATAAAACAACGACTGGATTTGCGCCATTTTCGACCTCATCCGAGATATTATCAAGATGAATACACATACCAAGTTTTATTCAAATCGGATAAAAACTCTAGCTTCTTTCGCATACACTAGTTAATTTTAACGTTTTTTCACCAAGTCAAGGGCAATAACTCATAAACCGACGACTGGATTTGAGCGATTTTCGAACTCATCCGAGATCTTATCAAGATGAATACACATATCAAGTTTCATTTAAATCGGATAAAAACTCTAGCTTCTATCGCGTACACAAGTTAATTTTAACGTTTTTCACTAAGTCAAGGGCAATAACTCATAAACCGATGACTGGATTTGCGCTTTTTTCGAACTCATCCGAGATATTATCAAGATGAATACACATTCCAAGTTTAATTCAAATCGGATAAAAACTCTAGCTTCTATCGCGTACACAAGTTAATTTTAACTTTTTTCACTAAGTCAAGGGCAATAACTCATAAACCGACGACTGGAATTGCACCATTTTCTAACTTATCCAAGATATTATCAAGATGAATACACATACCAAGTTTCATTGGAATCAGATAAAAACTCTGGTTTCTATCGCGTACACAAGAAATTGTTGACGGACGGACGGACGGACGGACGGACGGACGGACGGACGGACCGACGGACGGACCGACGGACGGACAGGGGTGACGGCAATATACGTCCACATTTTCATGTGGGCGTATAAAAACAGAAAGGTATTATAATATTCTGTGGGATAACAGAAAAGTTTTACATCATTCTTTGGGATAACAGTAGAAAAATACCTTATTATGTGCAATATTTCATGTGATAACAGAAAAGTATTACAATGTTTGGTGAGATAACAGAAAAAACATTTAGAAATACTCCTAGATATACATACCTTCTCTTCCATAAGAGTTCTTTATCTTGTTCTAAAATATCAGCTAATGGATCTCTAGATATAATTTCTTCTAACATTTCATTTTCTTTCTCGGACTGTTCTCGACTGTCAGCCTAGTGAGATATAAAAAACAGAATTTAAATACATATTACTTAGTTTCAGATTCTAGTTTAACAAACTCAGATGCCTTACAAATTAAATTTTCATAATATCTAGCTATAATCTGTATTTCATAATAAAATTAACATTACCATATGATATATTCCCTGTCTTTCCTTTGCAAAAGCTGTCTGGCCAATCTGGTCTATTAAGGCATCAGGTGGATATGCAACTGGATGGGCAAGTCTATCAAATTCTATTTCTAAACAGGGGCAATCTTTATCAGGGTTGGAACCTGGAGACAAACATCAATAGAACAATTAAGAACAATGTGTTATCACTGTGTGGTCACAACAAAATATGATATAAGTTAAAGAAACACTGTTAAACAATATTAATGTCTATTTTGGCTATGAACAAGACTTGATACAGTGAATTAGTTCAGGTATTTAACAACCATTTACGTTTAAGTGAAATTTTTCACACTTGCAATATTTTGAACCACTGAACCTGGATTCAGTTAAAAGATAAGGGGTGTTATGTGTTGCTTGTCAAGTTATATTCAGTCCTTGCCATGACGCTGCTATGTGTCTACACTAATAAAATTAAACTAATAACAAATAGTTATTCTAATAAAAGTTATACACATACCTGGTAATCCAATAGGATTTAATAAATCATCCATTCCTTGTGGCATTGGCCATAGATGTAAACTAACTTTTTCTGATGCTAATCTATGATTGAAATCAAACATCTGAATATTTCCCCAAGCTAGTGCATAATGTACCTGTAAGAATATATATTCATGTATATGCCATGACTAATTTTTTCTGATAACTTATTGTTTTCAAGTCACCACATATTCTCTTTATTCAAATAATGAAATTCAGAGATGTCAAAATATGGCAAATCAATTTACATTTTATATTGAAATTCATGAAGTTGATAAAAAGTAATACAAGAATAAGTCCTCAGATAAGCCTACATTTATTTCTATACGTTGCAGTTGAAGCAGAACCTTTCTATTTTACTTATCACATATTCATATTGATTTACAATATAAACAACATAACCACATCTTTATAAAAACTTTGAATAAGCTATCAGACTAGGTAGTGAATAATTACCTTTTTATTTCGACGTTTAGCAATAGAAACAGAACAAATAGATAAACATAATTTAGCACTACGTGGTATATCTGGTATAGGTAGAAATGTTAACCATTGGTCCCATCTAGGATTGGTAGAATCTCCTTGATGTGTATTTCTTATTTCACTTAAAGGTTCTGTACCATGATATATACCAGCTTTAACATAGATCTAAAATATACAGACAAGCAAACATTTTTCATGATATAGTTACAACCTTTGTCTTGATGGAAATCCAACTCTTGAAACTAGTGACCACACATTTTGTCTTGTTGGTCAGTATGAAATATTAAATAATTAATCACAATCTAAAAAAGTTATGAGGAATTAAAAATATTTAAAGAAAATCAAAATTTATGTAATAAGCTTATAAGCTGTACTTACTTTACCAAATTCTTTAACATTAACATATGAAGCACAAGATATTTTAATTCTTAAAGCAGTATTTACATCATTAGTAAATAATATTTGTTGATTATTGATTTCAGCTAGAGCTTGTATACCTGTAAACATACATAATACGTCTAGTACTATCTTTAAATTTCTTAATTGTTACGACATAATGCAACAAGACATGAACTAATTAAGACAATTCTCCTTTTTGAATGCGAAAAACTGCACAAAAGTAGGCAATCTAACTAAGCATACTCTTATATAAGAATAAACCAAATCTTACCTCTTTGTACATAAGAAGGCACTGTAAAATGACTTTCTGTTAATGAGCTGTACACACTATCTTTAGTGTATAACATAAATTGAGGTATTTTATCATCAGCTATACAATCACGTATATACTGTAAGTAAACAATTGATATACACATAGAATATGGGAGCTTATATAGGTAACAACTCCTATCAATGAAAACCCAAATGCAAACAAAATAAGCATACTGGTACCAAGAAAAGACACAAAATGAATGGACTTTTACAACCTGCTTTTCTGCACCTGTGAGGTCAGGGGCCTATTAACTTACAACAATGTTAGTATTAAAGTCATCTGATTGGTTAATCACTAAAATCGGGTTTAAACTTAGTTATATATTTTCCAATCAGACTACTTTAAATTGTGAGTTAAGTTTATGAAAATAAGGCCTCAGGATAAAACACAAAAAAGTCAGTCGTATATTTATATAAACTAAATTAATATCATTACCTTGTACTGGCCTATAGGACACTCTTCTAACAAAAACTGATCACAACCACAAACTTTTAACACATAAGATTGACTGAATTCTTCAATACACATTTGAGTATGTTCTTTAGTCATACTCATTAGACGACTACGACGTCGTATTGTTTCTGCGATCACATCAGTAGGAGAAACTGAGATATTGAGTTTAACACTATATTTAGTTCTATCATTATCACCAGATACTACCCATACACACATAATAACAGTATCATCTGTAACATAAATATATCATACAATTACAAGATAAAAACATTTTCTTAAAAAAAAATTATTTAGTTTAAATGTTTAAAAACATTAAATAGGAAAAAAATAGCTGCTACTACTTAAAATAAAAATACAGACAAGCAAAACAAACCAAAACTAATCATATTTTGCTGATTAGTCGATTCATTTTGTCATCTAAATTAATTCATTTAACATCTGGTCATTAGAATAACTAGACAAATAATCAAAGATGAATAAACATAAATATTCAGACACCTAGTACTAGAAGTGAGATTTATACCTCTGTTTGATTATGTCATTATCATTGATTATAACTTGTCCTCATTGAAATACCACAATAATTGATTTGATCATACCACACATTTAAACACCAAAAAATTTGCTTCCTCATATCTCATATCATTTAACCCATTAAACCTTATATTTCACCTTAGTCTGATGGTTTTTAGATTCTAATTGATCAAAATTGATTACTCGACCCACTATTCATATGAATGTATTACCTTTAGCTCTTATTTTTTGATGTAAATGTGGTGGTAAAAACTTGGATGATTCAATGTCAGGTGGATAGGCATACAGAGCTTGTCCATGAGCCCCATTTCGTTCTCTCTCACCAATAGCTTCTTTGCAGACATTGAGTATATTCCGTCTAAAAGTCATCACTTCTAGATCTTTTGTTTCATTCAAATCATTGACAGGTATTCCTATCAACATACCTAACAACAAAAAATAAACATTCGTTATAGCAATACAATACAAGCAAACATCAATACTAAATGACAAGTTAAGTTGTGGCTTACTAAATATACTTTGTGAATTTCCATCTGGCCATTGTACGTACACTTTAACTGATGATTTCAACAGAGATTCAGCAATATCAGTACCGGTACTAAACTTTATAATCACTTACCAATTTCATAATTCAAAATTTTTTCTTCTCTATTACCAATGGGTTCCATAACTTTAAGAATTGGCTGAAATAATCTGAGATCACACAATCTTCTAGTTTCATCATAGAATTCTTCTCTTTCAGCATCTTGAGTTATGGCGACAAATATATAGGAATCTGGATCCAACAACTTACTGAACAGGGGATATTTCTTAGCTTCTAACCATAATTCAAACTTAGCTCTTTCTAGAGTCACATCTCTGTTACATTGTATGGGCACAATGACACCAGTAGGCAGTAAACAGTCCACCAAAACCTGGGATGGCATCAAATGATGCCCCCATAATTCACCTGAGCTAGGTGGCATGGTCAGGCACTTAATTAATCAAAACTCTTCATCTTGACCTGAAAGTAAGAATGGAATTTCTACATCTAAATACATTTTGAATGTGTGTATCACAGACGCTTGTGCACACAAGTGAGAGATAGCACCAATTTGCACCATTCAAATTCAATCAGTTATGAGTCGTTCCAGCGGTTCCACTTAAAGGGATATGTTCACTAACTGTTCAACTATGCCTTATATAGAAAACACAAATACAGAAAATGAAAGATAAATGTTTAAGTACAGGTTCAATTGAAGGGTTTGTGCGATTTTTAGGCAGTTCCAGTAAATCTGAAGGCTATTGTCATATTTTCAAGGCCCAGTAAATGTTTGATGATGTCACAGATGGACAGATGAACTGTTTCACCTGTTTACTTAATGATAATCCTTTTTGCTTCTCTCCTTAAATAATAAGCAAATATTTACATGTCGAACCTTACTTACCAGTTACCTGATTAATTAGACAACTAATGACAATTATGATATAACTTCTAGCCTAATAGGAATGCCAATGAATAACAATACAAGCTTTCTAATGTCAAAAATTAAACAATACCTTTTATGAAGGAAAATAGGTCTGATTTGAATATAATCAATTGTGAATTTAATGAAATAAGGAAAACAACACTGTTACTTCCGTCTTCTAATCGGAACGGCGAAGAAAATTTAGAAAATATGATTGGCTAAAAGTCTATGCTAATTTTCAATCGAAACTCCTTGCAATTCTATTAACTCTAGACTATGCTATGAGTTTCCCTTTTTAAGTGTAAAATTAACCAAACTCTTTGATTAGACTGATTGGTTTTTCTAAAGAATTATCACTTATTCTTAACCATATCATTATATTTTCATTGTATTATATTATAATTAAGATTTTTAACCAATTATGTAGAATAATAGAACTGTGCATACAACTTATAGTGTAGGCCTAGTACAACTAAGACTTTTATGATCGCTCACTATGCGGAATTCTGCTGGCAATTCTATTCTTATTAATCTTATTACGAGTTATTCATGGACTAGGCTATTTATAAAATCACAAATTCGATTCGAGATTTTTTCTGAATCTAAGAAACAACAAAGCGACTCGAATGAATTTTGCCGGAAGTTGATTATTTAATCAAAATGGCCGAACACTACTCCTTCGAGTTCATCTTATGAAAAAAATCATTGTTAAAACGTTAAAATGACAGATATAAATAATACCGGAATCGTTGCAGGTAACAATTAAAATAGTTTTTAAATTGTTCTCCATATTTTCAGCATCCCAACCTTACTTAAGCAGCAAATGAGTAGGTCTGTTAATAGTTCTATGGTTGCGTTATGCAAAAACTGGGTCTTTTCATAGCCGAAGATTTCTAATGAATAAAGTTACAATGACAGTTTGCATTTCATCAAGCTATATCAGCTCAAATTCAGATAGGCCTATCCACTCTTTTCGCACATGCATTGATAAAACCAAATTTTATAACTGATCATTGTCAATGACATTAATTGAAAATATTCTTTTCTTTTTCAGTGGGAAAACCAACCACATCAGTATCAGCACCAAGTACAGAAACAAATGATAATGGACAGACTTCAGCTTACAGTGCTTACACAAATAACTTCAATTATGGTTATAATTATACAACAGGACAATATGATCCAGCTGCATATGCACAGTATTGCAATGCTTATAATCAGTATTATGGTTACAATCAACAATACCAATATGATGCAACTACTGGACAATATAACTATTATCCAACTGGTCAAACCACTCCAGTAGCACAAACTTCTCAGAATCAGATGACCACACAGACACCTGCTGCTGTTAACACACCAGCATCAACAGCATCTAGTGTTCAACAGTCGGCAATAATTGGTCCACAGTTACCACCACCACCACCAACCCCAGCTAGTTCTGTTGCACAAACTGTAGCAAACCCTCCATACACATACTCAGCAACTCCTACTACAGCCAGTTCAGTATCTGCAGTAGTACCTCCTCCACCACCTCCCCCGGTTCCAATTTCATCATCCTACTCCAGTGCAATGTTCCCTCAACAAGCCAACATGACGATGCCAGCTACTCCTATGATACAGCCATCCATAACTAGTTACCAACAATTTGGTTCCAGTACTGCAATTCAACCTTCAACTAATTCATTACCGTTTAATACTGGAGTGATCAATCCAACTGCTGGTAGTGGTCAGTCTTTTAACAACAATATGAGTACTACAGCAGCTCCAGCAGTACAGGCAACACAGTTTACAGTTCCACCGCCTTCTTTGACAACAACAGCAACACCTAACTATGGGTATGGATATGATTATAATTACTATAATCAGCAGCAATATAACACATCCATGAATACCACAGGTGCAACTGGCAATCAGATATCTGCTCCAATCAATACTAACTATGGGCAACAAAATTCTTATTCAAACCAACAACAGAATAACTTTCAAAATTACCAGCAAGGACAGCAGATGCCAAATCAACAACAGTCATATAATACAGGAAACCAAATGCAGTATAATCAGACCAATCACACCAATCAAAGTTACTCAAACTCATATAATTGGATGGATGCTTACAAAGTAAATGATAATCAGCAAAAACAAGCAAATAGGCCTAATACAGGGAATAATCAGACTGGACAGAAACTTACTCAACAAAACAATTTGTATGGAAATATGATTAAGAAGACGAAGAATAAGAAGAATAATCTACAAAAAAGTCAAAATCAAAGTTTGAAACAACAAGTTGAAACTACTGCTCCAGAAACTGAAAAACCAAAAGAGAAACTTGTATTAAGTAAAAAAGTTGGTCCTGCTGATGCTTCAAAACCCAAGGGCACATTTGCTGCTTTGTTAGGCGCTGTTGAATTTGAACCTGATGAGTATGATCAATCTACAGAATCAGAGTCAGAAGATGAAGAGCCTGAACAAAAAGGTACAACTACAATGGGTACAGCATCATTCTTGGCAAGGGCTTCAAGTAATGCTAACAAAGTTTCTGGTTTGCCAAGAGATCCAAAAAAGCAGACCAAGTTATTCTCTACTAAAGCAATAGTTGCACCACCAGCAGCAAATTTGGAATTTGATCCAGAAGCATTTGGGCTACCAACATCTTTCACAGGAAGACTACCAAAAGTTGGTAACACTGAGTCTGAAGCTGAAGATCATAGTAAAAGACAGCCACCTATAAGAGAATCTTTTCGACCAAAACAAGCATATTATGATTGGAAACGACCTGAAAGAAATAATTTATTTTCAAACAAACAGTCTGATGAAATAAATGATGCAAGTTATGAAGCAGATTCTCAGAATTCTACCAGTGAAAGAACAAATTGGAATACCAAGGATGATTCTAATAAAAGATTTAACAGCAATCATAACAACCAAAATTCATTTGATGAACCTTTCCAACCATGGTATGATGAAAATATTCCAAACTTGAAGCAACCTCCACCTTTGGTCAATAGAAATTGGACTGGAAGTAGACAAAATTTTGGTGCTAGAGGTGATCCAGATGCAAATGTATCTCAAGATCCATACTTTCATAAGAGTCATGAAGACCAATACTGGAATGATCAAGGAGAAGGTTCATTTAATCGCAAACACAGTGGTTATTCAGAATCACCTTCTGAAGAACAGTTCGAAACCAATTTTCACAAACCTGGTTTTAAAGAATGGGAGAAACCAAACAATCAGAGAGGGAGTCAACAATTTAATGCAAGAAACTATAAGAATGAACCACTTGTTGGCAAACCTGATTTTAAGAGGCCAAATAGATTTTCTGAGAAACCGGCAAACAACCAGTTATTTGAAGGTGAAGATAGAGATGACAGGTTTCCTGTAGATAGGGTTTCTGAGAATATCCCACCATTTAAGAGACAGTATCCGCCTGAAAATACCTTTGAAAGTGGGCATTTTAAATCTAATGAGTATGTTAAAGAATCTAGACCTCTCACTTCATTTGCAGGAAAAATGAGTACCCTTGAAACTAAATTTTTGAAAAAAGACACTCCAAACCCAACAACAATACGTACCCCATTGTTTTCCAGAAATACGCCACAGCCACTCATCCAAGAGTTAGATATGGCTGCTTTTGGACTACCAACTTCATTTGCTGGTAAGATAACATCACAAAACAACCAACAGAAGGAAGATGATAGGGACTTCATGGAAAATATTGAAGATGAAGATTTTAGGTATGGTCAGTCTTCTATGTCCAGGTGGGATGATGATAAACAAGATACAGACTGGCGGAAAAATCAGAAAAAAACCTTTGATAAGAATCCATCTAATGAAAGATTTTCAAACAGAAACAAAACTTTTGATATAAATAGCAGAAATACTGATTTTGTCTCCAATGATCCATACTTTCAGCATAGTGAACATTTTGATTCTGAGAATTTGAATGATTACAATGAACCAGGCTATGAAGATAATTCTTCAACAGGTCAGGAAGATAGATTTAGTGGCAAAAGGAAATCATTTGAAGGAAGAGATTTTTTAATGGAAGATCCAAAAGGGAAACTTGATCTATGGTTTGGAAGAAATAAAACTGATGTAAAGCAACCATTCAAAGGCAGGTTTGGTGATAAACAAGAACCATTTAAAAGAATGAAACCTACTTCTAAATTTGAACCAGAGCCCTTTAAAAGGCATTTATTGCCTTCAGATGCATCCAACATGGAAGGAACAAATAACCCTTTAAAAAGACTATACACACATGACAATATTGAAGAGCCTTTCAAAAGATTTCAGTCAGACCATGATGTGAATGATCCGTTTAATAACAGAAATTCTCGAAACAATCCCCGTCTTGAACCATTTAAGAGACCTGATTTCAGTGACAATCCTCAACCATTAGGAAAAGAGCCTCAAGCAGCATTTCAGAAGAAAGCTTTTGGCAGAGAACATTTTCCATCATCTGACTCAACACAAACTCCATATGATGAAAGACCATCAGCACATCTTAGACCTTTATTTGGTAGAGGGCCTCCTAAGCCCAACATTTCCATAGAACCATTTAAAAGAGACTTGTCATCTTCAAATCATCATACTGAAACATTTAAGAGAGGATTTCTGTCTTCTGATGTCACAATTGAGCCATTTAAAAGATCTTCAGATGTAACCCCAGATAGATTCAGTAACAGACCTCCTGTTAAAATTAAGAATTTTAGGCAAGGAAAATCTTTCAATGATGTTGTCCAAGAGCCGTTTAAGAAAGACATTACAATTGAACCTTTCAAGAAAGGTACATCTTTTAGTGCTGTTCCAATAGAACCTTTCAAGAAAGTCTCATCTTATAAAAATGTTTCAATTGAACCTTTCAGGAAAATCCCACCTTTGAGTGATGTTAAAATTGAGCCCTTTAGGAAAGTCCCAGCTTCCAAAGATTCAATTTCATCTGATGTTAAAATTGAACCATTTATGAAGAAACATTTTCCTCCAGGCAAAAATAATAGCTTGGAACCCCCAAAAGACAATCCACCAATTAAGCAGGGTTATCCACCAAAATCAGAAGTTCCAACTGGTAGAAAACGAACTGGTTTCACTGATCAACCAATATTAAAGGATCAACAAATCAAACCTGACCGTCAAAGTTTCTCTCATCCTCTTGTTACCAAGGTTGTAGGAACGAAAGGGTCAAAAGAGATTTCAACTGTAACAAAATTTGCACCAGATGTGAAATCTGATGTCAAAGTATCAAAATCACCAGCTGAAAACACTTTGATTACAAGACCTCCTTCACCTAAATCAATAATTAAACAGTCTGGTACAAAGTCTCAACCTCTATCAGAGCCTGTCAAACCAGTTTTACAAAATCAAGGTACTAAAAACAAGGATAGCTCAACAGTGACAAACCCAAAACCAAACAGCACTTTAGCCTTTTTGAAATCAATAATGAACAGAAAAGCTGGCAGTTCTATTCCAACAACAACTTCATCATCATCAACTTCAACAACCTTGATTGCAACCACCAAACCAAATCCTCTTGCCTCCAAAACTGTAACTTCTTTGAACTCAACAGATATGTCCAAATCAACTGATTCTAAGATGGTTACCTCAAGACCACCAGATTCAAAGAATTCCATCCCTCAACTCAAGGAATGTAATAATGTCAAACAAAGCACTCCAGTCACAGGAAACACAAATAATGATACTAAATCATCAGGACACTCAGGAGTGTCAATATCTGCTACTCCAATATCTAAACCAACTGATATCAAATCTAAGAATTCTACAGAAGGAAGTAAACCAAGCGGTAGTAATTTAGTAAAGCCATCATCAGTAGACCCTCGGGTTTCAGTGACTTCTTCTCCAGTATCTAAACCAACTGATATCAAATCTAAACCATCAGAACATTTTGGAGCTCAGAAGAATTCTACAGTAGGAAGTAAACCAACCGGTAGTAATTTAGTAAAGCCATCATCAGTAGACCCTCGGGTTTCAGTGACTTCTTCTCCAGTATCTAAACCAACTGATATCAAATCTAAACCATCAGAACATTTTGGAGCTCAGAAGAATTCTACAGTAGGAAGTAAACCAACCGGTAGTAATTTAGTAAAGCCATCATCAGTAGACCCTCGGGTTTCAGTGACTTCTTCTCCAGTATCTAAACCAACTGATATCAAATCTAAACCATCAGAACATTTTGGAGCTCAGAAGAATTCTACAGTAGGAAGTAAACCAACCGGTAGTAATTTAGTAAAGCCATCATCAGTAGACCCTCGGGTTTCAGTGACTTCTTCTCCAGTATCTAAACCAACTGATATCAAATCTAAACCATCAGAACATTTTGGAGCTCAGAAGAATTCTACAGTAGGAAGTAAACCAACCGGTAGTAATTTAGTTAAGCCATCAACAGCACACTCAGGAGTGTCAATATCTGCTACTCCAATTTCTCAACCAACTGATATCAAATCTAAACCATCAGAACATTTTGGAGCTCAGAAGAATTCTACAGTAGGAAGTAAACCAACCGGTAGTAATTTAGTAAAGCCATCATCAGTAGACCCTCGGGTTTCAGTGACTTCTTCTCCAGTATCTAAACCAACTGATATCAAATCTAAACCATCAGAACATTTTGGAGCTCAGAAGAATTCTACAGTAGGAAGTAAACCAACCGGTAGTAATTTAGTTAAGCCATCAACAGCACACTCAGGAGTGTCAATATCTGCTACTCCAATTTCTCAACCAACTGATATCAAATCTAAACCATCAGAACATTTTGGAGCTCAGAAGAATTCTACTGGAGGAAGCAAACCAATTAGCAGTTTAGTAAAGCCATCATCAGTAGACTCTCGGGTTTCAGTGTCTGCTACTCAAATATCCAAACCAACAGATATTAAGCTGACAGTGTCTAAACCATTAGATCCTAAACCATCAGATGATAATGGAACCACCAAAACATCTTCTTTGGTATCTAAGCCTACAACATCTCCAAAACAAGCAAATGATAAGCTATCTAGTCCTCAAGTGTCATCAAGCCAATCAAACATTACAACTTCAGTAAATACACCTAGCACCAACACTATGCCACAGACTTTATATTCCAGACCTGTTGACCATTTTTGTGTCACATCATCACAGAAAAGTGCTCCACAAATTATTAGCAAAAAAAAGGAAATGAAAGCTGATCCACAAGAAGTTGAATTAAAAAAGATTATGGATCAAGTTACAAATGAAGATCTCAAGATGAAAATGCTGAAAACCAAGTGTATTTTATGTAACGTAGAATTAACATCTAACTCAATGGCAGTTCAACATTATAATGGCAAAAATCATCAGAAGAAGTTGAAAAGTTTCCAAAGTGAATTGAATCCTCAAGAAAATGTAACATCAACTTTTAAGGCTCCTGTCGTGAGTTATTTTATCATTTCTTTTTTTTATACGCCCACATTGAAATGTGGTCGTATATTGCCGTCACCCCTGTCCGTCCGTCCGTCCGTCCGTCCGTCCACAATTGGCTTGTGAACGCAATAGAGACCACAGTTTTGGTTGGATTTGAATAAAATTTTGTATGTAGGATTATATTCATAAGATCTCGGACAAGTTCGAATTTGGGTTTGATTCGACTAAAATTCACGGAGTTTTACACCCAAAATATGTTAAAAAGGGCTTGTGAACGCAATAGAGACCACAGTTTTGGTTGGATTTGAATAAAATTTTGTATGTAGGATTATATTCATAAGATCTCGGACAAGTTCGAATTTGGGTTCGATTCGACAAAAATTCATGGAGTTTTACACCCAAAATGTGTTAAAAACGGCTTGTGAACGCAATTGTGACCACAGTTTTGGTTTGATTTGAATAAAATTTTGTGTGTAGGATTATATTCATAAGATCTCGGACAAGTTTGAATTTGGGTTCGATTTGACAAAAATTCACGGAGTTTTATTGTGAACGTGATAGAGACCACAGTTGTGGTAGGAATTTCATAAACTTTTGTGTGTAAAATCTTGGACAAGTTTGAATTCAACACCATCCAACAAAAATTAAGATAGTAACATTCCTTGATATATTGACAATTTATGTAGTAAGTGGGCGTATATTGCTAGGCAATCACTTGTTTGTAACATTAATTGTCGGACTACTTATCATTTCTAAACAAGAGTTTCCATATTTTGCCCATTAGTCCACTTATTCCTACGGAGATGATTTTTAAACGCCTATTTTCACTTTTATAAGGCCAAAGTGATACTGATCAAGTCTGATATGGCTTGGGTAATATTGCATTGATTTTTCCAAGAAAACTTGAGAATTTCATATTATGAAATATTTACCGTACTCATTTAATGATATATTTCCTCCTATGAAAAGATGATAAACTGCTACTACTGTACCTATGTTTTGCCGATATGTTACCATGGATCTCGAGATTTGCTTTACGTTTAGAATCATTTGTACTTGGGTTTTATTAATTTATATGTAGGAGTATATTGTTTGTACTCACATATCGGGTGTTCCAAAAAAAACGTCCCCAACTTTGAAGCAAAATATCTCAGCTGCTGATGAGCCGATCTCTTTCAAAATTCTCACAGATTTACTTCAACATGTTCTTGTTAGACCTTGAAAATATGAAAGTCATCGAACAAAAATTGTTTAAGTACTGCCTCGAACAAAATAGCATGTCAAAAAGTTCCATATCAGAGCAAATTACATATTCGCATTTGTGTTCATTGTGCCTTCACCACATCAACCACCAATATCAAACATTATTCATCCTGATAAACTCTCACGGATCTCATCTAAAGGTACCACTCGAGAAGCGACCATCCTGCATTTCAGTTCCTGTTTAATCAGTGTGTCCCTCTAACCCTAGTGCAGTACACCTGTTTCTTGGGAGAATCACTTACTGCCCGTAGTCATTACCATCACCAGTGGAACAAACTGGATGAATAGGAACTGAAAGGCAGGAAGGTTGCTTTTTGGGAGAAAATATCTTAAGATGATATCGGTGAGAGCATTTCAGGATTGAACATGAATGATATTGGTGGTCCATGTGGTGAAAGCACAATAGACACAAGTTGAAATGTGTAGTTTGCTCTGATATTGAATTTTTTGACATGCTATTTTGTTCGAGGCAGTTCTTGTACAATTTTTATTCGATGACTTTCATATTTTCAGCGTCTGACGAGGATATGTTGAAGTAAATCGGTGAGAATTTTGAAACAGATCGGCTCATCAGCAGCTGAGATACTTTGCGTCAAAGTTGGGGACGTTTTTATTGGGACACCCGATATATATGTATTGTTCCAGAATTTATGCAGATTATTACATTTGTTGTGATATGATCAAATGAAGGAAAGTCTTGGTCAAGTTTCAATAGAACTCCTTTCATAGCTTTTTTTCACTTTATATTTAAATATTTTCAATGAATAGATTTAAACCAAACTCCAGTAGTAGCCTAACAATCCCTGTAAGTTTTTGAAACTTGGAAATTCTACCATTTAGTTATTGTCTATTGTGCATCTATAATAGTCATAGCTATTGTTTACAGCTTCAAGTATAAGAATGCCAATTTGGACTGGGAGGGTAAATTGTATTTGTTTGTAAATTGAGTATAAATTGGCTCTGAACAAGTTTGTTCAATTGTATGAAAAGAATTTTTTCTGAAAATTGACAGATACCTGAAATTCAGTTTATTAGAGCTCTACCTTTAAGCATGATCATCAAATGTACATAAAAGAAAATTACAACAAATTTTTCTTACAATCTTTCCATTTTAACCAGAAACATATATAAGCAAAGCTTTTCAACAGTTTGCACGGGAATAATGTTTTCAACATCTAAAAAACTTGCAAAAACCACTTGATATTTGTTAGAATTGACCGATAAATCCCAGCTTATTAAACCAAGTTGATGATAGTTTGTTAATTGTTGACTTTCTCTCCCTCAGCTCTGCCATCTTGATATCAAGGCCTATTTTATATTCGGCTGATTTATATTTACACATATATTGGGTGTCTCAAAAAAAACCCATCCCATGTTAGATGATAAGTATCTCAGATATTCGTGAACCGATCTGTTTCAAAATTCTCACAGATTTACCTCAACATGTCCTTGTCAGCCCCTGAAAATATGAGTGTCATCGAACTACCCCGTACAAAATATCAACAAAATTCAATATCAGAGAAAATCATTGTGACTTCACCACATCAACCACCAATAATAATAATATGAACCAAATTCCATCCTGATAGGTCTCACGGATCTCATCTAAAGGTACCATGATGGTACTACCATCACTTAAGAAGTGACCATCCTGCCTTTCAGTTCCTGTTTTTAGTCAGTGTGCCCTTTTAAGTGCAGTACACCTGTTCCTTAAGATAATCCCATCAGCTCAGAGTCATTACTGGCACTAGTGGGACAAACTGGCTGAACAGGAACTGAAAGGCAGGATGGTCCTATTTTGGGAGAAAATACTTTTGATGAGATCTGCTGGATCATCTCAGGATGGAAAATGGTTTTATATTGATTTTCTTACTTGCAATTTTGTTTGGGGCAGTTCTTGTACAATTTTTGTTTGATGACTCTCATATTTGTAGGGTCTTTCAAGGACATGTAAGTAAATCTATGAGAATTTTTAAAGAGATCGGATCACAAACAGCTGCGATACTTGCCATCAAACTTATAGACGGTTTTTTTTTACACCCAATATATACACATGAATTTTTACAGAAGCTGCCAATGAAAAATGTTATTTGAATGCTTCGTTGAAATATTTTTGGCCTTTCACAAATCGACTCATTTTGTATGGCCATAGAAGTTCTATGGTCTGGCGTCTGATTTGTTTAAATATTGGTTGGACATGAGTTTAATTTTGATCATATTTCGACCAAAAATAGAGATAAGGCTTAGAATTAAATTGGAGCACTTTTCAAATATTATAATATTGTAATCACTATACTTATCTCATCAAATTTTAATGTGGATATCATTGCTCCACTTGTCAAATATCTGATTGTATGACTTGCCACTTTGAGTTAAACAATGACCAAAAGTTGTAAGTTTAAACTGAATGTCAGTATTATAATATGCTGAACAGTTTGGAAATTGTAACCAGTTGTCGTAGAATAGAATTCAATGTCTCGCAATGAGTATCCCAATATTCTGTTTTTAAACAAATGCTATTTAAACAGAGCATTTTATTATTTGATATTTAAATGACATAGAAATTGCAGTGCAAACTGTAATCTAATATTCTAATATTGTCTCACCTACAGAATAAACATTTACTTACTGATCGGTCTTAAAAGAAATCAAATGATAGCAATCCATCCAAAAATGAATTCTAAAGAGGTTCAATTTGCACCATTCCATTTTTCAATCAGGTGTCAATGGTTCAAGCAATTCCACTAAGCTAAAGTATTTAATGACATCAAACCTGTGAAATATGCTTATATCACTGAAGACCTTCACCAGTTTGGTGTCATCAAACCTCTTAGTTTAAGTGGCATTGCAGGAACTGTAGATGTCTAATTGAAAAAGGGAATTGAGCAAATTAATCTTAAGAAGTCACATGATAGCAATTCATTCATAAGCATTAATACCGTAGTTCATAGTCAATTTTGGAATGAAAAAATCAGATTTCTCTGTACCCAAATTTTGATGAAACTTTGTTACTTAACAGAAATTGCAGAAAGGTGTTCTAAAATTTCTATGTATATTAGGGACACTAAAAGCATCAATTTGCACCGTTCTAATTTTCTATCAGGTGTCTGTGGTTCAAGCAGTTCCATTAAACTAAATGTTTGATGACATCAAACGTGTAAAATATGCTTGTATCACTGAAGAACTTGGCAGGTTTGACGTTATCAGATCTCTTAGTTTGAATGGAATTGCTGTCTGTTTGATTGAAAAATGGAATTGAGCAAATTAATCCTGTTCCTGATACACTTTACTATATATTTTTGTCTATATTGTTGAGATACCTGACAAACTCAATGATCTTGAATTTGAGGTAAAAAAATAAATACTAATTGGATCCTTTTGGAACAAAACTTGGCATTTATTTGTGTGAAGTTATATTTTAATATTAGTCTTGGAAAAGGTTGATAAATAATGTTTTTGCTATTAAAGTTATTGCTTTGAGTAACGGATGGATTTAAAATCCTCTTGTGAACACTAAACAGGCTACAATCAGATTCACACGAAATTTGGTACATGTTGTTTATGATGATTTTTGTTTGTGAGACTTATTATGATGGTTTGATTGTCTTTGTTCTTTTGTTGGTACCATAAGATAAAAGTCAAGCTTTAATGATTATTTTTATTATGGTACTTTTATTGTGATATATCGGGAGATGATTTATGCGTTATTGTCTGTGTAATATGCTTATAATATCGTATTACAGAATTTAGTTTAAGAATACCATGCAATTTTCTGCTGTGAGGGAATATACAGCATTCTGGGTGACTCTTTGGTCTGAAATGTGAAATAAAGCACAGAAATCAGATTTTCATCCTGGAAACTTAAATGAAGAACTGAAATAATCAAATATTTTGACAACTGTGAAAGTGGAATATGTTAAATGGCTGCATCATTATAAGACCATTTGTTTTTGTTTTTTTAGTATTGAGTTTTATCAATAATTGCTATACACTTCATGTATTATTAGGGTTGATTTCAAGAGAAAGGTTTCGAATTGTAGAGTATTGCATTGAAATAGAATGGATAAACCTGAAAAGGTCTGCGGATGTATCAGGTACTGTAGTTTCACATTTGTTTTATGTCATTTCATAGACATGATAGTAAATTATAGCTTCTTAACTTTCAGAATACCACTCAACATCAAGATTCCAACAAATACTGTGCAGTGTGTCAGATGTCCTTCCAAACTCCTAGTAAAGCTTCATCCCATTATGTCAGTCAGGCTCACACTGCTAAAATGAAGCAAACTACAAGGTTTGTATATATATATGGTTAATATAACATTAATTGAAGAAAACTGTCATATTTATCCACCTGACATGTTGCTGATTTACATTTTGAGTTCTGTAAAAAAATGTATCTATTTTTTTCCTTGTTTTGAATTTTACTGTACCTTATATCTCTCATTTTCAGTAAAGCTGTATTTCGATGTGAATTATGTAATGTTTCTGTCAACTACAAGTCAGAGTTAGATTCTCATTTAAATGGTGCCAAACATGTGGCAAACAGTCAAAAAAAGTTGAGTCCAGTTGGAAATGTTTCTGCAAGTGTCTCTCCAAGTAAATTAGTTCCTTCAATTGCTAGTAAATCTCCTGCAATTACCAAAACACAGCCTATACAACCTGGAAACATTGTCCAACCAAAAAGTCCTGCAAAAGATAGTATTAATGCTACAACCAGAAATTCTACAGCCAAGGTTGGAAACGTCGAAGAAATAAAATCTGATATAAAGGATGTTAGATCTACCAGTGTTCTAATGGATTCAACCACAGTAACCCCACAGGGAACTGATATTAAACAAGAGAATACCAAATCCTCAGAAAGCATTTTATCAAAGACAGACACCCCTGTAAAACAGAGCGTTACTGCTCTAGTTCAAAGTAACCTTAACATATCATCCACCAAAACTCCCGAAAAGAAAGATACAAAAGATTCAACAGCTAATACTAAAGATGTCTCCAAAAAGATAGTTTCCGACAGTTCTGCTATGAAAGGCAAAGATTCTGTTTCAATGCCGAAGGATGTCACTCCTACAAATACTGGTAATGATGTTCCTGAAATGTCAGGTGCAGGTGAATCAACACCCACAGCATTCAAGCCAACGAGAGGAAAAGGTGGCATTGAAAGAGGCATTGGAAGAGGTGGAATGGATAGGGGAAGAGGTGGCATGGAAAGGGGAAGAGGTGGTATGGAAAGAGGAGGAAGAGGTAGTATGGAAAGGGGAAGAGGTGGCACGGAAAGGGGAAGAGGTGGCATGGAAAGAAGGGGAAGAGGTGTTATGGATTGGGGAAGAGGTGGTATGGAAAGGGGAAGAGGAGGCTTTGTCAGAGGAAGAGGTATGGAAAGAGGCATGGGTAGATTTGATGAAGGCAGAATGGAATTTGATGATGGTTACAGGGAACCTTTTGGTGAACCCATGCCCCGAGGACCTATTCATCGTGGACTTGGTAGAAGACGAGGTCCCGATATTGATAGAGGTACATACATGTTTTGGTAATCTTTTATAACAATATGAAGACTGTCCGTACACTCTTTTTTTTTTAACAAAACTTTATAAAAAAGAAATACTTTAAAGAATTAAAAAATTTCTTCAATATTGAAATTAATGACACATCTTTGATGCGTACTAAAAACAATCCATGCTCTAAATTTTTACCCTGAAAGTAAAGATTCACTTGCTCAAATAAAACGTTAATGTTATTATTTATTAGACAATTTCAGTTTGATATTTTAATATTTTTTGTGCAGAGTTTGATGTATAATTATAGTATTTAATCTTTCGATATATGTCAAAGTTCAATTGTATTTGAGGCCAAATCCACACATTGGATCAGATTCAGATTAAACTTGCTATTTATTTGATTATGAATATTGTATAAGTTAAATTTCTAATTTTTCTTCAAATGATCCCTGATGGAAGTTAGTCTATATTTTAGACTGGATAAATAAAAAAAATTAAATTGTTAATCAACCACAATTTGAGATGCTTTGCATCTGTATACTTTTGATTTTACTTTTAATTCCTCATAAGCACCAAACAGAGCACAATTCTTGACTGATTTTGAATAAACTTTCTAAAATTGTTTATTATCACCAAAAGATGTATGGAGGTATAACGTTGCCAATATTGTTGATTGTGTCGCAACGTTAAAATACCAATGTCGTAATTACAAAATGCATTTGTCAATGCTGCAAAGTACAATTG
Source organism: Lottia scabra (assembly GCA_029955415.1). NCBI lineage: Eukaryota > Metazoa > Mollusca > Gastropoda > Lottiidae > Lottia > Lottia scabra. The sequence continues at coordinate 947,259 of JARJEI010000041.1, forward strand.
TCGATGTGTAAAAATGCAAAATGTATAAGTATACTAAAAAATCCAATGAAATGCATCTAACAATGTACACTTTTCATTATGCATTTTGCATTAGGCACTTTTGCATTATACATTCTGCATTAGTCACTTTGCATTACGCACTCTGTATTATCAAACCTTGCAGAATAGAATTTTACACAATAGAACATATACCTTATATGGAATGATGACGTATATTCATTTGCATACGTAAAAAACGGCAGAAATGTACTGAAATGAATAAATATGCATGCGCATTGATACAGGTAGCAATAACTCAATTTGAAATAATACAGAGATATTTATCTTTATAAAAGGAGAACCCATCTTTAAATGTCAAAAAGAACTTGTATCAATGCGCATGCATATTTATCCATTTCAGTACATTTCCGCCGTTTTTTACGCATGCAAATGAATATACGTCATCATTCCATATAAGGTATATGTTCTATTGCGTAAAAGTCTATTCTGCAAGGTTTGATAATACAGAGTGCGAAATGCAAAGTGACTAATGCAGAATGTATAATGCAAAAGTGTAAATTGTTAGCTGCATTTCATTGGATTTTTTAGTATACTTATACATTTTACATTTTTACACATCGACAAATGTACTTTGCAGCATTGACAAATGCATTTTGTAATTCAGACATTGGTATTTTAACGTTGCGACACAATCGACAATATTGGCAACGTTATACCTCCATAAAGATGAACCATATTGAAAATCAAAAAAATATTTAAATGAATTAATGTCCCTGTTCTTCAAAATGCTTTCTATTTTTAGCCTGTTTTTAGCTACTATTCTAAGAACAAAATTCTCGACAGATTTTGATGAAATTTGCTGAAATGGTTAATTATCATCCAAGGGTTAACCGTATTGAAAATGAAAATGTGAATTGTTGCCCATGTTTTTCAAAACACTTGATTTTTGGCTCGTAAACACTCACCAGTGTACAACTTGTGACGGATTATCACTAAACTTGTCCAAATTGTTAATTATCACCCAAATAAAGCCTATTAAAATATTAAAAAATTTAAGATGAGATATTGCCTTAATTCTTCAGAAATCGGTCTATATTTGGCTGATAAACACACTACGAATTACAGAAAAGAAACTTGCTGAAATTATTTATTCACACGGATGAACTGTTTAAAATAAGTACTAATGGTTAAATATTTCATGGTTGTGTCATAATTATGAGGTTCTGCCATATGTTCTTTTTCAAACAAAGCTGCCAGTGGGCATTTTCCCTTGATTTGCAAGCTATATTATTCCATGATATTATTCTAAAAAGGAGTAGTATTGTCTTAACATTACAAAGAGAGAAAAGAAATACATGTAGATAAAATAAATCTGTTTTAAAAAGATATATAAATGTTTTGGGTCTTTTGCTGAATTGCATGGCACTGTCATCTAAAAAAAATTATTTATTTTTACATTTTAGAATTAAGAATAAACTTAATATTCAAATTTTGTAGCTTGTAAACAGTCTAGAATGGATTTTGAGGAAACTCTGTGTGAATGTTTATAATTACCCAATGATGAACCCTTTTGAAATGAAAATCATACTAATTGAAAAGGATTTACTATGAATTTTGGCCCTTGATCTAGAAAACACGTCAAATTTTTAGCTTGTAAACTTATACACTGTACATGGCACAATTCTTGACTAATTTTAACAAAACTTGGAGTTTTTGCCCTTATTCTTGAAAACACATTACATTTTTATTATGTAAACGCTCTAGATGCCACAATTCTTGTTGGATTTTAAAGAAACTTGGTGTGAGTGTTCCTTATCACCCAAGAATCAACCCTTTTTGAAAATCAGCAAAATCAAAAAATATTTGATATGAGTTATGAATTGCATTCAATTTTTAGCCTGTTCACACTCTAGATGGCACGATTCTTGACAGATATTGACAAAACTTTTTAATATTGTTAAGTATAATCCCCAAAAGTTCAAAAGGTATATGACTGAAGGTTTTCTTCTGTAACTGTCAAATATTTTCGTTTAAAATCAAATCTGCCAGTGGGCGTATATTACCTTGCCTGGTAAGCTATCTTTAAATGCTAAAATTAGCTTTTAAAACCTTACAAATTTATTATTCTTTTTTTGACACTGTTAGAAAACTACTGAGCGGATTTGAGTAAAATAAATGCCTAATTGTAGAGAAATGTTTCAAATAAACTTCATAATATTCAACCATTGCAAGATAATTGTATTAGTGGTAAAATTGTAGATTTTACAGTAAACTTGATATTTAAAGATTCCTTTTTAATGTGTTAACACTTTAGAACAGGCCCGTGCAACCTACGGTCCACAGGTCAACTGTGGCCCGTCACATGATTTCTTGTGGCCCTCTGCATCATTTAAAATTTGAAGGGAACGTGGCCCACAAGCAAATGCTTTATTTAACCTTGTCACTATCGGTGTGGCCCGCAGATTGTTGCTGCCTATTCTGATATCGAAACCTGTTATATCCTATAGATCCCTTATAACATATATCTATGGTTATATCTGCACTTATATATCAAAGTATGGTACTGTTCATACTGTAGACATTACAGTAAACTTGATTTTTAAAGAAAATTATTTTGAATATTAACACCCATACTTTTTATGAGATCTAATCTCATTTCACTTTAACACTGGAGATTTTACAGTAAACTTGGTAATGAAATAAAATTTCTTAAATGTTAAATGAAAACTACATCTTAAAATGAACAAAACATCTACATTCTAAAACTTGGTGAACAGTGCCATAAACATACCTCAAATTACTTGTATAATTTGTTAAATCCAGAAAACGATCTTTTATATGATTATTGAAAAACACTTTCAAAATAAAACCTGTAATTTTATAGTTTTATGGATTTATTGGATTCTGTTTGCATACTTTGCCGAGTTTGAGAACTTCAATTTTTTGCTCATTGTAAAGATGTATTATCTCTTTAATACTGTGGGTTTTCAATCTTTTTTTATTTTATTACCCTTTTCAGGACCTTGAACAATTGCATTTCTTTATTCCCTACAATTTTATATGCCTACACATTATATAGTACCCTAAGTCGTCTGTCTTTCCTTCTAAGAGTTGATTTAGTGATGGATTTTCACAAAACTTAAGTGTGCAGGTATTAATCACCCAATTATGAACCCTTTTAAAAATCAGACAAATCCATTAATCTGTTATAAGCTAATATATTAAAATCAAAAAACCTCCTGGATGACTTGGCTGTAGGCCTGTCATTTTTTATACGCCTACAATATTTTGGGCGTATATTGTAATCACCAATGCTATCTGTCCGTCCGTTAGTTTACATTTTGCTCATGCTCACTCTACAAGCTACAATTCTTTGCAGATTCTTTTGATTTTGATTTTCTGGGTCAACGTCAGTATAAAAGTAATCACTATTGATGATCAGATAATTTTTCCCCGAAATATTGTGAATCTACATGGCAATTATGATTGAAAATGCGTTTAGGTATTTACAGTTAAAGTCACATTGCGGGATTCGTTTGTTTACAAAATGAAATTTACGGGATTTCGGGACAAAAGGTATTCTAGCTTAATCTCTGATGTTTAATTAAGTCAAAAAACTAAAATTCACGGCTTTGGGTACTCAGATGGCTTCGATGCAGCTGGATTTAAACTCGGGATCTAATAAAATGATTTCCATAAATAAAATGCTAATGAGGTCAAGCGGGGGGCGTGTTAGTTAAATGACGTCACACTCCAATCTCCAGTAGCGTGTGATAGTAGTGGGCGGAGCTTGTGAGTTATTGACGTCTCCCTCAATCAACTCGGTGTTGAAATGTAAACAATCAAAATTTCCTTCAAATGGCTGTAGAATTGTAACCATGTAAGGGAATCGATTTTTTTTTGGTTCAATATTCATTTCTAAGTGCTAACTTTAAAAAAAAACGATGAAAAGACTTTTTCTCAATGTCCAAGTCTGGGCTTATGTGGCTTTAACTTAAAAGAGAATTATTTTATACTGTAGAATTTACAGTAAACTTAAAAGAGAATTATTTAACACTATACAATTTACAGTAAACTTGGTATTTAAAGAGAATTATTTAACACTATACAATTTACAGTAAAGTTGGTATTTAAAGAGAATTATTTTATACTGTAGAATTTACAGTAAACTTAAAAAAGAATTATTTAACATTGTAGAATTTACAGTAAACTTGGTATTTAAAGAGAATTATTTTATACTGTACAATTTACAGTAAACTTAAAAGAGAATTATTTAAAACTATACAGTTTACAGTAAACTTGGTATTTAAAGAGAATTATTTAACATTGTAGAATTTACAGTAAACTTGGTATTTAAAGAGAATTATTTAACACTATACAATTTACAGTAAACTTGGTATTTAAAGAGAATTATTTAACACTATACAATTTACAGTAAACTTGGTATTTAAAGAGAATTATTTAACATTGTAGAACTAACAGTAAACTTGGTAATTAAAGAGAATTATTTTATACTGTAGAATTTACAGTAAACTTGGTATTTAAAGAGATTTTTTTTACACTGTAGAATTTACAGTTAACTTAGTATTTAAAGACAGATTTCATTGCTAATTGTAATGATCCGTTGATTTTTTTCAGAGATATTGCTTTCTTCTTTTTTTTTTCACTTCTTTGGCTTGGGCTTCATAGATTCTTTTGATCTTTTGTATGTGTGTCAATACCATTATGAAGATGTGCACTATTGAATGATGATGATCCGATAATTTTCTTGAGTGATATTGCATAAATCTATGATATTGCGTTAAAATTCTATCTATCAATATAGAGATATAAAAGTACAAACTGAATATGATATTGCATCAAATTCTTATATCGAGTTTGTTATACATTTCACTTTTCGCTCTTTATCAAGCTGCTAGTGAGCGTAATTACTTTTGAGACTTGTCGCCAACCTATGTTTAAAAATAATTATTTTGAGTGTTTACATTCCAGATTTTATAAGAACTTTGTATTTATAGAGAGTTATTTAACACTGTAAATTTTACAGTAAAATCAGTTGAATACAGAGAGAATTTAAGGGGCACTTTTATGGAGGTCAATCATATTCAGAATTAAATGCTATGTACTTGTGTCTAATACTACAATACAATACATCTGTACAATGTTCAAAGACAAAATACCTCTTTTACTTATGTCATAATACCTCAAATTCATAATGTAAATGATAAATTACATAAAACCATCGATACAATAGCTAAAATGATACGTGCAAGGTCCTTTCACAAAGCATAATTGTCTTTGCGTCTTTTACATTACACCAAACGGTCTCCGTGAAAGTTACGCTGGCGCTCTGCAACATATCACGGTAATGCACGGCGGCCATTTGACCGGACTACATCAATGTTATCACGTAATCTCGTGATTCTGGTAGTTCAAACATCAGAGACGGGTCATTCGAGGCTACAATTATTTGTAAACAAATAACACGAAAACAAACAGATATGTATTTAAAATGATGATAAAATGCGTAAATGGTGAACAGATAGTCACTACGTAGCATTAAATGCACGAGCAGGTGTCAGAAAATTCCTCCACAGATTCTATTGCTATGAACTATATCTATGTCGCGACGTTACAAGCAAGTAGTAAAGCGTCAAAGTAAAGAGTCTCGCCTATGAAGACACAACGAAAAACACCATTCATTACCGAGACAGATTATGGTTTACGGAAACTGCCGAGGATTGCCGATTGACATTACACTAGTTATATTACATCTTCGTCTTAGTATTTTCTACATTGCATTAGCGAATGTGTTTTATCTCGACTGCATTATCTTTTTGTGACTTGTGGGCGGAGCCTATCAGCAATAATAAATTAGTCCGAAACTTGCTAACCCTATTCCCAGCCTTTGATAGATATTTGGGAGGATTGGTGGATTCAAGGTATACAAATACGTTTAAACTCCCTCCCAGTGTTTCTGACAACCCCCCCCCCCTGTCCAATTAGCTATCGAGGGCTGGGCATAGCTTTGAATCCACCAAACCTCGATATATTTGGAATGATGAATGTTTTTTGTAGTTCAATCATACCATTATTATCCCTCCGCCCACAAGTCACAAAAAGATAATGCAGTCGAGATAAAACATGTTAGCTAATAATGCAATGTAGAAGATGTAATGTAACAAGTGCATTGTAAAAGACGCAAAGACAATCATGCTTTGTTCAATATACAATGTCGTTAGTGAAAGGACATTACACGTATCATTTTAGGTAATGTGTTGGTGGTTTTATGTAATTTATCATTTGCATTATGAATTCGACATATAATGACATAAGTAAAGAGGTATTTTGTCTTTGTACATCACACAGATGTATCGTGTCGTATTTTATAGACATAAGTACATAAACTAATGCTCAAAAGAAAGTACCCACCTATATATTTTGCATTAAAATCAACAAAAGTAAAAATTAAGTGATAAAACCACTGTGATACATCTTGCACACGGTCAACACAATACTTTATGTGAAAAAATTATGAAAAAACGCATCAATGAAATGGAGCAAAAAACAAAAAGCGACAAATTCTGATGTTGCACGAAATGCACATGAAAGATGGTGGTTTAAAACAGCTTACTGGACACCTAAGCAACAGAGGCGCAAGAAAAACACAAAAAGCATGCCAGATTGAAACAGAGGGAGCTGTGGAGATGGTGCAACAGGAAGCAAACAGCCCCTTGATTGCAAGAATCCTCGGTTGCAACAGCAATACTGTAACAAGACTGATGCAGCGTTTGAGGTATACAGGCAGTACATCAGACAAGCCTAGGAGTGACCGACTACATGTAACAATACCAGTTGAGGACTGCAACATCAGGAACATTCATACGTGGAATCATTTTGTTCCTGCAACGTCAATGGCACCGGCGACATTGGGGCACCATATCAGCTGACACTCAGTGTCCAGGCGACTAAGGGAATGTCATATTGAAGCTTGTTGACCCAACAGCAGAGCGCATTCGACACCGACGTCAACGCTTAACATGGGGCTGGAGAATTTGGCATTGCCAGATACGTGATTTGCAACGCCCTCAGTGAGATTCCATCACTTATTGTACTGTTCTTCACATAAAGTATTGTGTTGACGGTTTTCAGATGCATCAAAGTGGTTTTATCACTTTATTATTTGCTTTTGAAAATTTAACTGTAATATGAAAAAGTGGGTACCTTCTTTTGAGCATTAGTTTAGTATCTAATTCTGAATACAATTGACCTCCATACACTTTCACCCTCAGATCGACCAATAAAACTTTAATCTTAGAAATAGGAATTGTTAGGTTAATCAGTATTAATGTTCACAACTCACCGTCAAAATTTAGCTCTCTAATCCATGAGATTCCAAAAAAATCCTCAGAAACATGTCAACTGTTCACAATTATCAGCGTAGAACTTTTTTTTTTGAGGTTACTTTAAACATTTTAGTGACAAGTTATTTTCCCCTTTAACATTGTAGAATTTACAGTAAACTTGGTATTTAAAGAGAATTATTTTATACTGTAGAATTTACAGTAAACTTGGTATTTCAAGAGAATTATTTAACATTGTAGAGCTTACAGTAAACTTGGTATTTAAAGAGAATTATTTTATACTGTAGAATTTACAGTAAACTTAAAAGAGAATTATTTAACACTATACAATTTACAGTAAACTTGGTATTTAAAGAGAATTATTTAACATTGTAGAACTTACAGTAAACTTGGTATTTAAAGAGAATTATTTTATACTGTAGAATTTACAGCTAAACAAAATCTTTCCTGACAACGTTGATTGCTGCGGATGAATACACAACATCATTACATTAAGAATAGACAAACGATGGATCAAACTTCGGCCTGGGTACACACTAAGAAATCGAAAAATAAGTCATCCAAGTTTTGACGTCATGTTTGACAGGAGTTCTGTTGCCAATTTTGTTCCCAATTTTCTTACAATTTAACTATATTATAGCCTTAAAAAGCTCTAATTTTACCACTAAAATATGGTAAAAGATACCTGAACTCTACCGAATGTAAATATAAGGATTGAATGCAGATTATTTTGCGTTCATTAAGTGATGAACGCTGAATTTTCACATGTTAAACCTGACATGAATGGCTTTGCCAAAAAAATCTGCATTCAATCCTTAATGGTAAACCTTAGCCACCTTTCTCAGTTCAACCCTTCATTCTCGAATTCTCATAGTAATGCATGTCAAAGCAAAACAAGATTTGATCATATATATAAAACAAGTTTTAATAGAAATTTTTAAATGTCAATATACGAACTTAAGCCATGTGTGGCACATAGTTGGCCAAGAGTTCGAAATAAAGTTGCCCTCTATGCAAATTAAGTACCAAGTAGAGAAAGTATAATGAAAATATCAATAGATAGATAGCTAATATCAATGACCCTTTAAAAAATAGTTAAAGTTTTGTTTTATAACCCTCTAGGTGAATAAGGTCACATACTTTAACAGTATATTATAAATTATTATACACCCAGGGGCCACATTAAAATGTGCTCATTGAAGGTAATAATGGTTGAACATCCAAACCAGTCATGAAAAAGATGATGGTGATCACAAGTAATAAGCTGAAGTCTAATGACATTTTTATGCAGACGTATGTGGCGGTTGTTCCGGTCCGTCTGTCTATTTTGAGGCTACAATTTTTTACCTGATCTTAGCGTGTTTTTACTGATCCAATTTCAGTCAAGCTCAAATTTGGTTTCTTTTCGGGTGAATGGTTTCATCATATCAAGGAAAATTTAAATGTGTTTGATAGACTAAGATGAAATATCATAGCGTTTTTTTCAAAATATTCACAATGGTTGTTTACTACACATGTAAGATAAAAACGACATATAATTTTATTTGATACACGTAAATTTTTGGGTAAATCAGTTACCTCAGATTAAAGCTCTTCCTTGACTTTCATCCTTTTGTGGATTGACCTTTCATACCTTTTCAATCAGTATTTTCTGGTAAAATATTTGCAGTGGTTTAAATTCCAAATTTATTGTAATTCTTGTTAGAAAGATCTAATTAGTTTTATATTTCGATGAAACTTGGACATGCCTTTATTACACTCTACACATAAACAATGGATGTATAGAAGGTAGTGGACCTACCTCCATCACTAGAACCTATATTTATTTTTATTTTAACAAAATAAAGTCATTGAAATATTTGTTTGGCCTGGAGATTAGGTCTACTGTCAATCAGTGTGACCCTAACATAATGTCAATAACAGCCAAAAAGTGAAAACATTTTAGTTTTATGATCCTGGAATGTTTTTATAAAGTGTCGGTAACTGGATGTCAGATTTTAGCCTTAACACCTGTTGATGACTATAATTGTTTCCACTGAGAGAAATATCAGGCTTCAAGCTTGCTTCCGTGTGTTTCTACTGGGCAAATTTCCAAAGCATTATGGTTCAGAAACTTTTAAGTTTGGCAAATGAGAGGACCCCAAGCTTTCATTTACTTAGTTGAATTGCAAAAGTCCGCTTTTTTGGGATATAGGAGGTGTGCTTTATGTAGGATATCAAACGGTAGTCTTGAACGTAGCATATTGTCAATAATGTACTACATTGGGTGAGGTCAAATCTTGTGTTAGCGAAACCATTATATCTTTTACATAGGTGAAGTTTCTGTATTAAAACCAGTGTTTTTTACCTCACCCATTGTGATCGAGTTTTGGGAACCGACTAGAGCCTGCTTTTATTTCTCAGTGGATACGCAGTTTATGTCCTTTTGTCTAAATTCAGAATGAATGATGTTAACCACCTTGTTGTGTTGTAATTATTTTAATAGATTGGAGAGATGATTTTCACCACCATCCAGATTTCAATGGCCCTCCACCAAGAAGAATGCGATTTATGTGAAATGAAGACTTAATATTTCAGGGTATTAACTATTTTGATGTTAGAATTACATTTTTTACATCCACAATAAAATTAGAATGTGAATTTTGTGTACTTATTATTAATATTATTAGTATAAAAGAATAATGTATTATGTTTCATACAATAACATTAAATACAATGTGTGTGAACTATAAAACTGATGTGACAGTAATTTAAAGTTCTGATTTGGAATTTGTTAAGTCTGTGAAACTTGGAATAACAATCTGTGTATAAAATAGATGTATTGACTTCAGTGGGTCTAGTCATGTAAACATGACTGATACAGATAACAAGTGATTCATCAATTAAAAAAAAAGGAATCGGGCTGAAGTGAGGTCAGTCCAAGATGTATTTATAAAACGTTCTTCCATACTGATATAAATTATGTCGTAGGGATATAGCCATGTGCTGCTTCCCTTGCCTGGAAATTACCATTCTGATGCAGGACTTTAGAGTGCATTTGTATATCTATATCATTTTGGATTTTAATTAGGAATGATCTAAGTTATTTGTATTAATTTTAATTGAGTTGTTATGTTGTTATTAACTTGTTGTTATTTTGTATTATTAGAATCAGCATTGTATCAGTTCTATAGCTGATAGCTTTGTGTGTATCCAGAACAATTGACCATGTTCTGTTGATCAATTCTTATCTAATCATTCAATAAATATAAACATTTTCAAGTGATATATAGAAATCCACTTCCTTTCCACTTGTTTATTAGTTAAAGGAATACTAACTCTTAGAATGATCAAAAAAGCAAAATTCTGAAACTTGGTCAATAAGAGTTTATAATTAGGCAACTTGTCTGGTGTCATAACTATACTGTATAGTCTAATCTGATAAATTCAGAAACCGACTTTATATATAATTTCTACAAAATATACAAAATTCTTAGTTTTATGGATTATTTGATTCTGTTTGTATTCTGTAGACACCTTTGATTAATATACAATCTGTGTGTATAGCTGTATTCATGATTTGATTCATGATTTGTCTCATTAAAAGCATGTGAAAATTGCAGAGTAGTTAATGTAGTAGTCAGTAGTCATGAAAATGCTCATATTTAGTGATTTTTAAGAGGAAATAGAGCCAATTTTTTTATCAGATGGATAGGAGAAAGCCATTATAAGATATAAAGTTTTCTTTACACAAACTTATTTATTTTGACTAAATAATTAATACTTGATGAAATATAATGTTTATGCAACTAGTGTTGTAAACTCTCAAATTGTGTAACCTTTATTCATATATTATGTACATTCATGCCTTTTGTTGTTCTACTTGTTAAACATATCTCACCAGTTGTATTCACTCATATTATCATGAAATTCTGATATTTGTATTTAAGAAAATTAAAAAATAATTATCTTATATTGGTGTTCAGCACATTTGTTTATGAATTCATAAGGAGATATGATATCTGCAAGATTATTTTTTTATACAGATATACTCAACTTGATACTGCCAACTGTTTTTATCTTATAACACAGCAATATGTCGGCCCTAGTATTATAAACTGGATGCAGCAGAATTTCCTGGATTAAGATACACTTGATAATGATAAATGGTGTTCTATGTTCATTTCCAACAACTGCCAGTTGGCATATTGGATGAGAAGGGGGCTCTTATTACAAAACACCATGAATATACTAAATTGAATTGACCTTGGTAGCAATACAAACCTTGTCTGCCATGCAATTCAGTGTACATGTATATCTGGTTTCTGGATCTGTTGTGAGAGAGAGTTATGTTGATTAAAAACTGATTTTATTACAAAATTAATCATTAATAAACAATAATCATAACAAATAACAATATTTCTACAAAACAATTTTAAAATTTAATGTTAACAATTTTAATGTTAAAAAATTAAAAAAAACTTGCATCCACCAAGTTAACAATGAAATATTCTAATTTTCATGGTGTTTTTTGAATGGTGCTTTTTGATCATATCCACCAAATTAACAATAAAAAAGATACATGTTTGTTATCATGGTAATATTTTGATTAAGGTCAACAAAGTATCAATGAACCTGTAATTGACAAGGTTAATATCAACCAACTGTTTTATTGACAAGGTTAATATCAACCAAGTGTCAATGGAAATGTTTAATTGACAGGGTTAATATCAACCAAGTGTCAATGGAAATGTTGTGATTTACAAGGTTAATATCAACCAAGTGTCAATAGACATGTTTTAATTGACAGGGCTAATATCAACCAAGTGTCAATGGAAATGTTTAATTGACAGGGTTAATATCAACCAAGTGTCAATGGAAATGTTGTGATTGACAAGGTTAATATCAACCAAGTGTCAATAGACATGTTTTAATTGACAGGGTTAATATCAACCAAGTGTCAATGGACATGTTTAGATTGACAGGGTTAATATCAACCCAATCTAATTAAAATTAGATTACATTTCGTTTCGGTTATTTTTTGATTGTCAACTCCATGTAATCTAAAGACTTGTATAAGGAGGTCATCTGCAAGAGACGAATAAGCTATTTATAGCACGTGCCACCCCTCTGCCAATCAGAACACCGTTTATATTTGAATATTTTGTATTGCGTCATAATTTTCCCACAATGCATAACAATGCATAGACCCGCGATCTTGAAGGTAGTTTTTGATTGGCTGAAATTTTAGTCACTTGCAGATGACCTTCTTATACAAGTCTTTAGATTACATGGAGACGACAATCAAAAAATAACCGAAACGAAATGTAATATAATTTTAATTAGATTGATATCAACCAAGTGTCAATGGAAATGTTTGATTGACAATGTCAATATCAACCAAGTGTCAATGGAAATGTTTAATTGACAGGGCTAATATCAACCAAGTGTCAATGGACATGTTTAGATTGACAGGGTTAATATCAACCAAGTGTCAATGGACATGTTGTGATTGACAAAGCTAATATCAACCAAGTGTCAATGGAAATGTTTAATTGGCAGGGTTAATATCAACCAAGTGTTAATGGACATGTTGTGATTTACAAGGTTAATATCAACCAAGTGCCAATGGAAAACTTTTGTTTGACAAGGTTAATATCAACCAAGTGTCAATAGAAATGTTTTGATTGACAATGTCAATATCAACCAAGTGTCAATGGAAATGTTTGATTGACAAGGTAAATATCAACCAAGTGCCAATGCAAATGTATTGATTGTATCAACCAAGTCAATGGAAATTTTTTGATTGACAATGTCAATATCAACCAAGTGTCAATGGAAAATTTTTGATTGACGCAAGGTCAATATCAACCAAGTCAATGAAAAATTTTTGATTGACAAGGCTAATATTAACCAAGTGTCAAGGGAAATGTTTTCATTGACAAGGTTATAAATATTAAAGAGGCACAGTCTTCATTTTCGCGGGTCCATTTGGCTAAGTCTCAGAAACGGGGATTTTTTAGCTCAGCAATTTAGTACTGGCTATCACAGCTCACCATTGAAATTTGAGCCTTCAAATCCATGTGCATCCATAATTATTGGCATTTGAAAGTTATAATGCCCTACTACACATTAGCGATACTATGCAATATATAGAAAAGTCATCTATAGAAATAGAAGGAGAAATGTCTAATTTAAGGTATATTTGAAGGAAATATGCAATTTTCGTACATTTCTAGTGCTTCTGAAGGATACTTAAGAATATTCAAGACCCAAATCAACCAATAAAAATGAAGACTGGTCCCCTTTAACCAATAGATGCCAATGGACAAAGTTTGCTACTTACGGTAATTTATTTTAAATGGTGTCAATATCCAACAAATTTCAATGTTTTGATTGTCACAGTAATATTTTGATTGTCATGGTTAATATTTTACAAGTAAGGATGAATTTTTTTTAATTTTAAAGACTTATATACAAATTTCTGCAAATAAATCATATCAAATTGATTAAGAATAAACTGAAAAACAATTCAAGATGACCGTTTTTGCATTCGGCTAGAATAGCTACATTTTAAATACATTTCTTGAAATTTGGCAGACTTGAAATACTCAGTATAACTATTTATTACAATCTGGATAAACGAAGCTGTTATTGTGGCAAACACGTTAGCTAGTTGAACAAATTTTGGATTCGGTATTAGATTTTTTGCTAGTTGGATATATGTTGAATTCTAAAATACTGTTTGCTAATTATTCTAAATACTTATATGATTGGGAATTTACTACATCACAATTTTTAATATTCAGATCTAACTTCATTTATTTATCACGTAACTTACTTAAACCCTCGCAATTTCTGTTGATTTTTAGTATAGTTAAATGACTTAAAAATAGTGCTCACACGAATAGTCGAATATTAAAATTCGAATCCATTTTGACGAATATTCGAATCGGATTTTACCATTCGATTATTCGCATATCTAATAACTAACTTGATGAATTTGTTTAAAGCTATAACATTGCGCTATCAAATGCCCCCGTGTACTAAAATGGCGGCTAATGCAAAAACAAGAAAAGAGAAGTTTGGAATACTGTTCTAAACATGAACCAAACACCAAAACAACTTGCAAGATGACTGCAAACTACAATATTCCGTTTAAAAATTCAACTTCAAAGTTGCTGATTTCAACTATTATCAATAAGAAAATCCCGATTGGTTAGCGAAAAATGACAGAAAGCCGACATCTCAAATTGGACGGTGTTGACACAAGACAAATCGGACCAGGTTGTTTGTTCCCGAATTTCATAGGCCTAATTATACTTTCGTAATACCATTTATTAACAGTACGACAGTAGATAATCATTTTTTTAATGTTATAAAAGATGATTATAAAATGTAAACATGCTTTGATATATCATCGAAAGAATTTGAAACATAGATCCGCCGGGTATATTGTGTAGAAGCATGTTAAATGGCACCGCCGGATGTTATGATTTGCACACGGATTCTGACCTTTGACCATCTCCTCCAGCAAGTCAAAACGAAAGTAGAGAAATACTGTTAATTGATTAGCTGTTATAAATAGCTACCTTTATTGTCCAATCAGATTAAGGAACGTTCGATGATCTTTTTTCTGTGTTTATTTTGTTTCATTACGATAGGATTTTAATTGAAAAATTTAATGGATTATTCAATATTGACAATTATGGCTCAGATGCTACAAAATGTAAATAATCTCTTTAAAAACGACATTTATTATCCCTATTGAGTTGTTTACAGTTATAAGTCCATACAGCAGCTGAGAATACGGCGAATTTCAGTTGTAAATAGCCGTTTTTTCAATGCGATTTTTTAATGCAAAATATCGTCGAATATTCGAATGCAAATCGAATGATACTGTCGAATAGTCGAATGGTAAAAATCACCATTCGTGTGAGCACTACTTAAAAAATTACTAAATTGTTAGCGCAGATTTTAGATAAAAGATAAAATGGAGTTATACAGAGGGGAAATATGTTAAAGCTTAGGTGAAATGTAGAAAATGTACCTTTATTGGTGCTCACCATCAGTCCATACAGAACAGGGCCATATTTCACAAAAGATCATAACTCTAAAATTAGTAGTAGATTTTGATTTATAAATTTTTTATTTCATACGAACGATTCTCTAGATTAATGTTCTCTCAAATTGTACATGAACGTGCTAGGGATTATTTTTTGTACAGTTCACTTAAGCTTTAGAGAATGGTACTTTATTTTGAATTAACAACACTTTCATATGATGGGGGATTAGCAGCATACTCTGGAGGTTCAACTGGCTTTACGGGATAGGGTTCATAGGCCATATTCTGTTGTCCTGGATAAGTTGGATAATTCACACCGGGCTGCATTTGAGCTGTCTGGACACCATTATCTGTAAAATATAAAAATGCACTTAAAATAAATTTAACATTTATATGATTGAGCATTTCATATATTTTTCTAAAAGAAGATCACAATTTCTTATTAGAATCTAGACCGACAAGTTATCTCTGCCAGCGGCATTGAGAGAGACAGGTATTCCGGTCTAATTAGAATCGTACATTAAAATGGTAATCAAAGGCTTAGCGTCTGAAGATTTATTGAATTTTCTAGAAAAAAATTCTAAATCGTTATTGAAGCAAATACCATTTGGTTGGGGTATCATTGCTTTTAGAAAAAAATCATCTGTTAATTCAGTTTTGTATTTTTAGAATGACAGGAATCGGAGACCTCGAATGTAGACAATCACAATTCTGATAAAGTAGAAAAAAAATCGTTGTTATGGGGATATTTCATAGCATGTATTTCGTGAACTCACTACACTTACTTCCATATGTTACGGTTGACATGGGACCATTTTGTATCGTATTAGCATTTCGTTGTTTCTTTCTGCAACATAAATACACACACACGCCGACTGAAATACCTACAAGAACTGATATACCACTACCTATTCCCCAAGAATATCGTCCTACACTGAAAATACATAAAACAGTACATCAATAATTTATATGCACTGGATTATTTTACACGTATAAGCCTGTTTGTAAATAAGATATCAATCTCTGCACTAGAAAAATTATAAATCAGTAGAATATGGATCATTTTGCATTAAAAAAAAAAACACCTTAAAGGGTTTTATTCTTTCATGCACAGTAATTATTCAGAATCGGATTTCATCCTTTCATATGCACCATACACTGTAAAATATTTCTGTAAGATAACGTCGAATTGTCTGTTAAAAAATGACAGAAATGATCTGTAATTTGGATTACATTTTTATCCATGTATTTTTACAGAAAAATTTGCAGTATAGAACTGTGAAGGTTGACTTTCTTGTAATGGCAATAAGTGAATTAAATAAAAAATATGCATACAAATTAATAAAAACTCACTAATTATAAGAGGAATATTTGCAACATTTGTAATCTGCTATTCCTGTATCATAACAACATCCATTACTACAATATTTTGTTGACTGGTAAATAGTTCCTTCATTTTGTGTACAGTATTCTGATAAACAGACTAAAATAAAGAGAAAGATAGTGGACCACGGCCATATACGCCTAACGAAAAAGTCGAAAAAGGAAAATATTTAATCAGGAGAAAACTAAACTTTCTCAAACCTTTCGATTTAGGTCCAATAACATCCATTTTAAGTTTCATCAAAATCGGTTGAAAACTAAGAGAGTAATAGCATATTTAAGATTTGGGGCAAGGGCAATAACTCTGCTTGTAACGATCGAAAATAGCTCAATTTCGAACTTGATCTTCGTTTTCTGAATATATATACACATATCAAATTTCATTTGATTCCGTCAAAAACTCTAGTTTTAGAGCGTTTACAAGGAAATGTTGATGGACGGACCGACGGATTTGGGGCAAGGGCAATAACTCTGCTTCTAACGATCGAAAATAGCTCAAATTCGAACTTGATCTTCGTTTTATGAATATGTATACACATATCAAATTTCATTTGATTCCGTCAAAAACTCTAGTTTTTAGAGCGTTTACGAGCAAATGTTGACGGACGGACCGACGGACGGACGGACCGACGGACGGACCGACGGACGGACGGACAGGGGTGACTACAATATACGTCCTCATAGAGAGATGAGGGCGTATAAAAATATTATGGTAATGGTATATTAGTTGTGTGTCCACAACATTATCCATACTCACCAAAACTGACTTAATTATTATAGTTAAATTTTCTTTTCCTGCGAAATAAAAGACCCTTTAATTCTTCCATTTGGTGATGGATTTATCATTATTTTCTCATCAATGGTTTTAGAGGTTAGAGAACATTTTTGTAAGGGAAACGTCAAACGTTGCGTTTATCTGTATTAGACAGGGTTATTTTAACAGACTATTACCATCTGTCGATCGAATTTAATGTAAAATGGACTCAATATCGACTGTGCATAACTTTTTTGGAGTGAAACTTTCAAACGAGTTATAGTCGATTGTATGCTTTAAAGTATTTTTGAAATGATTTGGAAGAGTAGCATATCATGCCTAATTATATGATGGCCAGGTGTAGGAATGTTATTATTTTCCACAGAACGACTGCTTTAAAGCGAAACTCTTAAGCATGCTGACGCTTCCATTCCAAAATGATGCAAGCTTTTAAGAATTCACACATGAAAGTTCATTAAAAAGTTATGATCGTAACAAAAACAATTCTTTTTAAATGGCATTTAGCAATTGTAAGCACAATATATAGACACAGCTTTATGGAACAACAACCAGTGATTGGTGTTCCATAAAGCTGTGTCTATAATTATATTAAACAACGTATTCTATATAAACGCACACACATAAGTGAAATTGACAAGGCCGTAGACAGACTTGTTCAAAGGAGCATACATATTCGTATGTCAATTTCCATTTGAAATTTAAATGGTGACTTACCTGTCAATAGGGAGACAATCAGTGTTATTTTAAATATGTAATCAACCATTTTAGTCGCCATGTTCTCTTAGATATTTCCTTCTGTTTACCTTAGGTGATTATCTGGATATTATCCAAAAACTATTAATCCCAACTATTTCAAGTTTTTTTTTATTTCGTCAAAAATTATGTTAAATTATTACGAAATCTTCACAAATAAAAGGATATATTATTTCCAATCCCTTACTAAAAATAGGTTAAGACACACACACAGGTGATTTTGTGGGATTTCGTTATATAAAAGTCTTTACTTATTGTTTGTAGGCCTATTAGAAAAGGGTCCAGTGTCACGTGATCTTTCTATGATAAAGTGAACCAAGTGTAAAATTTATTGACATTAGCCTATCGTATAGATAAAGGATTGGTAATATTTTTATGTAACTTTATCTATTTCAACCTCAATGTTAGTTAGCTACCTCTATCAGTTTTCACCTTAAAATGTAATAATCACAGTGAATGTGTATATGGTAGAAAACTAATTAATAAGTAATATTAAGAACACAACACCTGTGCATAAGAACAGCTGTATAAGGACCAAGTGTCGGTATTTTTGACTGTCTTGATAGCGCACTGGACAAAGGCTGACAACTGTCTAATTCTATCAGTGGCTTTTATTTCGGCCGTTTTTGAACCTCAGAGGCTAAACAACACTTCAGCAAGGCGCCAAATTCAGAACCCGCAGTCTCATGTGGTATTGGACGTCCTGTTGGCGACTACCAAGCACACGTCGGTAATTCCACGTGAAACTAGATGCTTCTGTTTTGTTTGTTGTCCTAGATGAATTACTCTTCTAGTTCAAAAGATATATACATTGGTAATAATAAAATCGGGTCAACACAGGTAAGAGGGGTTTTGAATGAAAACCTTCCACCCAATTCCCCCCCCCCCCCCTCCCCCCTTTCAAATCTGGTGCCGGAATGGCTTCTCAAAATCGCGAACAGTTGAGCATATCAAAATAATGATCTTGTATTGACTAGTTTATATTCATTGACATGTAGAGTTTTAAGCACAGTCATCCAAAGTTGAAGAATTGATGCTTCACATATTTTTATCACTCATGACTGATTCAAATAAATTCACAACGGTGGAGGTTGGGCACATTATTATAGCATGCAGCTAAGTATAAAATGAGGATATCAATGGTTGGGCCAGTAAGATTCCAACTGCTAGGATGGAATATACCTGATATTGAACAACCATTTTCAAACTGATAAATTTTAGTGATGATTTATTTACAAGTGATAATGATTACAAAGGCCATGATAAAACATGTAAAAGTTGTAAGTGGGTGGTTCTTAGAATTCAAAACTATTTTTTAAACCATATCAAAATGTGAAAAGCAAGAACATATATGTGTTTATAAATATTTGATAACAATTAACTTATAAAAACCAGATCCAAAATAATAGTACATGATATGTATGTTTACATGAACATAACATAGGTAACTGTAGTACTTTTTTCTGCTCAATGATAATGTGTAAAAAGTAATTTCCATGATCATCCTAGGAGTCTTCTAGTCCATACCATAGGGTAACCTCAATTTATGAGGATTCATTTAGGGTAATATGGATTATTAATCCAAAGTATAAAAGATAAATCAAAGCTTTCCATTGGACAAAAACATTTCGGATCTGAAAAAAGCACAATCAGTTTCACGTATAAAGTAGAATACCAAGATAGAATTAACCTCCTCAGATACTTTCAAGAGAAAACTGTTCTATGTTATGCTTATTTTCGAATCATACTCTCTTTACACATTTCTAGATGCTTTCTTCAAGTAATAAAATCGTTAACTATCAAAGAAAATAACTTGGTTTTTTAACATTTATACCATATTCAGCAAGGGCTGGTGTAAGATCATCCATTGTTAATGTTATCTTCTTATCCTGAAATTTAATATATTATGTCCTATTAATCATACAGAATACTTATATACTGTTTGGTAATTAGAGGATCTTAAAGAAGATTTGTAAATATTATATTTAGTAATTTAGCAACGAATTTCTGAACTTACATATGACATAATTAGGAATGAAAGAATCTATTTGACTAACTATCAATAAGCATACATATTCCAAGCACTATTTCAGTATAGTTGGTTTTGGTGATGGCTTTAATTACACAAGAAGTTTTTTGCACTTCTGCAGTACCGATATGTAATGTAACTTAATATATAAGAGCTCACAATCAATTTTCACTGAGTTACCTACTCCAAACGATGCAATGTTGCATAAAAACAAAACATAATTCTTCATTTTTACCTTTCCTTGTTTCTTTGAACTTTGACCTGAAGCTTTCATTTTACAATGTTGTAGAGCATCATTTGCAATATCAGATATAAATTTTTGAGCTGCTAAAGAAACCAGTCTGATTCTGAAATAATAAAGATCAAAGGAATAAAGTTGTATTCTGTACTAGTTCGAAACTTGCTGACTCTGTATGTTCCAATCCTATGATAGCTATTTAGACATATGTGGCTGGGGGTGTCAGAAAAACTAAACCTTTGCGGTTGGAAGGGTTTCAGACGCCTATATGATAAGATAATCTAAAGTATTAACCGATGTATAAAACATTTATTTCATTTCACTGCATAAACCTTTAAAGGGATATGGTCACTATTGATATATCCAAATATTTTTAAATTGTCTTACACTCTTGGATCTGAGGAATCAAAACCAGATTTATTTAGATAATAAGCTGTCACAGAATCAGGAATCTGAAAATATTCAAATTTACATAATAAATGAATTGAATACAGTACCCGGTAACAAAATATTTTAACTGTTAAAATAGTACTCAATACATTAATGTAGGTAGATTGATATGGAGATGTGTACGAAGATTGCACAGTGTGAAACTCTGAGTCTGAGTAACAACATGTTTTACTTCTTTCAGGTTTTATTTTAATATTCTCTAATCTATGAAATGATATCAAAAACAAAGAAAGGAAGAAAGGAAATATATCATAGTAGTCAACCATAATTATATTAAAGGGGAACACTGATAACATATATTTGCATCATTCCAATTATCAGTCTGTTCTGTGATTCCAGTAAATCCACTTAAATAAACTAAAGTTTAAAGTCAAGTGTACTTTAACTTTCATTGAATACCCTCTAGTGGAATGCTGGAACTACAAACGTCTGATTGAAAATTATAATTGTGCAAATTGATTTAAAGGGGACCAGTCTTAATTTTTATTGGTTGATTTGGGCCTTTGTTATATGTAAATAGTCTTCAGAAGTACTCAAGCTATAAGAAAATCGCAAAATACCTTCAAATATATCTCAAACTAAAAAAATCACGTTTATTTATTTTTTTTCATTGCTGTACGCGGCTGGTCTCCAGCCTGTGTGAAAATTGTGTGTCTTGTTGACCAAGTCTACAATTCAAAATACGGTATGCTTGTGTGGGCCTGTGCAGTAGTCTGGATGACCTGACCTGCGCTGTTGCACCACGGGAATAACTTATTTGTTATCAAGATGGCGGGACGCTCAATGTGTAGTAGGGCATTGGGACTTTCAAACACGGATAATTAAGGATACACATGGATTTGAAGGGTTATAGTCAATTGGACCCTATTTGTTAATGGTCCCAATCCAAAATGGCCCTAAAAGTCAAAATGGTCCTAAAAACCAAAGTCAAAATGACCCTGTTTTTGGTCAAAATGGTCTCAAAAATTGCTCTTTGACTTCAACTAAATCATCGTCCAAAATGACCCCTGAAAAAAGTCAAAATGGTCCTGTTAATTTTTTTTTTTTAGTAATTAGTCCATTGATAATTGTAGCTTACATTGTGATACCAACTTATGAAATAAAAGAGGAAATAAGAATAAGAACATGAATATGCCAAAATGAAAAATATACATAGGAATGGCAGGACATCAATATTTGCAATGTCTTAAATTTTCTGTAACACCTAAAACAAAAGAGATTAATCAAGGTTTTAATTAAGTGTTTAAATTGATAAAATTGAAAAACAAAGTGCTCAATTAATTGAGCTAATAAAAAAAGGTTTTTAATTGAAATTAATTAAAAGATTAGGAATATATACTTCTCATAGTCATCTGTTGTCCTTCTTGACATGAGAACAAAGCAATATAATCCATGTAAGATATTCTTAATTACGGTATAAAGTAAAGACGTCAATAATGTTTCTTTACATTTAATTATACTTCATTATGCAATTTGTATTTGATTACTTTTATGAGTTTTAGGTTTTTAAAAGAATAATGTCATGCTATGTGTTCACATACCTGTTTTTAAAATGCTTACTAATAGATTACTACTTAGTCTCTACCTAGTGTTTTTTGGTAGAGTAATAATGAATGTGATTTCAATACTGAATATTTGTGCCTCCCTTGTAGTGCCAAGTGTAAATAGTGTTTAAAGTTTGAATGAAAACTGACTATTAACTATTAGTGCTGACTTTCTACTTAATTTGTCTATCTTGTTAAAATTGGGAAACGATATAATAAAATAATGTATAATGAGAATTTTTTTTCATTGAGACCATTTTGACTTTTTCAAAAGACCATTTTGACTTTTTCCAAGGGCCATTTTGACAATTTTTTTAAGACCATTTTGACCAAAATTTGGGACCATTTAGGATTAGTGTCCAATTGACTATAACCCGGATTTGAAGGCTCAAATTTCAACGGTAAGCTCTGTAGACTATTTCTAATTAGCTAAGCTAAAGATTTCACATCTTTGCGACCGTCGGATGATTGTCCGAAACAAATACCGCACGTAGCTCTTTAATAAGTGCCCCATACAAAATAAAGTTTAGAAATCTAACTTTCTGTACAATAATAAGACTAGTACAACAACTAAGCAAGGGACAAAGATGAGAAAAAACGAAATGACACTGAAAAAATACATCATAAATTGAATACCGTGGGAGGGAAATCTTCTAATT
This sequence comes from Lottia scabra, assembly GCA_029955415.1. Taxonomy (NCBI): domain Eukaryota; kingdom Metazoa; phylum Mollusca; class Gastropoda; family Lottiidae; genus Lottia; species Lottia scabra. The sequence continues at coordinate 970,498 of JARJEI010000041.1, forward strand.
GTAAAACTAAATCACTGAGAGGTACACCAGCCGTCTTTTGTTCCGGCTGATTTTGATTAGATGTCGTGGTAGGAGTCTGAGATGAAGGAATTATTCCATTAGCTACTTCATCCCCTCCGGAGGCCGCCATATTTGTTATTCTTCTGACTAATATGTACCCACCAATTTACAAATCGTATCCAATTTAAGTTAGGCCATTCGACATTACTAGTTTACAACGTAACCAATACCGTTATTTATGAAAATTCAAATCTTTATTGCAGGTTTTATTTCAAATCGAATGATAAGAATATAGAAAACAACAAATATTCATTTCAAAATTACAATGCGAAAGTTGTTCTGAGCATTATAAAATACTGCATTTTAAGAATCCGGCTTTAGATAGACATGACATAATGGATCAATGAAAAATAAGACAAATAAACCTAAACAAATTAAATTTCCTTGGACTATTCTAATCAAAAACTATCATAACTCCTTATTCATATGCATTCTCTCATAGAAATATCAACTGTAGAAGAGAATCATTAAGCTACACAAAACAAATGGTTTTTATTCCTGCAAACCCCTCCGACCCCGCATTTATTTTGGCAGACGGTGGGAAAGAGTTTAAAAATCAGAAGGTATTATCTAAACTCTCGGTTCCCAACATTTTGGACTCTTCGTACCCCTATTTTATTACGCAATCTCCAGGTACCCCTTCGCACACCCTAATTAATATTAAGAGCCAACACTGCTTTTTCAATCAACTTCTTGAATCTTGTCTAAGAGCAGGCCTCTTAGGTACCCCCTGTGGTGTTAGTTGGTAAACCTAAGGGCTACTATCTATCTATAATTGGCTACCCTCGGTCGGTTGGGAACCGCGGATCTAATTTAATACAGTGATTACACCCAATGAGGCACTGCGACTCATTCTTTTGGTGCTTAACCTTAGAAAAACATGATTGAGTCAACTTGACCACCATTTTAAAACGAAGATTTATTCAGGTAATATTATACGATAAGGAGAAGGCTATTATAACCACAATTTCTTTAACTAGAGTATGTTACGTGATATGCTATTGTGATTGAATACAATTATGTTCAAATAGAAGTAGAACGCATAGATTGTACGTTAACATGAGTCCCACGTTGAATAGGCTCAATGCGCATGTATGTTCCCTATAGTATGTTATTTGGGGAGAGGTAGCGAAGCGAATAAATTCTTTAACGTGACACTGTTTACCTTCTCTTTGAATTAAATACGTCATGGAAAAAGAAAATATTTAACATCCTTGTTGAGTGATTGTGTAATATCAAGCTGTAAACTAGAATATAGAGTATCAATATCTGAATATGGATTTATTACTTGGAGTTTCTTTATTGTTCTTGACTCTAATAACAGGTGAACGATATATTATTTACTTCTACATTATAAAAATAAGGATCATTGCTGAAGGGAACATATTGCATTTTCGGGTTAATTTGGGTCTTGTGATGTAAATAGTTCATTGTTCATAAAAACATGATATGACAATTTTACTGCATTTTTAATTATTCCTATTTTCTTCCTGAAACGTTTTTAAACACAGTCCTGCTAAAATCATACAAAGACCTTAAATTTACATGACAATATGTGCTGGAAATTATGTGCCCTTTCGTGTTATTTCTGCCTTGAGTTATTATATTATTGACTAGTGATGCATGTTGCTGTGTATTATGTTTAGGCTACCTCTCTAAATTATTATAGTTAATATCGATTACAAATATATGATATTATTTATCTTAATATTATTGTGCCCAAAGTATATAGGATCATTCGTTTATAATATGATCGAGTCTCAACAACACACATAATGCCTTTAACATACTACATGTTAGTGCTCACACGAATGGTGATTTTTACCATTCGACTATTCGACAGTATCATTCGATTTGCATTCGAATATTCGACGATATTTTGCATTAAAAAATCGCATTGAAAAAACGGCTATTTACAACTGAAATTCGCCGTATTCTCAGCTGCTGTATGGACTTATAACTGTAAACAACTCAATAGGGATAATAAATGTCGTTTTTAAAGAGATTATTTACATTTTGTAGCATCTGAGCCATAATTGTCAATATTGAATAATCCATTAAATTTTTCAATTAAAATCCTATCGTAATGAAACAAAATAAACACAGAAAAAAGATCATCGAACGTTCCTTAATCTGATTGGACAATAAAGGTAGCTATTTATAACAGCTAATCAATTAACAGTATTTCTCTACTTTCGTTTTGACTTGCTGGAGGAGATGGTCAAAGGTCAGAATCCGTGTGCAAATCATAACATCCGGCGGTGCCATTTAACATGCTTCTACACAATATACCCGGCGGATCTATGTTTCAAATTCTTTCGATGATATATCAAAGCATGTTTACATTTTATAATCATCTTTTATAACATTAAAAAAATGATTATCTACTGTCGTACTGTTAATAAATGGTATTACGAAAGTATAATTAGGCCTATGAAATTCGGGAACAAACAACCTGGTCCGATTTGTCTTGTGTCAACACCGTCCAATTTGAGATGTCGGCTTTCTGTCATTTTTCGCTAACCAATCGGGATTTTCTTATTGATAATAGTTGAAATCAGCAACTTTGAAGTTGAATTTTTAAACGGAATATTGTAGTTTGCAGTCATCTTGCAAGTTGTTTTGGTGTTTGGTTCATGTTTAGAACAGTATTCCAAACTTCTCTTTTCTTGTTTTTGCATTAGCCGCCATTTTAGTACACGGGGGCATTTGATAGCGCAATGTTATAGCTTTAAACAAATTCATCAAGTTAGTTATTAGATATGCGAATAATCGAATGGTAAAATCCGATTCGAATATTCGTCAAAATGGATTCGAATTTTAATATTCGACTATTCGTGTGAGCACTACTACATGTATCTTATTTTTATACACTTGAAACAATAAAGTTTAATTTATGTGATAATTCTAACAAAAAGTGGAAACCGAATGGTGATAATTTCTAATATTTCAAAATCAAAGTTTATGCCCTTGGACCACAGAGTTTAATGCCATAACTATATGATATGAAAATATTATTGTTTTTTTTTTCTAGAGTCATTTGGGGCATATTGTAAAACAACCTCCCTATTGAATAGTTATCGTTATTGCCTCAATGGATGCTGTAAATATACAGGATATGATGTGTGCTGTTCATCATCATATTATTATACTTACAAATACAATAGTTATGGCAACTCATATTATACAAGTAGTGGGTATGTATTTCTTTAAAAAAAATAGTTTTCTATTCTAGAGAATACAAGAAAAATGAGCTTAATCACTGTTTTAAGACTTGTCATTATCTATTTTACAATTTTCTCTATGTCATTCTTCTATTAAAGCCTACATTTCTTTGATCTGCAGCATCTTTATTGGAAACTATACCTCTCTGGTGTTATTTTCAGAGTAACAACAAGTGTTCTGTGGATAATAATCTGCTCTGTAGGCGCCGTTATAACGGTAGTTGTTGTTGTTATTGTAATATGTTGTTGTCGTAGAAGACAAGGTGCTGCTGGAGCTATCGTGCGAACAACTCCCATGCAACCAATGACTATTTCAAGTAAGTGATAAACAATTCAATGTTGCATGTATTGTTGCGTTTTCTTTGCCCTAGTCTTGAAAAAGAAGGCTATGTTCATCCACTATATCAGTCAAACGCACTGTGAATCTTTATCCACTACGTGTGTACAATGCTCAATAGACCTTAACTAACTTTAAAACTTGAACAGCACACCAAGAAAGAATTTAAGTAAGTAATCTACAGAGTATAAACAACAATTTCTAAAAATGTTTTAATTCAAACTGAATATATTCACTATTGCTTAAGAAAATAATGTGATAATAACCAAGAAATCCAATACGAGGTATCAAATAGCTTTAGTATCCGTCACCAACATGAAATAGAATTAATGTGCATTATTTTCCCTAAATAATGGGATGCTTATTATATAAGAATCAATCCAATGGGAATGTATTCACCCATAGGCGTACGGGGCGTTTGTTGAGCGGGGGGGCAAAACCAATTTGCCCGACAACTAATGCTAATTTGCCCGACAACGAAATGTAAATGCCCGACAAGTCGACCCCCACCCAACCCCTAATTCCAAAAACTTCTCGCCATCTGCCTTATCACATCATTTCCGAACGATTGTATTTTTTTAAATTTCCTTCATGAAAATCATTGGGGGGGGGGGGGGGGGGGCAATTGCCCCCCCTGACCCCCCGGCCCGTACGCCTATGTATTCACCTCCTTTCCTTAAAGGGCCATTCTGCTTTTTTGAAAAAAGTTTCCATTGTCAAAAGAATCGCAAATGCTACATGAAAGCATTTTCAAAGTATGCTTATTGCATCTCTATATCTTCTTGATCAAACTGAATTTGGTTTTAAAGGGTTAATTACAATCAGGGAGTACTTATTGTTAATTAAGCAATTTGACCTAGTTTTGGTGTTTGCCCTTTAAATGGCTCAATATTTCTAGCTGAAACCTTATAAATACACAAATGGGACATTTCTCTACTATTAGACGTTTATTTTACTCAAATCCGTTCAGTAGTTTCCTATCAGCGTCCAAAAAACATAACACACTTAAAAACCTTACGTAAGGTTTTAAAAATTTTAGCATGTTTTTAGCATTTAAAAATTAACGGCTGGATGTTTTTAGTTAAAACTTTCAGATACATTAAAGGGCACATAGTTACAGATTTTGGTGTAAAGTTTTCACAAATTTGAGCAAAAAAATTTTTTGACCTAAAAAAAAATTCAGACTGTCCCTTTAAGAAATCAATTATGATTCTTGGTTTCAGAAAACAGCACAAAATTCCATCGCACAATAAAAATAGAACTGTTTTAAATTATTTACAACAGAGTGAATATTAACACAAAAGATTCAACTTCAGTCGTCTTAAAATTATTGACACACCCAATATTATAATGAAAGTCTGGAGTTTATAGTTGTACTGATATAACTTCTGTCAACTTAACACAGTCGTATTTTGTTGATTTTAATATTTGTAGTGCAGAATGTAAGGATTGGTATATAGAGAATTTTCGTCACCCATGTTTGCTATATGTTTTCTATTATTATTTTTAAGCCATGGGTATTATTATTCAATACTTTCCCCTCCCATTCAGAAAATCTATGATCCATTACATAAGCACATCTATATTTTGGTTTGTCCGATGGACTGTTTGGGAATAATACCAACCAAACTTGTTCCCTGTTTTTATTCAAATAAATTTAGATTCAATATACATCAAAACATGTATATGCATGATCTGAAAACTGAATGGTATTTTCTTCAGCTACTGGTGTTCAGACAAGTTATATGCAACCAGGTATAGTTTATCCACAAGCTCAACCAGGGGTAATGTATCCACCTCAGCCAGCGGGATATCCACAGCCAGCACCAGGTTATCCACAGCCAGCACCAGGTTATTCACAGCCAGCACCAGGTTATCCACAAGGGGCCACATCCGGATATTCTCAACAAGCATCTCCCGGATATCCACATCAACCACAACAACAAGATACGAAATCAAATCCAAACTACCCCACATCATTTCCCGATAACAGTGAGTCTTCAGCACCACCAAGCTATGAGAGTTTAGGGGGACACAGCAATGCTGGGTATGATGAGTCTCAGTATGAACGCCTTAATAATTAAGATCTGTTTAACGTCCAGCCCAAATCTACACTTTTATAAGTAGCCATTTATTCGTCACTCCTCTAACATTTTTAATGTGCAATTGCAATATATTATGTAGTTGTGAAATATTATCTAATTATTTATATAATTCAAAACATTCCACAATGTTTCCCAAAAGATATTGTTTTGAAATACACTGGTTTTCTGCTGTTGATAATAAATAATAATTAGACATTTGAAATATTTTATAATTAATTTAGTCTTTCTCTAATTGTTACTTTTTAACACGAAGTTTAACTAAGAAATGGTTGATTTTGATTATGTATTTGCAAAATGTAAATGTGTATCATTTATGTTACAATTTCTAAATTCCATGCAGTTTTTTTTTTGAATAATGTTATGTTATTGCAATAGCTATTTTCCATGCTATCTAAAGGCAGATCACTTTTTCCTTTTTTTAAATGCCAAACGAAACTTTAATGTTTAATGCGTGAATGTTTTGTTGTATTCAACCCTGAACTCAAAACAGTCGGACTTGGCATTTAAATGCGACAATTTGTTTTCCAAAAAATGCTTTATTGATTAATTCATGAATGCAAATTTTTTATTTTTGTAAACTATGGTCGTTTTTGCCAAATTAAGCCATGGTAAACGTGTCTATCTGTTTACCACGCCGTGGACGCCGTGGTATATATTTCTCAATGCATTAAAATTAATTTTACAGATTTCTACAACATGCTTGTTATTTGATACATAATGTAATAAAGATTAGAATATATGGCCTAATTTTCACCCTTGTCATTAAAGATAATTATGTATCCGAATTCGAAGGGGAACTTTCTGCAATATTTGTACTTCGAAAATCTAGTCAAAGGCATCATTGCATACAGTTAAACATTTTCAGTTATTTCAATCTAACTTTTGCTTGGATTAAGTTAGATTATATTTAACACTATATTTATCATTATACCAATATATTATTATTGAAATTTAATAGTGGTCTGAATTTTTAAATAAGATTGCCTCCCGTTAATTGTATTCACCACAATCTGTGGGTTTTCGATTGTGGTTTGTAATTTATTAGAGTTGCAGATCAAAATGTCAAAATATCATTTTTGATATACAAAGCTTCCAACATGAAATATTAGCAAATTGATCATTGGTTACTTCGGCGGCCATTGGTCAGGCTTTCATATGACAAAATATGGACAGCTTTCATCGAGGTTACAGAGAAAAGTTAAGAACGTTGTATTCCGTGTTTTAATAAGGAAAGAGATAGCAAACGAATTAGAATGGTTCTATAGATGTAAGAAAATCTTCTTAAATTGTTAGCAGCAAGTTCCAGAAAATCAACCGCGTTATAACATATAATTCGTCCAAAATTCACAAAACTCCTAGAGCCGTGGCCCCTGTTTAATTCGAAATATGGTTTTGTGTCTCCTCATCGGGAGGCCAAATGCATTTGACCACAGGCAACTACAGACCTTACGCACCAAAATATAGTTATATCAAATGTAGGCTAGTGAAAAAATTATACACATCTTCCCCAGGTTGGGAACCACTGGTTTACAGGAAATGTTGGCCACATCTAAAGGACTATATGGTTATTTGTTACAGAGGTATTTAAATTATCTGTATCCAATTAACTTTATGACCATATTGTGATTAAAGTAATATTTTTACTGTGACCAATTACTGTGACTAAATTTACCTGACACTCAGAATAGAATTAGAGGTTAGAATGTTTCATTCAGATATCGTTTCTAGTGTGATGAAAGGCGGAAACTAGTTCTACCGTCTTAGATAACCTACATAATTAAAATTGATATGTCCTTAACCGAGTCTATGAAAGTAATTAGTCTACTGGGTTGTGTATTATATAAGGTATCTAGAGATACCAATAAGCTATCACACTAATTGAAGGAATCCATGTAAATAAGCTGCAGGATATAAGATTCCTTTATTACAAAAAGCGAATCCTTAACTATTCATAATGTCTACCAGTAATACATTGTTTGAGACAGAAGAAACAGTGAACATTTTTAAGTAATACTTCTTGAAATGAATACAAAACGTGCTGAAATATCCAACAAGGTACTTCAAACTTCTTCTGAAAAATATATTAATAAGGTTTAAAAAGGTTAATTCTGTTGGCACGCGCTGATCCGGCCTAATCATAAAATAATGTTGTAAATTTACCACTCATATCAACTACTAATGTACTTCCTTTTCTAGAATAATTTTCAATTTTTTTTTTGCACGATCAATCCACTATAATTAGTGTTGTGGTGGGTATCGCTAACGAGCTCCACTATCAACAAGAACTTTAAAACATTTTAACAATCATATGATTATAATAGCTGTGACTTTTAGAGAAAACTCTTCCTGTTATTTCTCAAGTACAGTTTTATGTTTCTTTCGGAAACGTTCTATGTTCTAATTAATTCTATAAAGTTCATGTTTTTTTTTAATTCTTGAGAAAATTAAATATCTTGCCACGTTAACCTCTAATAAATTCCGTTCTGAAAGGTATCATGTAGTAAGAAAATAGCCGATAGCTAAAGAGTTCTCTATTCAAATAAATCATGTTCTAGTGATGTTATTCTGGAAATATTTAATTGCGAAATGCTGTCTGAGCACGGCTCATGGAACATAAATAGCCAGTGTGGATTTAGAGAGATAAAGCAGTATTTTATTGACCGTTTCATTAAAGAGGCACATTTTCTCTTAGATTCACTGACATTTTTAAACTCACGTAAATATTAAGCGATTAGAAAAATTTAAGTCTAGCTCGTCCATTCAAATCTATCATGTCGTTTATATGTTAATTAAATGCGTATGGATGTAAATAAGTTGTACTTATGACATTAACCAGCATAAATACATACTTAAATATGAAATATCGTGCAATTGAGCGAATATCAGATGAATCAGCTCAAGTTGATGATTACATCATAATACTGGAATTCAAGCATGGTCTGGTCCCTACATGCCCGATCGTTTACAGCTATAGAGACACTGTAATGAATCCTTCGTTTAAAGCTTTATTGAACTAGAGCGCCAGTATATTGTATCACTAACGAAATCCTCTATCATAAGTGTTGTGGTGGGTATCGCTAGAGTGCTCGACTATAACATGTTCTTCATGAGCTCCACTATAATAAGTCTTGTGGTTGGTATCACTAACAACTCCACTGTAATAAGTGTTGTGGTTGTTGTCGCTAGAGATCTCCACTATAATAAATGTTGTGGTTGTTGTCGCTAGAGAGCTCCACTATAATAAGTGTTGTGGTTGGTATCTCTAGAGAGCTCCACTTTAATAAGTGTTGTGGTTGGTATCGCTAGAGATCTCCACTATAATAAGTGTTGTGCTGGGTGTCGTTATAGAGACATCTGCTATAATAAGTGTTGTGGTGGGTGTCGCTAGAGATCTCCACTATGATAAGTGTTGCTAGAGAGCTCCACTATAATAAGTGTTGTGGTGGGTGTCACTGGAGAGCTCCATTATGATAAGTGTTGCGGTGGGTGTCGCTACAGAGCTCCACTATAATAAGTGTTATGGTTGGTGTCGCTAGAGAGCTCCACTATAATAAGTGTTGTGGTGAGTGACGCTACAGAGCTCCACTATAATAAGTGTTGTGGTGGGTGACGCTACAGAGCTCCACTATAATTAGTGTTGTGGTGGGTATCGCTAACGAGCTCCACTATTACAAGTGTTGTGGTGGGTGTCGCTATAAAGACATGCACTATAATAAGGGTTGTGGTGGGTGACGCTATAAAGACATGCACTATAATAAGTGTTGTGGTGGGTGTCGCTATAAAGACATGCACTATAATAAGGGTTGTGGTGGGTGACGCTATAGAGACTTCTACTATAAAAAGTGTTGTGCTGGGTGTCGCTATAGGGACCTCTACTATAATAAGTGTTGTGCTGGGTGTCACTAGAGAGACCTCTACTATAATAAGTATTGTGCTGGGTGTCGCTATAGAGACCTCTATTATAAAAATAGCGATGCCCCATCGTAATACGCCCACTTTTGTAAAGGCAGCCAAGTTGTCCGGGAGGTCGACAAGAACTATCAGTAAATGAAACATTTGTCGAAAACCGTGCCATCAAGAATGTTAACAAAATTGAACGATTTTTGAGTGTTTACAACTACAAGTTAACAAGGGCAATAACCCATGAAATAGTTTTCAATTCGTCTGATTTTCAATAGGGTTCATAAATATTTTTCGAGGTTTCTGATATTCAATAAGGTTTATCCTAATGTCAATACAAACACTCATACCAAGTTTCATCAAAATCCATCAAGAATCCAGCTCTCTATGGTGTCTACAACCTATTTTCAAAAGCAAGGGCAATAACCCAGGAAATATTTGTCGATTCCTCTGATTTTCAATAGGGTTCATCCTTGGGTGATTACAAACACTCACAGCAAGTTTCATAAAAATCCATCAAGAAACCAGCTCTCCAACATGACCACAACTTTGTAAAAGGCAGAAAAATTAACGCGTTTTAAAGAACAAGGGCAATAACTCATCAAATATTATTTCGATGTTTCTGATTTTCAATAGGGTTTATCCTAAAGTCAATACAAACACTCATACCAAGTTTCATCAAAATCCATCAAGAAACGAGCTCTCTATGGTGTCCACAAGATATTTTCAAAAGCAAGGGCAATAACCCATGAAATATTTTTCGATTCGTCTGATTTTCAATAGGGTTCATCCTTGGGTGATAACAAACACTCACAGCAAGTTTCATCAAAATCCATCAAGAAACGAGCTCTCTATGGTGTCCACAAGATATTTTCAAAAGCAAGGGCAATAACCCATGAAATATTTTTCGATTCGTCTGATTTTCAATAGGGTTCATCCTTGGGTGATAACAAACACTCACAGCAAGTTTCATCAAAATCCATCAAGAAACCAGCTCTCTATCGTGTCCACAACTTTGAGAGTGTAACGGCTGAAAAATTAACGTGTTTTAAAGAACAAGGGCAATAACTCATAAAATATTTTTTCGATATTTCTGATATTCAATAGGGTTTATCCCAATGTCAATACAAATACTCATACCAAGTTTCATCAAAATCCATCAAGAAACCAGCTCTCTATGGTGTCCACAACATATTTTCAAAAGCAAGGGCAATAACCCATGAAATATTTTTTGATTTGTCTGATTTTCAATAGGGTTCATCCTTGGGTGATAACAAACACTCACAGCAAGTTTCATCAAAATCCATCAAGAAACCAGCTCTCTATGGTGTCCACAACAATTGTGGACAGGCAGACAGACGGACAGACGGACAGACAGACAGACAGACAGACAGACAGACACGGGCGACTACAATATACGCCCACATTAATGTGTGGGCGTATAAAAAGTGTTGTGCTGGGTGTCGCTATAGAGACCTCTATTATAATAAGTATTGTGGTAGAAGTGGGTAGTGAATAAGGGAATGCTCACACCTTGAGAATACCTGATATTACTAACAGTACAACTGGGTTGAAAATAGTGCTTTATTTGGTAATTTTATTGTGGAGACTCACAGGAAAACACATAGTATATTTATCATCACGATTAAGAGTTTGTGAATGATAGATTTATATAACATATTTACACTCATCCGACGATCGTCTTAGTAAAATAAATACTATCATTATGTCTGGTCTGTTGTTGACCATAGATAACATTGTTTTAGAAGGTATTAACGTCCGTGACAGGTAGTACTAGTATATAACGTCGAGGACTAGAATTAATACCTCTTAGTGTTCTTTACTAACAAGATACATTTCAGATTATTGTTTATTTTCATTCCAAATGGAGTTAAAGAAAATATAAAGAGGTTTTCTTAACTTTGTATGTGTATCGAGGACACTGATAGAATCAATTTTCACCATTCAAATTTCCATTCCGACGTCTGTGGTTCTTGCAATTCCACTTAAACTAACGCGTTTTATGACGTCACTCCCAGTGACCCTACGGAAGCTACTATTGATATCTATGCAGATCAGTGGGGGTGACATCATAAAACGCGTTAGTTTAAGTGGAATTGCAAGAACCAATGATGTCAATAAGGTCAAGTACTTGAATTGACAATCCATGTATACACATCTTTTGTATTACTTAATCGATGACCCGTAATCTTATTCATTAAGAACAAGAAAGGAAGGAAGTTGAACACGTTTGATAAGACAATAATTTAAAACAATTCTCAAGTAATGCGGTTTTGAAACCACCATTTCACTGGACTACGATGTACCTCGATGGTTACTTTTTTTTCTTTGGTGTACGCATGAACCTGACGAATACGTTGTAATATGGATCCGACTCCATGAGAGATCTGCCACGAACTCCTACCTGTATATTACGATTAGCTACGACAACTGTCATTAACACCGGGAAATATATTGCTTACGTAATGCTACTTTTCGATAACATTTAGTTACGTTAGGTATGTCCCACACATTCCCGTTAGAGCCGATAAATCCCTATGTCGATAAAGATCGATTAAAATTCGTATAGAGATTATAAAGAGAGATCCTTAAGGATGAATTTGCAACATTTTCTGACCACCCGATAGCTTCAGACTATTCCAATGCATTCCCTATATGAGCGCTCTCTGGTCTCTGCAATACCAAAACACATTGAAATGTCCAAAGGCCGGTCATTGCTTGAGTTATTCCGTTACACAAAGATGTTTCGTTCGATGTTCGGCCAGTATGAATGAGTTTTATATTCAATAATGAATATTCTAGTAGGTCTTGCTAGTTATTGCCAACAATGCCTCGTTCCCTCTTTATTTCGTTATTTCTACTAGTTCACTTAATATTCATTAAAACTGCTTTTCAATTAGGCACAACTTCACAACATCACGATGTTAAAACAGGCAACTATAATACGCACCAACAGGAGTTATTATCGGTTAATTGTCCCCTTTTAACCACAAAGTAGCAGCGAAACGTACAATAGCGGACATTGAACCTATTCACAGTGACACAGAAACAGAAACGTGTAATCGAGATACAATTATATTGTATTAGAGTTGCCTTCCGAGTGGTAAGGGTCTCTTAATTTTAATTTGTGTAGTTGAGATATAAATGAAGGCGTTTGTGGTCGCTATGTCCAGCAAATTCATTCTCATAATAATAGACCTTCGTATTGACCCCAATCAATCCCATAGTTAGTACTGTTACAGATGATAGATCTGTTGATGAGACGTATTCACTTTCAACTTGTCGCCCTATATTTCACTTCGTTAGTAACCCTTTAATCGTATGGTTACAAAATAGTCTCTAATGAATCTTTGATAGGAATGATTATGGTACAAAGACGACAGAGAAACTATGACACACGCACTATCAAAGCAGTCTGTGAACGTTCTGAGTCACAAGCAACTGTCGTAAAATGATGATGTTTTGCCATTCGTATCTTTAAGAGATCCATTAAAGTCAGCCTGAAATCTCTACTCATTGAACAGTAAAGAATAAAGTTGACACCGTTATTGATGAGCGCCATCATGTCCATCAAATCTCCTAAAGGCATGTATATAAAGTGAAAAAAACCTCTTGAAGTTACACTTAAAATGATCAATATTCCTTGAGGAAGTTCTGTCACTAAGAAGAGTATAATAACTATTAACAGCATTCGCGTCGTTCTCGAATTATCCAATGGTCTTTGAGCGTATACGCTGGTACAGGACAGTTTTCGTTTTTGGAATTTTAGTTTGGATTTAAGAGTATACAAAAGAAGTCCACCATATATAACCATCAAGATACACGGTAATAATTTCGCCATAATGCTGTAGAGCCACAAATTTAACAGAACTACTGGCCGGACTTCATTAGTTCCTAGATTAAGACTCTCCATGACGTACACTGTTTCGTTGTTGAAAGGGGACGGGTGTAGCTTATTTGTGATGTAGTTGGGTGTAAGGCCAACTGTTGACAAAACGTATACAACTACCACCGATATTCGTGCTCGTATCAACCGTCGTATCCGTGTGAGGTTTCCTTTCGCTGGGGAGTACAAGTGTTTGTATCTCAATATTGCTAAAGTCACACCTAACCAGATTGAAACAGTATGGGTCGTAGCAGAGAAATTTATATGAAACAGCATGAATCGCATCCAACCTAGACTATTTTTAGTCGCGTTCAACTCCCACGGGAAATGCAAGATGTAAAAATTTAGAGCGAATGGAACATAACTGATCATAGTCAACATGTCAGACAGAGACAGAAAGGTTAAGATACAATTGATAGGTGTCCTCATGTGTTTCTGAGTTAAAACCGTCACATTAATTAGATTCATTGGTATTCCGAAACCGCACACTATGACACTAAGATAACCATGGATTCCAGAATACCATACTGAGAACGCTTCTAACTCTGGTACACGATGAAATTCAAACATACCCGTACTGGAATTGAACGACATCCTTATTTTGAATTTATGCTAATGTTTGGTCCCAATCGCCATCTGAAAAATATAGAAAATATGACTTATGAATGATTTAATTTCACCAAAAAGTTACTTTCATCTGACCATATTTATAAAACTTGCAAAAACAAACAAGGGCACACCGAATAGATATCAGCAGGAAGTAAAATTAAAAGCAAGACTGTCAGTCTCTCAGCAGCTAGTAAAATTAAAACAAGACAACACATCTCTCAGTAGCTTGTAAAATTAAAACAAATCAACAAGTCTCTCAGTAGCTAGTAAAATTAAAATTAAAAGCAAGACTGTCAGTCTCTCAGCAGCTAGTAAAATTAAAAGCAAGACTGCTAGTCTCTCAGCAGCTAGTAAAATTAAAAGCAAGACAACAAGTCTCTCAGCAGCTAGTAAAATTAAAAGCAAGACACCTAGTCTCTCAGCAGCTAGTAAAATTAAAAGCAAGACTGCTAGTCTTTCAGAAGCTACTAAAATGTGAATTATTTCAAACAAAATAATCAGATACGTAGCATCTTATAATTGAATGGTCGAAGTTTCCAATCTAAATTATAGGACAGTATTTATATTTACGCTGGTGTTAAACCATCTCTATCTATTAGTTTGTCTGTATTGCCTTTCTGTTACAAAAACGCGGTTCTTAATCGTGACAAATACATCTGTCTTGTTATTATCCTAATGATAACATAGCCTATATCAATCCTTATAAATACAGATATCGACACTTGGCATTCATAAGATTTCACAATGTCATTTTCTTCAATATGTTTACATAAATTGTTTAAAAGTTATTTATGCCCCCAACAAAATCAGAGATGGCAAAACAATTTCTGAAAATAAATTAATCCGTCCCAAAGCTATATCGGATATAATTTGCTGCAGGTATGAATACAGAAAATTGTTTTCGTATTGGATAAGGTGTTGATGATGATGTGCCTTAACAGATGATGAAAACGAAAATGATCTTGATGATACAGCGGATTTCAATCAGCATTGCTTTCTTGTATTCTTTAGTTCAGTAGCAAGAAGAGCACACACAAGTTTTTACTTTCATATTGTTCATCATATACATCATTGAAGTTTTGGTGATATCAAGTATAAAGCATTGAGAAAAAAAATAAAGTGTTATAAGTGGAATTTTACAACAGTTCAATTAGAATAACATAATAGTCTTTAAAGCTTCTTATCAGCTTCATTGACGCAATTTCTCTTTTGTGTCCTCTTACTGATAACAGACATTGTAATTTATGTTTTACATGCTGCAGAATGATATTCTATTTTATGAAAATCGTTAAAATCGCATCAAGTTTATTGAAATATAGTTATAATCGTGTCCTGTGTCTCAGAATTTGTTAGTAAATTGTTGTGATCAGTAAAATATACATCAAAATACAAGATTATATTCCAAGTAACAGAACCAACACAAAATATTTTCTTCAAAATATGCTCTAGTAGTTAGGAATTATAGGTTGTAACATTACAGTTAAGCAATGTTACGAAAGCACAATATTTCTTTCAACACAATCTAATAAAGCTAAGATTTATACTGTGTGATATCAGCGCCTTGGTAAAAATGAGCAGTAGACGTATTGATAGTCAAGCTGCAATAAATATCATTTACATAGAAAAAGAGAAGAAAGAAAGACCATAATTCACAAGGACAACAACACGGCATTCGCTTTTCTTGGCGCCAAGACCATTGTCAGGAAATTTATATCTTCGAAAGAGCTCCCTCGTCAAGGTTAGTGGAAGTTAGCAGAGCAGTAACTATACTGTACACATCTTAGACAACAATCAAACTAGATAATTTGTGAACGGGGAGAGACAAAATCAACAATGTTATTCATAAAATTATGAGTAATAATAAGGAATGGTGTCTTTTATTTAATTTGATAGAAATTCGAGATCTAAACCAGCTTCATTATCCTGAATTTAATTGAGAACATGGAATAACAAAATAATAATAGAGTAGAGATAAACAATTAGTAAGATCAGTCGATGGTAAAGAATGTCAGATAATGCGTTTAACAGGTTAATACCAAGGCTTATCGAAATTGAGTTTAAATTAATGCCGAAAATGATAAGCTAACGAATGAAATTGTTTAATTGACAACAAAGACTACTGATCACGGAGTATATTTTTAACTTAAAAAAAGAAGTGTACCGTAGTAGATCAATTTGAGCATATCACCACTCAATTGTGTTAATTGGCTCAAAACTAAATTAAAATTTTCACCTCGGCCTGTGCTTTCGTAATTCCAATTATATATTTTTGTTACAACCACTCTCACCAATATTATAAAAGATCATCTAAGCATCCGCGGTTGTCAGTTTTTTAATCTGCCAATGCTTACTGTAATTGGAATGAATTGTAACTGGAACATGCAATATAGCCTACTTCTCTTGTAAATTGAAGTGCATCGCAATTCATGTCACGATTATCTAAAAATTGATTGACATGTAATTAGCGTAAATTAAATTTGTCAGAATTCAATTTCGTTTTAATCGTGAAATTTCTTCTATCTTTAAATTACAGAAAGTGATAACATACAAAGCGTATCTGTGTATTCATTACAAGAAATGGCATGCCACTCAAACTAACAGAAATCACCCAAATTAGAATTTCTTTGACAGTTCTATGGTGCATTGAGAGAAAAATTGAAGTAGAAAATATGAAAACGTCTTTTATATCAACGTGTTTTGACACATTTCTCCGGCTTCCACTTCAAATTATTTATTCAAGATAACAGTAATTTTTTTTCTTTAAAACTTGTGAAATAAATGTCGTCTCTTAATAAATTTAACTTTTCATCTGTATGTGAAATAAAAAGAAAATAAATGAAATGAAATCTTGATGTTATTTATATTCCTAATAAAAGTCTTCTTACTTCTTTTATTATACAAGAACCTAAAAGTGATGTGACATTACATTCAATTTTAGTTTCATTCGTGTAATTCAAAACATTTTTTTATCATTAAGTATGGACCATATATGAGATATAAAATAAAGGTTATTTAGTAAATTGGACAATTTAAGCAGCTATCGGCAAGTTCCTATTAACAGAGATCCACGAGGAATAGGACCTTGCAAAAAATAGGCCAATCATCACGTTTTTGGTAATAAATCGTTTTGTGAGAAAATATAGGTTGTTTCAGAATTTATTGTAGATCAATATTTACAAAACATTAGGAAGAAACACTTTTATCTCCTCGGCTTGCAAGTGATAGTGACAGAATTTGTCTGAGGACAACCTGGGGGAAAGATGATGGTTTAATTATAAGCGAATCTGTTGACACAGTTGTCTCCAAGCTTGTCTTATTGCAGACATAATTTAATATCTTAGTGTTTTCCTTCCTCCTATCATAATATTTTTAACTTTATTAAACCACCTACTTGTTATTACTGGTAAACCGAACTTAAAGCTAGACTTACCATCAACGTTTATATTAAAGCATTCAATGATTTTAATAAACAGCAGTAACGGAAACATTAGATTAGGACCAGCTTTAGGTATATTGCTTACGCGTATATACAGATTTGTAAATAGTAAAATCAGCTGTAGATCTACTTTTTTGAGTCCGGTTTTTTATTTTTATGCCACAGGAACAATATTAAACAGTCAATTTATCATGAACTGGTTACACAAACGGGTTTCCTTACCTTTCTTTCAAGTTTCCAATAAGACAATTACACTTAGAAGTGATTCTTAGAAGATGCTTCAAGTCCAAATGGAAAAGAAATACACAGTGTTTAGTACTGAATCACTCTGTTAAATTAGAAACTTATTTTGCGTGGAAAACTATCACCTGATAAAACATATTGTTGATCACGCTCAACAATCGTGGAACTAATATCTTCCATTGTATGTATTTCCTTCGATCCTATGAAAAATAAAAGCTAAACTATCTTTTGATGATATATATTTCGTAACTCATTTTTAACACAGTCCTTTACACACAAGTTAGAAATAAATATCTGAAAAATTATTATTTCTAACTGATTTTTATTGTTATCAAATCACTTAAACCGAACTGTGCGTTATCTACCAGTTCATATTTCTGATAGCACCAACCAAGATCGTTAAACTATTGTGATACCTTAGTTAGATTGTTACGTTGTCTGGAATTGATTATGGTTTAAGAAACTCACCCCGTTACTTATTCATTAACTTTTTCATGGGTTCCGTCCATATTAACATCTCAAATACGCTCTCTATCTCTCCTATTTTGACAGTCAGGAATAATGTTTCTTGAACACACAGATTAGTAAGTTTTAGTGAAAGCCAGTCGGAATATATGTGTTTATTGCAGACTTTCAGATAAATAGATGTTATCCTATATGGCTACGATTCATTGGGCTTTTTTTGTCAGGAGTTATATTCCCACGACTGCTGTACTTTTCCGATCATTATATTTAAGAAAACTTAATTTCAAAATTAACGGAGGCTCGTCCATCGACAACAACCCGTTGATTAACATTTTTTTCACGAGATACAAAAATATCAATTTCATCTTAATTAGAAAAATAAATTAGAGTAATCAAAGTTAGCAGATGAAAATTAATTTAAAAATATATTATACTACTACTTATTGGTAAATACAAAATACATTTTCTATTCCATCGGATATACATCCACTGGAAACTGAACAATAGGATATACTGGTATAAATTCCTATTTGTAGAATATACGTCATCTTTCAAGGTGGGGTATATAACAAATACATACAGGATCGGTGTTTTTCAAGTAAATGAAAGGTACTATTCTGAATTTAGAAAAGGTATTGTTTTCACTATCTTTGAGGAGGATGGTTGAAACGACAAAAAATCCTTTTTAGATTTTATTACACACAAACATTGCATTTAAATCATTCATCAATTTTGGATAATTAAGGTGAGGATATCTCTTTATCCAAATGTCAGTTAAAAAAAAACTACTCGGAACAAAATACAGATTTAACAGGAAGAACAATTTGCTTTTAACGCTTATCAATTGATTCGAACAATTAATAAACCCTCAATAAATAACAAACCAGGATATTGCAATATAATTGAATGGCTTTCTATTATTACTGCCATTTCCCGATTCATTCATTATACACGTATCAATTGTGTAACAGGAAAGGATTTTGACTTCAAAACAGCTTATTCAAAAAGATTATAATGCTTTGCAGTGGCGTAGCAAGTGCCGTCGATAAAGTATGTGAGTCTATCGAAGTTGTTTTCCAAGAAGTAAATCTGTGGCTCGCCATTGAAAGACTGCGCGCGCAATGTGTGGAAAAATCCCAAATTTGTGTGGCTTAGTTTTTCTGACTCTCCCCCAGCCATATCTTTCCAAATAGCTGTCAAGAGCTGTGAATAGGGTCAGCATGTTTCGGACTAAGTGCCTACATGTATTTGATTAAATTCAAGGTTTTCCTGGAAGGTTAAGGTCGTGGCTACTCCAGTCGGTCTCGGAAACTTCGCGGAGACATCAATAGACGTCGCAAGTAAATCACAGTGAAGTAAGATCTCAATGGACTAAAAACTAGTTAGCGACAGTTAGCGAGTGTCCATTATTTGCAGAGACGTTTCCATTGTTGTTGTCTCCTGGCCCCCTATTCTCTATTTTCTGTAAAGTTTCAAATCAATCATTGAATTTTCTGAAGCTCGAATACGACTGGGGCACCTTACCTACCTGTCCTAGATGTCTGTCCGAAATCTTAGTCTTAGCTTCTTAGGATCTTTTTCGAGAATAATGTAGTATAAGGTCATAACTTTTAGGACTGTTTCTAGGACATCCTAGTCTTAGGATCGTTTCGAGAATAGGGAGCCCTGGAGACAAACAAATCTTTTTCAGTCTACAAGACATCTTAGCAAAGTCTCTACTTGATGCGAATTGTCTGCGACGTCTTTGCGAATTGTCTGCGACGTCTTTGAGATGTCCTCGCAAAATCTCTGGATTTTAGCTATTTTACACACAACAATAAGGCCATTTGAACCTATATTTTTGGATTGTTTTATGTGGCATTTTTCGACTGAATTTAGATCTCGCCAATGTCACGAAGGGCTTGATAGGAAAGGTTTAGGGTTGTTTCCATTTCCAATTCCTCTTATGATTAGCATCAATATATTTTAACAAGCAATTTTAAAATAGGACCGGTACTAAACATTTTTGCGTGTTTGTTGGTATGTGTTGCCCTTTACCACTAGTGCGTGCCCTAGTTTGGAACCTGGGTATAAATAAACCATGAAATCATATTAAGGTTATCGAATAATTGTATAAGCCTGAACCCTAAAAGCTTTATCATTAACTTGTTACAAAACCCGTTTAATAAATAATTTTATTGCTATTCAATAACCCAGTGGCCTAATTGATTTTCTAGAACAAATAGATTAATTTAAACCATTCTATAGACTATTTATTAAAGGAATATATCACTAGATACAAATAAATTGATTTCTACTGTTCAATAATATTTATAATAGAATTGTCAACATCAGATCTATGCAGCACATTTATATTTCATTTTGTTTTATGAGATAACAAACTATCACTTGCCCGCGTTACCTTTGGTGGAATGACCACCAAGTCTGATCACAGTATATATTCTGTTGGTGAATACCAGTCGAGCTTTTTTCTTTATATATGTAGAACTTGTTTTAGTATCTTAATTTACTCTCATGGGTTAAGCCTACCAGAGATATTTCTTATTACGATCGTGTGTTATATAGAGTAATTGTGTTGAAACTGATATTAGATCTAGATAGTTAATTAAGCAAGAATAACATGTAAAATAATGCTGTCATTGATTCTTGATGACCCGATTTCCTCTCCTTCTAATACAAATATTGCTTCAACTTCCTCATAATTTAAACTGGTTAATTTAGTACCGGTATTAAGACGTCCAGTGGTCAACCATTGATTAATCTACCCATTCTCTCTAGTAATAATAGTGACCAACCAATTATTTGTAAATAATGACAAGTTGAAAGCCAATTGGAAATATCCTCAAAGATTATTATTATACCACTTCATTCAGAAATATTCACAAGTTTCTGTATATAGAATTAATTGTCACCACGTGAGATGTAAGCAAAACAACAACCTTATATCTGCTGCAACAAATGTAAAAACGGCGACAAAAACAATATCAACCGATGCATTAAATTGTCAAGTGATAAAAGTGTACAGAATGCACGGATTTATGGTTTATTGTCTCATACTGAATAAATGTAGCCATCAAGGTCCCTTTCTATCGTATTCAAAACAGGAAGAAAACCGAACTTGTGATTTTACCATCAAGCAAACAAGCATCTCACTCGTTGGACCACCCTATCCTTACAATGCATGGAGTAGGCTATATAGTAAGTAAGTCTAAATATTGAAATTTATCCCGATAAACACCAGAGTTAAATGATTGCCAGTCTGCCAACTTAAGTTCATGTCAATATTGAACTTAAGTGATGGATTAGTCATTTAAAAGATTAATAATACAAACTAAACATCAATGCTCTGTGGAATAAAACAGATCGATGAGCGTGTCCTTTTTCTAAATAACGTCAATATCTGTATAATATTCTTCAATAGTTTTAAATGATGGTTGTGGTCAGAACTTGTGAAAACATGGTAGCGGCTTTCTTGCCTTGTAACAGTTAATGCAACAGATTTGTAGTACATGTATCTATACCTAATTATCATATTGCATTGTTGTCCCTTAAATAATAACGTGAGGGAAAAAAACAAAGACTGTTGATTGAAAAGATCTTTGTGTTTTTTACGGTGGCCCATATACGACAAATTTATTTTTTTCTATTTTGAATTATAAACTTCTGTTTTTATTTAAAAACTTGAATTTCTATTTAAAAACTTGATTTTTCACCCTGGTGGAAAATAATATTCACCTAGGTGATAATTCAATGAATTTCTATTTAAAAACTTGATTTTTCACCCTGGTGGAAAATAATATTCACCTAGGTGATAATTCAATGAATTTTGATTTAAAAACTTGATTTTTCACCCTGGTGGAAAATAATATTCACCTAGGTGATAATTCAGTGAATTTTGATTTAAAAACTTGATTTTTCACCCTGGTGGAAATTAATATTCACCTAGGTGATAATTCAATGAATTTCTATTTAAAAACTTGATTTTTCACCCTGGTGGAAATTAATATTCACCTAGGTGATAATTCAATGAATTTTTATTTAAAAACTTGATTTTTCACCCTGGTGGAAAATAATATTCACCTAGGTGATAATTCAATGAATTTTGATTTAAAAACTTGATTTTTCACCCTGGTGGAAATTAATATTCACCTAGGTGATAATTCAGTGAATTTTGATTTAAAAACTTGATTTTTCACCCTGGTGGAAATTAATATTCACCTAGGTGATAATTCAATGAATTTTTATTTAAAAACTTGATTTTTCACCCTGGTGGAAAATAATATTCACCTAGGTGATAATTCAGTGAATTTTTATTTAAAAACTTGATTTTTCACCCTGGTGGAAAATAATATTCACCTAGGTGATAATTCAGTGAATTTTTATTTAAAAACTTGATTTTTCACCCTGGTGGAAATTAATATTCAAAACATCTTTCATGTCGATGGACAGCATAAAGAGTAGAAGAAGATGTACCAGCTCCACAACTACAGGAATTATGACTGGAAACAGTTCGATATGTTTTCCTGTTTTATGTTTTTAGCTGTATCTCTCAGTTACCCATTAAAATCAGATTGCTTGTTAACATGGTTATTGGTACATTCAACTATTGTCGAGGAATATATCTGCTGGTGATACAGCTACTTAGCACTTGGTATATTTTGAAAAAAAATAGCGATGGCCATCGTAATACGCCGACTTTTATAATGGCAGCCAATTCGTCCGGGGTGTTGACAAGAGTTGTCAGTAAATGAAAAATTATGAGAATGACATTTTCTCTAAAATCAAGGGCAATAACCTTATTATGTTAAATATTTTTTTGATCTGTCTGAATTTCAAAAGGGTTTATCCATGGATGATTACAAACATTCACACCAAGTTTAATCGAAATCCATCAAAAAAACCAACTCCCTATTGAGTCCACAACATATTTTCAAAAGCAAGGGCAATAACCCATGAAATATTTTTCGATTAGTCTGATTTTCAATAGGGTTCATTCTTGGGTGTTTATGAACACTCGCAGCAAGTTTCATCAAAATCCATCAAGAAACCAGCTCTCTATCGTGTCCACAACTTTGTTAACGGCTGAAAAATTAACGCGTTTTAAAGAACAAGGGCAATAACTCATCAAATATTTTTCGATGTTTCTGATTTTCAATAGGGTTTAACCCAAGGTCAATACAAACACTCATACTAAGTTTCATCAAAATCCATCAAGAAACAAGCTCTCTATGGTGTCCACAACATATTTTCAAAAGCAAGGGCAATAACCCAGGAAATATTTTTCGATTCGTCTGATTTTCAATAGGGTTCATCCTTGGGTGATTACAAACACTCACAGCAAGTTTCATAATAATCCACCAAGAAACCAGCTCTCTAACGTGTCCACAACTTTGAGAGTGTAACGGCTGAAAAATTAACGTGTTTTAAAAAACAAGGGCAATAACTCATAAAATATTTTTTCGATGTTTCTGATATTCAATAGGGTTTATCCTAATGTCAATACAAACACTCATACCAAGTTTCATCAAAATCCATCAAGAAACCAGCTCTCTATGGTGTCCACAAGATATTTTCAAAAGCAAGGGCAATAACCCATGAAATATTTTTCGATTCGTCTGATTTTCAATAGGGTTCATCCTTGGGTGATAACAAACACTCACAGCAAGTTTTATCAAAATCCATCAAGAAACCAGCTCTCTATTGTGTCCACAACAATTGTGGACAGACAGACAGACAGACGGACTGACAGACGGACAGACAGGGGCGACTACAATATACGCCCACATTAATGTGTGGGCGTATAAAAAATCCTTTATAGTCTGAATGCTATAAAAGGGAAAACATATCGAACTGTTTCCAGTCATAATTCCTGTAGTTGTGGAGCTGGTACATCTTCTTCTACTCTTTATGCTGTCCATCGACATGAAAGATGTTTTGAATATTAATTTCCACCAGGGTGAAAAATCAAGTTTTTAAATAAAAATTCATTGAATTATCACCTAGGTGAATATTAATTTCCACCAGGGTGAAATATCAAGTTTTTAAATCAAAATTCATTGAATTATCACCTAGGTGAATATTATTTTCCACCAGGATGAAAAATCAAGTTTTTAAATAAAAATTCATTGAATTATCACCTAGATGAATATTATTTTCCACCAAGGTGAAAAATCAAGTTTTTAAATAAAAATTCATTGAATTATCACCTAGGTGAATATTAATTTCCACCAGGGTGAAAAATCAAGTTTTTAAATCAAAATTCATTGAATTATCACCTAGGTGAATATTATTTTCCACCAGGGTGAAAAATCAAGTTTTTGAATAGAAATTCATTGAATTATCACCTAGGTGAATATTATTTTCCACCAAGGTGAAAAATCAAGTTTTTAAATAGAAATTCAAGTTTTTAAATAAAAACAGAAGTTTATAATTCAAAATAGAAAAAAATAAATTTGTCGTATATGGTCCACCGTAGTTTTTGCCTTCATTTCACGATCATTTAAAGTGTTTTTACTCCCATTTTCAGTTAAAAGACTTTGGGAAATTTACCATAGAAAAAAGAGATACGTGGGTGGTCTGAAAAGTTCATAGCCTGACTCGGAAGGAGTTGTGCCACAGTGATGAAACTTGGCATGTATTAAATTCAACGTTTTCTGATACTAACGACATGGTTTATTTTTCAACATTGTCTCCCATGCGGTCCACACACTTCTTCCCGCGGTGTTGGGGTACTTGGATCCCGATGGTATGAAAGCTCTCATTCTGATCACCAAAAGGTCCTCAACAGCAGATAATATGACCTCATCATCAGTCCGGTACCGCTTCCCAACCATGTTCGAGAATAGAAAATAGTCAGATTGCGCCAAATCTGCTGTTGAGGGTTTTTTTTGGTGATCAGGATAAGAGCTTCTATACCACCGGTGTCCAAGCACCCCAACAGCACTGGAAGAAGTGTGTGGACCGCAGGGGAGACAATGTTGAAAAATAAACCATATCGTTAGTATCAGAAAATGTTGAATTTAATGCATGCCAAGTTTAATCACTGTGGCATAACGCCTTCCGAGTCAGGCTATGAACTTTTCAGCCTCCCCTCGTAGTATGCGAGACAGATAAAAGTACAGCCTTCATTCTGGTACCGTCTGAAAATTAGATATCATCTGACCTCAATTCTAGAGACTAATAGAACAAAATAAAGCGAGTATGACATAGAACAGTCTCAAAGGATAAAATATATTATCCTCCGTCATTAATCAGATGTCAGCTAAAAGATATATTTATACAGCCCAGTCCCACTATCCTAGTCTGCCAGTTTTAGGTCTGACTTTCTGAACAACCGCAAGGGATTCGCTTCTACCACACCATGGAAGTGATTGAGTGTGTTCTAGTACTGATCTGGTTTCCATTTAAAATGTTCATTCGCATACTGGTCAAACTGATTAATACAACCTAAATAAAAGTATGACCCTAAGACCTTGAGAGAGAATGATTTTAACCACATCTAGAATTAATGTTCGTCCCTTTAATCCTCCTTATAACTAGAATAAGTAAATAATTAAAACCAACTATTAAACAAAAGATCATTTCACCAAAACCATACATTATAAAATTTAACGATAAGCTTGCACGCTTGTTTTCTCAAAACTGAACGATTATTTTACCATACCATACTATAAAAAAAAACTATTGGCAACTCAGAACATCCTTAACAACAGAATGCCTGGCGAGTGCTACATGAGTTTCAATCAAAGCATCTCTCATTTCAGGAATCTCAATTTGGACTCTCTTATTGAGCGCATAGACATTGACTTACCAGAAAAGGAAACAACGCAATTCCGCCATAGATAGATTGGGACACTGGCTAGAGAAGGACCAAAAAGGACTGAGTATTCACCATACTTCAGACATAAAACCCTTTGTTGTCCCGTTCAATACCATGAGCAATCGAGATTTTGTATTTATCTATCAACAGATAATAGTGGCATATTATATAATCTAGATTCTAGAACCTAAAAGACAACCTTGTTCACGGCAAGCTAATCGTAACTTCTGAATTTAACATTAAAATAGAACAACCAGCTAGTTGATCCTGATAGCTTACTGAAATTTCTTAATAATTATTTGTTTCATAGTATAGTTCAAATAATCATAGTTTATAGAATATTTTCGAGAATCAACACCTCCCTATCCTGAAATAAAATAATTCACAATTCTTCGATCAACTATGTAAATAATGACTATACTTGTATGTGATAATAAGACAAAACGTACTTTTTATAGTGTAACTAATGACTAGTTACGATGGGAAAAACAAAGGAATTAAACCGATCTTAAGAAATTCAGGATACAGTAATACTATTTATAGCCAACTATATTATCTCAGCTACAAATTTCTGTGCGATAAAGTATCAAAATCTGATAAACGTAGGGAATTTTCATCGTCCATTAATTTCATTCAAATCTATTAAATGTACATATAATTGTATAATAATAAAAAAGCAGCAACTTGAACACTACTTTATTGAAACGTATTCTCTTTTAACCCTTGTGCATTTTTTTTTAAAACCAATATTTTATTGGTTATATTTGATTTTTGTAGTGTTGCATTGTATTCGAAATCAAAAATGACTTTTGTATTATTTGTACATTTGCTTAATATTAATTAATATATTTCTGATATGATATATTTTTAAAATTTTGGTTCGTTCCTTCGTTGCAAATGAAATATAATATGTAGATAGTGATTCGATAATTTATGGTGATTTGCAAGAAGGTTCTCAAGCTAGTCTTCAAGCAGTGCTTTTTGGAAAGTATAATTGAACATTTCTTAGTGGTTATCCATTATGGAATTGCTACTACATATAGTTCATAAGGAACATTTTAACCTCATCATTTCAACATTTTTAAGATTTATGTCCTCATGGGATGAAGGATTATATGATTTAAGATTACCTGAAAGATTTATCGTTATTCGATTCTTATAACAGACACCAGCCATTGTTTGATGTTATACTTAAAGTACTGGTACAGAATTAAACAAATTCCAATGGGATTTTAGGCGGTATCTTCAAAATGATGTTACTTTGCATACCCTGTATTTTATTCGCACATTCTAAGATAAAATACTTGAAAATATTCTATATTTCACTCTTTTAATAATAATAATAATAACTTTATTAATGTATTGATTGCAAGTCAGGGTCATAAAGATTTTCTACTGGGTCAGCCAATGAGTTATTTGAACCATGAAATTGATAACATGATATTAAAGAACTATATCATTATTATAAGATAACCCACTAACCTACAGATTTAAGATTCGCTTGATCAAGATGATACATTACTACTCTGATTGATGACTCTCTCTAACGCAGTAATTTTCTTTCTTAAAGGGACAGACTGAATTTCTCAATGAGTTTTTGTGGTCTGAATCGTATAATACATAATACTTTATGCCAACATGTAGAGAAATATGCCCCTTACCTTTCGTGAAAGTTTTAGCGTAAAATATCCAAGCGTTAAGTCACAATCCGTAAAATAAGTTTTTAACGTTTACGTAAGGTTTTTAAATCTCGCGGCCTCCATTTTGATTGTACTGGAAAATAGTGACTAGCCAATTGTGAGTGTGTGTTATTTTTAGATATCCGTGATTTTGAGGACTCAATTTTGATTGGACCAATTGATCCAATCAGCGTTAACTACACAGGTTTGACGTTTCCGAACACGCATGCTACATAGCCTATAAACATTCATAACACCTTTGAGAATTTATTTGAAGCATACAATTAAATCTAAATAATATTTTTTCGTACTATATTATTATAACAAAGTTATTATTTATATCTATGATCGAAAATTCGTCGCCATTTGTGAACAAACTCTTCTGCGCATGTCCGTAGTCTCGGAATTCCTTTCCCAGACGCTAACAAAATTTTCATGAGAAAACGCCGGTCTCTTGTCAATTATAATATGGAACTTCAAATTTGATGTTCAAAACGATTCCTTGGTGGCCAGGTAAATTTATATAAACAATATAAAGGGTATGGATATTGTTTCACGCCAAATTAGCGGTATTCTTCACGTCGAAAAAAATTCAATCTCTCCCTTTAATTAATCTTCAACATCGATTGTTTAGACAACGAATTACCTATTTCATTTGTTATTCAAAACTATCTCAGATTTACAAGTCTTGATATTCAGTTGCTGTGCCTCTCGGCATATTCAGACTCTTTGACTTGTCCTTAAGAAAACAATAAATATCAAATGAATTTATATATAGTGCAAGAGTCTTTTATAGATTACAATCACTTTATTTCTTTAAACACGACTTTTCGACAAGATTCCACTAGTCGTTATCAAGTGAACAATCAAGTGCCTATCAAACAGTATAGAATTTATATATTATGATTGATAATGGAATCCGTCTTCAAAACACATGCCTGCTATTTGCCAATCCAAGATCTGAGATCTTCAAGACCATGGATATTTTGACTTGCTAATGCCACAGATGTTCATGTTATTGTCTATTTACTTAAAAATATTGAAAAATACTTTTAAAGATTTATTTACTGAAGACAAAGCTCAATATAAGTGGCCCTGAAGGAAAACGTAAAAAGTGCACAATCGCAATCCTTGAACTTTCATTGAAAAAAATTACTCAAGAGAAGCTTCGTGTACTATTTAACGTCCTAAATTGAAAATCATTGTCAGTAAAATCCCTGAAGTATTGAGACTTACTGACTTTTCCGTGGTATGGTCACTTTCTATAGTTCATTTATGTCATATTGCCTGTGGCATATGGTTGTATTTACCTGCATTTCTTTACTAAATGCCAATTTAAGTCGCATTATATTTTATCTTCAGGCATATTGAGAAAGAGGTAACCAAGCCTGTTAAAGAATGCTTTCAAAGAATTATAGCGCGTTTGGTATGATTTTTGCACATTACAAGGCCTCTTAAGATCTTTTAGTATTTCTAACATCATCAATTATGTTACCAACTTGTACTACTATAATCAGATCACAAGAGAAATTGGTTAACACATAACTATCTTCAACAATATCGTAAGCACCCGGTCTTTACCCGGTATTCTTTCTCGGCGACCTTAACCTAAGCATCGATACTATTCATGGACCCTGAACTGTGCCAGATTCTGGACTGGATTAAGGGTGTTACATATAACATCAACATTATCACTCCTTAACTGTCGTTAAAACCGAGGAACAATTCAGTTCTTCCAACAACTGTGACCCTTTAAGGGTGTGATTGGGTCGCGGCGTTGACCGGGAGGTAAGCAGTCACGCAAACAGTAAAGGACATAGCAATAAAAGAAAATATGATTGTGAGGTTTAATGCGTTTTAAATTGCTTTTTTATTCTTCACTTAATTCAATCTAAAGAAGATCTATTATTAAAAATATTATGTCGGCAAAAAAATCCTTTTGAGTCGAATTTCAATATATTCGTCTCAAGAAAGAACTCCCTCATGAATATCATTAAGAGTAAATATATTTTACGATCTTAACCATCTATAAAGATAGGTAAAAACAAATTGTTGTTTCTGACAACTTTTCATTGGCCCAATAGGTGCGTACAAATGGGACGTAAAACATCATTTAATTTCATTTCATTGAGGTGGGACTGTAAGTGACTATTTTGAGTCGTCAAAGTGGTAACCAAATCTCCTTTTCATAATGCAAAGTTGTTCATCTACAGATATTTTTTTTTACGTTTCGTCCTTTTGGCACCAGCCATACGATCGCTACTTTGATCGTTAAACATCCAACTTTGCTCACTCTCCATTATTTGCATTGTCTTCTTGGTAGTTTTATTTAAGACTTCGGTTTCTAAGAAGTAGATGTCTCAATAATTGTTTTATTATTGTAGAGAAATGAAATAAACTAATAATTGATGTTCTTGCTATCTGCGCAGTTGAAGAATCATGTCACAAGTTTGTGAATATTTGACTGGAATTATTTCTTAACTGATCTCGATGTCTTATAACATTAAATATGACTATTATCCACTTCAATTTAAATAAACTTTGGATTCTTTGCGAATAACATAAAGGAGCGAGTATTACAACAATACAAATTGAAGTCTTTCTATTTGAATATTAATTTTAAGAAACGTGAGTGTTAATGAAATAAAACAATGTTCTTGCTATCTGCGCAGTTGAAGAATCATGCCTTTTGGAGATAATTTGAAATGAAATCATTTTAAGTGCACTCGACAATATTACGAACACTCAGATATTAAGCGTTTGCAAAGGTTAGAAATTATCAGAAGTTTGTGAATATAAGACTGGAAATATTTCTCAACTGATCTCGGTGTCTTATAACATTAAATATCACTTTAAGTGTTAATGAAATAAAACATTGCAGTGACACTTTATTAAGAACATCATTGGTGGTTTTCAGACACTGTTTTCAAGCGCACAATTATTACAACCTATCATCAAATTATCACATTAAATATCTTATAACAAGTCCTTCTCGATGATGACTTGTTAATCGCCAAAATCAAGCGTTACTACTTACGATAAATGCCATGAAAACTTAATTCTTCCAAGAAGACTGTATCAAAGTGTTCCTAATAAAAGTCCATCTCCTCTTTAAGACAACTGTGAAAACCTTTTATCATGCTAATGTTTACCATTTTAGTTACATTTATTGTAAGGGAATAAATTCTCTTTGACCCGCAATAAACATTTATTAAATTAGAATAGATAAAAGGAAAATGGCATCTACTTGTCTCAATAGAATATGCCTTCAGCTCTTGTTCAGACACGTAACTTAATATAGGACTATCTCCAATCATTTGACTTAACTTCGCGTCATCAACTGCAGATATTTTTCTTCAAATATATCAAGGTCTTAAAGAAACAGTTCTAAAAAATTATATTTATGTCATTGTTACACCAATGTGTGTAATCCGTACCATAAAGCTCAATAAACAGTAGAAATAGTCGCTTTTACACTCTTAAACACCATTTGTTTTACTAGTTGGTTGATGACAAGTTCACTTTCAGAGAATACTAATATTGCTACTAGGTAGTTGTTGATAGTCGCGCTAGTGCTGTTGGTTTTGTCATTTGAGATTTATTTAGATCTGGTCGGTTCGGATCGACTGACATTGCGGTAAAACCAAACCCTTGGTGGTGGTTTTTGCTCTTCAAATCGTTGTGATAAAGGTTATTCTTGTTGGTTTATGGTATTCGTTAGTTTGATTTGGTTATATTATGTGTTATTTGTTATTTTCTTTGCGTGAAACAATTATTTTGATGAAAACCTACATTTCAATGCCCTTGGATTACTTTCATCTGTACTTTAAGCCTGCTATGCATAACTCCGTGAACTAACCAAGAAGCCTTTAGGCAAACATATTTATAAATGAGAGTCTACTTCATGTGTTTAATTATATAACTCGCTGACATTCTACTGTAAAAATACCCCGAAAGATATTCTTCGTGGACTGAATTATCATGACTTGTTGCGACTTCTCATCTTGAATACTTCTCAATATCTTAACAATTTAATACTGGTGCTTTCGGTGGAATGTTTCTTCAGCGATTTCACTTATTTAGGCAAAGTATTTAAAACACAAGTTATATTATGTGACCAATTGATGCCTGAATATCTGGTTAAATTACGATGTGACAAAGTTACTTATATTTATCTGATGAGCACTATAACAACCAGGGGAGCTGTTTCTAATGTTGACCTGAAGACTGACATTAAAGAGCTATTAGGTGGTTGGTTTGGGATTTGAATATTGGCCTCAGTGGCGTGGTGGCCGGGGGGGCCCCCCCCCCCAGCGAATGGAAACCAGGGGGCGCCGACGTTGCAAGGGGGCGCCAAAAGCCCTTCGAAAAAAAGTCGGTCGTTAAGAAATAATAATTATTTTCGAGCTTATTCTTTTAGTCCCAATAGAACTCGGGCCCTCCCCCTTATTTTTGACCGAATAATGTCAGAACACTTTATAAAATTGCCGCTCGCGCCTTCGGCGCTCGCAGTGCCGTTCCATTTGAAGCATGTTATATTTCAGAGTCCACCCCCCACATTTCTATAAATCCTGGATCCACCCCCGTTATTGATATCCGTCGGTAAAGTTGAGCCTACCTACCGCAGACATAAACATACAAAAAAATACAAAAACATAGCGTCAAATAGCCTTCCTGCATTGTTTCAAATAGCTAAAGCCTTGAAGTTTCCGAGGGTCTTGGTGTGAGTGTTTGTTATCACCCATGGATTAAGCCTATTGAAAATAAGAGCAATTGAACAATATTTACAATGAATTATTGCCCTCGTTCTTGAATTGTTTGTGGACCCGATAGAGAGCTGATTTCTTGATGGATTTTGATGAAACTTGGTGTGAGTGTTTGTAATCACCCAAGGATAAAGCCTAAAGTTGTGATAAATGAAGGGAGTGAGCCGAAATGTTACATTTCACTGCTTACAGTTATTCAAGGGAGACAACTATGAGGGTCTCTCATAGGTCCGCGCTCGCTACAAGCGTTCACTATGACAAATGGTAAAATTGCTTTTGTACTTCAAAATTAGGTCTTTCCGGTCTCCTACGAACTGAATTAATTATTTTGGATCTTTGAATTTACTTCTGGCGTCCAAAGCCTAATTTCAATTTTAGAACAATGTTGAATTAACCCGCGTTTACTACAGTTAAACCGAAAACTTTAAGGACAATGAAGACAATAGTGTGAATGTTTGTAATCACCCAAGGATGAAGCCTGTTAAGTTAATCCACTTGAAAAAAAATTATGTTAACAAAACCCGTGTGATATAAAAAATGTCACTCTCAGAATCTTTCATTTACTGATAACATTTACTTATTAAACCTAAAAAAATTGTGTTTTGCGTTTCAGTATCGAATATTTTTATCGGGGCTGCAAGTGCCTGAAATATATCTAGATCGCACCTACAACAGTCTTAATTTTCAAAATTTTCCATGAAAGGAACCCCGTATTACCTCGTTCCTCCTCTTCGACGCGGTGTTCCACGGTCGAAGGGCTCCAGAGGTTTTACATGTGCATCAGTGCATTCATGCATTGTGATCCATACCTGAACAGAATACCTTAGGGTGTGGCAGGGGACCATGAGTTGCAGGGAGCGCCAAAAAGGGTTTGTGCCCCCCCCCCCCCCCAGCCAATTTGGAGCCACCACGCCACTGATTGGCCTACTATGTAAATAGTCTTCAGTATACCGTAAACTGGAAATTCCACTCTGTATTTGTTCTTTTCTGTGTGACAGAGCCTCAGTAAAATTTGGGTCGTATAGTTTAAAATTCTGAGCGCGGATTATTAGGGATGCACACGAATTTGTAGGCTCGAAACTCGATGATGAGCTATGACCACTTCTATACTGATAATCTAAGCTGTATATTTTTGTTTCTGATCTAGAATAAAAGATGATGTTGAGGAGAGGGTCACTTAGAAATAATAACGCTCATAACCATCACAATATTGTGTCTTTCATATTGAGACAGATTGCTGACTGGCCAACAGACAATAAACAAAACCGGTTTTCCATAATCTGATGGTAAACCATACTAGGATTTATGCTATTTTTGTTGTTCATTGATGATATTTAAACAGGCTAACTGACCTTAGTACCTAACCTCTATATTTATGAGAAAAACATATCCATACTATATCTATATAGATCAACTGGGATGGAATAGATCACTCATCAATTTTTCTGGAAGTATATTTTACCCAAAGCTAAATATCATATTAACGGTTGATCTAATATGCCTTTCTACACTATATAATATATTCCTCCGGCAATTTTTTATTACAGCTTCTGTCTTCAACAGTTAACGGTTCTACAAATGTATCAATACCAACAACAAATGAGAAGAAGCAAACTGTTTATTTGCGAGAGTTTCGCTACGAAATTGAAATAAACAATGCTACACCATGGAAACAACTTACTAATATTAATATCGTTTCCCACTAATTTGTACGGTATTTTCTATGTAAAACGACTTTATGACCTTCTTGAACATATAACTTATACAGCCATTTGTATTCCATGCCATTGTAAGAAAAAGACAAACAAGAGAGTGTGGCAGTTAGAAGCAACCGTTTGTCTGAACATTGAGAAGGCAGGAAATAATAAGCACTATGTAATCTTACTCTCGGGTTCAGGGTTCAATAACAAAGTACACGTTAATCTAATAAAATTCCATGTTTACTGCTGACAGAAGAACTAATAATCCAAATAACCTTGACCACTGGTCAGTTATAATTTACCTATCTAATATTATTTATGTATTATAGGAAATTATATTTATAATTTACTGATGTACTTGTCTTTGTTTTTATTAAGGCAGATGTTCGAGGCTGCAGTTGCTTTTATGTGAATAATAAAGGCCTCAGATTTAAGAACTCAACGCTTCGTATGTAATCTAAAAATGGGGTGCTAAAGCCGGTCAGTCTTATTTCTTGGATGGGGGATGGCGGTGCAGAAAACGCCACTGGTTAGGATTTTTCTATATTGATGTTTCAAGAGTTGGTTTGCATCCACACTTATTATGTTATTTAGCAAAACTAATTTCTGTTTCTTGTCTAAAATCACTTTTGGTAACGTATAAGGACCCTTACAGAGAGTCACAATTAGTATTCATTTTACACACTTTTGTATACATATACATCAAAATCACTGACTGTGTTCATACATGATAATGGAACTGAATATTTCCATACTTTTTATTCGGTATATAAGGTTTGATTGAAATTTCTGGTGACAAAATTGTTAGCAAGTGTAATGTGCGCAGATGTGACTGTAAACTATGGAATTTTCCCTTTTCCAACATTGGGGAAAAAACGAAGAATTCAACAATAGGAATTGTTTGACTTGAATGTATTTAATACCCGAGGCACGATGTTGAGTAGTCTTTTCACGACAACCAGACAAATCAATCAGTAATATTTCACATATATAACACTTGCTATTTTGATTCCTGACTCTTCACATGTATCAATTTGCAAATAAAGAGACAATGGTAGCTAGAATTAGACAGTTATTTGAGCCTGAATAAACCATTTCAAATATATAAACACGAATGTAACTCTTGTTAACAATTAATAGCGTAATTGCGATTCACTGTGATGGGATATCAATATCACAGCAGTTTTTATGTCCATCACTTAGTGATAAAAGTACATCAGCACATGTATAAAGTACATCAGTACATGTATAAAGTACATCAGTACATGTATAAAGTACATAAAGTACATCAGTACATGTATAAAGTACATCAGTACATGTATAAATTACATAAAGTACATCAGTACATGTATAAAGTACTAGTACATGTATAAAGTACATCAGTACATGTATAAAGGATCATTTCACCTGCCATACAGAATATCTGTACGCATTCATAACTCGGGTAATATCTACTTTGTGTACAGTACTATCAGACTGGGTCGACTGCAAAATAACCGTGGCCTCCAAAAGCCGAGAATATTTTTGTCCGGATTCATATTTCATCGTGTCAATACCCTGGTCTTGTAAGACCTATTTATTACATACCAGTATTATAGATCATTGAACCGATATTCCAGACAACCATTTAATTATTATACGGTACAGGGATTGACGAACTTATTTTCCATAATCTTCCTAAAGTCATCGAAAGTCAGATACGATTATTGAAGATTGTGTGTGAATTTCCAGGTCTCATTTTGAAACCACAAAATCTTTAAGAATTTCGATATTAATTTAAGACTAAAATTTACTGTGCTGTTATTTCATATGCCTACATTCCGGTTTGGTCTTTTACAGACTTCCTAAATAAGAAGCAACCTCTATGAAACTTTTTTT
The DNA here is from genome assembly GCA_029955415.1 of Lottia scabra. Taxonomy (NCBI): domain Eukaryota; kingdom Metazoa; phylum Mollusca; class Gastropoda; family Lottiidae; genus Lottia; species Lottia scabra. Next base: position 1,006,626 of record JARJEI010000041.1, read on the forward strand.
TATTCAAAACTTATGTCATATGATTAATTCATTCAAGGTAGGCTCATATCAGGACCGACTTTCCAAGTTATTGTAGATCTCCTAGTTATAAACAGTGAGTTATAAAATTCTCAAGTAGGCCGTGAAATCAATTATTTGAAACCACAGATCGAGAGGATAGTTTGGACCAAACTTAATATAGAACAGATAGTATTACAATCCTGCCTCTATAGTTAAACACATCTCAAACAACAAAGTATAATTATATAATTCCCAGGAGTACAGCATATATCAATTTACAAAAACTAAATCATTTCTTTAAACCATAATGTAGCGAGTAAATTGAAAACCAGAACCCAAGGGATGAAAAGTTATTTTCTGTCGAAGATTATTCCAAGGTTTATTATTACTGCAGTGTTAAGGAAAATTATGTCATAACAGTTTCACGGTTAAAGTATAATTTCCGAGCTGCCTGATTACAGTGAATATTTTTATTTCACCTAGCTGTGCCCTACATAATCTTTATATTTTATAAACCATAAAGGAATTTCATTTTTTTTATTAATTATTTATGATAATTACCCCTGTGCTTAAAGGGAATGAAAACGTTTTTTTTTTAACTGTTTTGTATCCGGGACACATTTTTGCACCATTCCAATATATAATCAACTGTCAGATAAAATTGCGATTCAGGATGCGCATTGATGCCATTAGTGTCCTCTACAGTGTTCTCTGTGATTTTCGATATCTGAGTACTACGGCATTCTGCGTAATCCGACATCTATTTCTTGTATAATCCGTCATCAAGTCACCTTGACCATTTACAGCCAATTATACAAAATATATACAAAACATTTATGAAAAAAATTCTTTTACTTATTAAATGAAATAAGAATTGTTAATGTATTTATATTTAACCTATCTGTATAGTATGTATCTACGATATACTAAGCTATCGCATGTAACCGTTTGTTTCGAAACGTGATAACATCATCACGTGTTTTCGACTTCTGTTATTTTTAATCTTTCTTAAGTTTCTACAGTTTTTTTTATGGATTATAGACTTCTATTTATTATTAAACACAACGTTTCATTACACATACAGGTAACGTTATCAAGTGATTATTAACCATACTTATCGGAGAACGATATATGGAATTTCTACAAGGTACAATCCAGTGATCTCAATAATGATGGTAACCAAACAACCAAGTTTTCACTTTAGATTTAAATGCACACAGATTCACTTTGTCAGTTTGAACTGAGTAATTTATTCTAAATTACTGATGCACTGTAATGAAAAGTTCTGGAGTCAATTTTTGTTCAGGTTGTATAAAGGAACCTCAAGTAACATTTTGCCTTCAGATCTTAATGAACGGGTAGGCTTGTATAATAACAGTAGGTTTTGAAGATAGCAATGGGTTGTTTTGTTGACGGTCTTTTCCGTCAGCGATGAAATTTTGAAATTGATCCATTCACGAACACCAATCAAGAACTTCACAAACAAATTCAAGTGGTCTCTGGAATTTCTATAGATGGATTTAAAAGGACCGTTTTGCTTTTTTGAACAAACTGATCATTAACAAAAACGTCGACAATGTTACCTATAATTAATATTTCTTAAATATGGTTATTGTATCTCCGTATCTTCTTGATCAAACTGTATTTATTTCAAAAGAGTTAATTAGAAACAGCGACTACCCCCCCCCCCCCCCCCCTCCTTGATATAGGTAGGAGACGCTCTGTTTATTTGGATTAACCTAAGCCCCATGTGCTTCATATTCCAATTTTCAGATGTGTGTTGTTCATACCGTTACTACCACAAAGGCTTTTAGATAGTTCAAGTAGCTCTTTATTTGACTTGTGAGAACAGACATCAAACTGAAAAACGGTGCAAATCGATACTATATTTTCATCTTTTATTAAATATTTGATATGAATTATTAGACTCTGTTCATAATCGCAGTTTAATTATTCTTTGAACAAAATCTTTATACAATCCGTAGTGTCATCAATAACTTTTTAAAATCACGTTAAAGTGAAATGGCATGATCATGATTGTTTATTCATGCGACGAGAAAGACATGCAATGGTCACCAAAAATTGTTTACAATGTAGTTATCACATGAACGCATTATCACATATCTCATATAATATCAAGGACATCGAATGATTTCAAACACTTCCTATATCATTGAAAGTAAGGAAAGTATGTAAATGTCATATGAAATTTATGATTCTGGAATTCGTCAACCTTGGGAAATATTAACACATTTCATAAATTTATCATGCAATAAACAAGAGCTTCTACTTACAATATCTTTTAATGAAGGGCAATGCTGTCATTATTTTACATAATAAACTCTTACACAATATTATAAACTGAACGTGACTTATGTTATCCAACTCTACGTTGTTAATCCATACTCTACTGTCAAGATGACAAATTATGTTGAAGAGGATTTAATTTCTCTTGGGATTTTGCCTGGTATTTTTTTAATGACATCTAATTATTGCGTGGCAAATCTATCGATTTGTCACGCTTTGTTTTCGTTATGATTATTTTTTCAAAATTCTGGTCAGCGTCTGTAGAGAAAACTGAAAATGCTATAGAAATTCTGGTTTCATCAGCTAGTTTCACTCGAGGGAAATTTTCCCTTAAATATAAATCGGCACATTTTTGCGGAACCAGAAGTGGGCTATTACATAATGTGCAATATTTTTTCATCGAGTCTGTAGGACTTATTTATGAACCGATTTACCTGAAATTTCCTTTATTACGTTAATTGTTAAAAGAAGTATCTGGTGCATTTTCAAAATTTTCAATTTTTAAATATTTTTGTAAAAAAAATTTGAAACCAAAATTTTCAAAAAAAATCAAAATTTTTTTCTCAGCCGCTAATTATCCGATTGATCTGAAATTCACAGGACATAAACAGAATGTCGATACAAATAATACAAGATAATTAAAATATTTCTATCACTTCCGGTTTTGGCGTGAAGACTTCCGGTTTTTCAAAATTACGTTGGCTAAAACCATATATATTGTATGTCAGGCATAATTAGAAGGTACTTAGCAGAAAAAATCCAAACCGGAAGTGATACATAAGCTGTCGTCACAGACTGACACATTTCAGCAAAAAATTAATTAGTCCTCCATTTTTTATCCGATTTTTATGATTTTGATGTCTATCAAAACATTGTAACTTTATCTAAAACTTGTAGGCACAGAATTTTGAATTTCGAATTTGAAGTGTTTTTATTTTGGTTTGAATTTTTTGAAAATTCAAAAGGCCATACCATGTGACCTTGACCTTCAATGACCCTGAAATTTTTAATGTAGAATTTCCTTGACCTCAGCTATCCATAGGTGTTTTGATTTTAGTTGAAAAATATTAACTTCCGGTTTTATAGACATTCAAAAATTGACATTTTTGACAACTTTGGATGGCTGTATCACCTTTTCTAATTAACATAAAGAATTAATCATTTCAATTTTGTAATGCTGATTTAATTATCTTTTTAACGATATATGACGATAATACCTTAGAATATGTTTTCAAAATATTAAGTTTTTTTTCGACTGAGAGTTCTAACTTACAATGTAATTATCTAATAGCAATATGGTGTGTATAGTCAGTATGTACTAAATTTTCTCTTTTCAACGACATATGACATGAGCAGTTTAATACAAAATCCATTAAAGTGAAAATAGGCATAGAGTACCCCTTTTCTGAGAAGAAATAAAGAGGATTAAAATGATTGACAAGGGTTATAGCAGGTTATATAATATAGTAATAAAACTATCTGACATGAACTTTTCACTTGGAGGTGTGAAGTATTTTAGGTCATAAACAGATTAATCTGATTACGTAATCTTTTAACACTCTAAAAGTATAAAAAATTTATTCATTTTTTTTGCAAAATTTTCACTTATATTAATTTTACATACAATCATTTAGAGCAGTGAATTTTTGATCCATTAACCTGTTCGAATCTTTTCTCTACCATTGACAGAACTCTTTCTACAAGATACACACACCAATTAACACCAATTTTCTTTTTGTCGTCTGCTAAGGTTATTAAAGGTCATAAACAAATTAGTCAGACTACATAATCTTTTAACTCTAGGGTTGGACTCTAGCAGACAGCAATTAAAACTGTTTATGCGTCTGCGCTAATCCGTTGCAATAAAAAGTAAGTGCTCAAACTGTTTTTTATCATCTGCTAGATTATTATAGGTCAAAAATAAATTATTCTCATTTTAACTTTATACAAATTAACATTTTTTTTCGAGTGTTTGCTATATTTGATATAATATCAGATTGTTTCTTATTTTGAGGGTGATTCTTACCCACGGCACTTAATTGACTAACATCAATTCAACTGGCTACTGACTGCTCCAATCCATTGAAACAAAAGACAGTTTTTCAACTCATCGTTAAAGGAAAATATTGACGTTTACACAGTTCGAATGTTGGGGAAGGGGGTATATCCCCCATACAAAATGGCCCCTAGTCAAAATGGCCCCTCGTTTGGTCAAAATGGTCCTTGATAAATGGTCAAAATGGTCCCCAAAAGGTTTTATTGCAATAGTCAATTGGGCCCCTATCCAAATTGGCCCCTAGTCAAAATGGCCATAAAAGTTCTAGTCAAAATGGCCATAAAAGTTAAATTTGGTCAAAATGGCCAGTCACCATGGCCCCTATTTTGGTCAAAATGGCCTCTGAATTTTCTCTTTGATTTCAACCAATTCATTGGTCAAAATGGCCAAAGAAATAAAGTCAAAATGGTCCCTAATTTTTTTTATACGCCCACATGAAAATGTGGACGTATATTGCCGTCACCCCTGTCCGTCCGTCATGCCGACCGTCCATCCGTCAACAATATCTTGTGTACGCGATAGAAACCAGAGTTTTTATCCGATTTGAATGAAACTTGCTATGTGTATTCATCTTGATCATATCTCGGATGAGTTCGAAAATGGCACAATTCCAGTCATCGGTTTTTGAGTTATTGCCCTTGACTTAGTGAACAAACGTTAAAATTAACTTGTGTACGCGATAGAAGCTAGAGTTTTTATCCGATTTGAATGAAACTTGGAAATATCTCGGATAAGTTCGAAAATGGCGCAATTCCATTTGTTGGTTTCTGAGTTATTGCCCTTGACTTGGTGAAAAAATGTTAAAATTAACATGTGTACGCAATAGAAGCTAGAGTTTTTATCCGATTTGAATGAAACTTGGTATGTGTATTCATCTTGATAATATCTCGGATAGGTTCGAAAATGGCGCCATTCCAGTCGTCGGTTTATGAGCTATTGCCCTTGACTTAGTGAAAAAACGTTAAAATTAACTTGTGATGTATTCATCTTGATAATATCTCGGATGAGTTTGAAAATGGCGCCATTCCAGCAGTCGGTTTATGAGTTATTGCCCTTGACTAGTGTAAAAACGTTAAAATTAACTTGTGTACGCGATAGAAGCTAGAGTGTTTATCCGATTTGAATGATCGGTTTATGAGTTATTGCCCTCGATAAAGGCTAGAGTTTTCATTCGAATTGATTCATCTAAATATCAGCTCAAATAAGTCCGATGGTGCAATCAACTTTTTCAAATATTCAAATTTGCAGAAGTGGGCGTATGTTACCTTGCCTGGCAAGCTATCTTTTTATAAATTGTAGCTTATATGATGATAATCAAAGGAATAATTGGAAGCTATTTAAACCCTAAAAAAGGTCACTAATCATCAAAGCAAAGACATTCTAAGACTTACAATATTAATTTGAAGTTCCAGTTCCAGTTCTCAAAAAGATTATACAAAAAATATATTATGTAGCGCTTTATGTTTTGTTAATTTGTAACATCATAAATAAAACTATTATTTTGAGACCATTTTCACTTTTTGGAAGGACCATTTTGACCTTTTTGAGGACCATTTTGACCAAACGAGGGGCCATTTTGGATAGGGGCCCAATTGACTATAACCCGTTTTTAGAGGCGTAATATCTCTTCGTAATTTATTTCAAGCTGGTCAAGCCTATGTTGCGTTAAGCATAGTTAAAACATTACAGGGTCTAACGATACAAGATTTTACGGAAAAAAACATATATGTGATGAAAACATTTAATCGGCATTAGGAGCAATCACAGCCCGAAAATAGGACCATATCGACTGATACTAATATAATTTTACACAATGTTCAGGGTTTATATCTATTCACATACAAGATCTACAGAAACACATTAAAATGCTAGATGATATCATTTGTTTAACAGAAACATGGCTAAATAATTCAATAACTCCAACAAAACTCAAGTTAAATCGTTTCCGTCTTTACCACCAACCTCGAGGCAGCAGCTATGATGACATTAAAGATTTCAATTTTTTTAAAGAAAAGGGGCATTGAGGATTAGGAATATATTTTAAAGAAGAAAAAAATGTCAATATCTTAAATTTGGGAGTTTTAAAAATAGAACACATTGCTTTGAATATTCTGGATAAGAATATTAACGTAATTGTTATCTATAGACCACCTGTTTATCGATTAGAATTATTTCTCCCAATGTTAGAAGATTACTAGTTGAATTACAAGATTGATATATGATTGAATCTACCCTTTCACAAAACTTTTTACTAAAAATGAGGGAGTGAACACCAGAATTTAGGGGTTTGAAGTTCAAAAAGTCTTACAGGTATCAGGCAAAGCATCACGGGCCACGCTCAGTGCTGTTCACAGCTCTAGTTTATTTCACTTCAGGTTTACTATATCACACGATAATCTCCCGAAGATTATTAATTTTTTATGGCAGAAAGAGGTTACCGATATCAATTTTAATCCGGTTTTATTATTCATAGATTCGTGTGTCAGGACTACCAGCACAGAGATGAAAAATTGTACTTGTGCTTCATGTTAGTAGAGGTCGAAGGAGTAAACATGTAAATTGTTGTGGGATGGGTCTAAATCAGGTTGTAGACATTAGAGTATGGTATCTTCCATTGGTACTTCATATCATGCATGTATAGGCCTTTACCATCGTCTGTATAACCAAAAACAACACTAAATTTATTTCACTACCGGTACTGAAAAACTAACCAAAGCCGACAAGTTATTAAAATCTACAATAGACTTGGTACTGCCTTTAAAAAAAAGGGTACAATATATTCACCTGGGTTCTTCTATACAACAAGTGGTTAGATAAAGAGGTTAATTTACTTCTGCCCGGTTAATTGTCTCATTATTTCACTCCTATTCCTATCGTTTGTATATGTCACCATCTCCTTATATGGCGTAATAACACTCTCCTTAAGGTCTCATTAGAACCTATCTGAATAACAAAACACCCCCATATCTGGTTTCTCTCAGAATAACTCATATAATTCAAACACTCTTAAGTACGTGGTTTTAAGTGGTTGACAATATACTGTCATCAGGGAAGAGAAAAATATATTCGACCTATTGTTAACATCATATTGCTATAATTAAATTTATTTTTTTTAGTAGTCGTTGCTTTTGTTGCAGAAATATAGACATTCTCAAAACATATGTAAATAACATACAATGATCAGAAACTAGCTGCAATCACTCTTGTAGCGTTTCCACGATGACATTAAGAAACATAGATAGGTCATTATTTTACTCGAGTCATTACAATATATATAGCTACATTTATTATGTTAAAACACAAGACAGATCCGATGTGGTGAACAATCATTTGGTTTAAATTTCTATTCTGAACGAATATCGCATTTACCTCTTGAACTTGACCTTCAGAACATTTGATCTTAAACTTGGAAATTGTTTTATAAAAGCTAATTTGATTTCTCTATAGATACTCCATTATCTGTGAAGACAATAATGTTAAAGTTAATGTAATATTTGAACATAAACCTATGGCGGCATATTTCTCTGATATTTCAGGTTGCTTCAAATCCCGTTAAAAACCCTTGAACATGACGTGAGAGTCTTACATTTGGGGGACAGGTTTTACTTTTGAAGGACAGGTTTTACTTTTGAGTGAATGTTTTGCTATCCAAGTTTAAACAATTTAGTGCTGTAGAAATTTATTACAGGAATCATTTTAGTGTTAATAATAGATCTAGACTTCTGTCTTACAACCTGTATTATTATTCCATACAATTTCTTTTTGCATCGTTCTATATGCTTACTTAAATTTTGTCGTAACTTTGGTAATTTACATTGAATAATTCCACACTTACGACAAATTTTAATCGTAAGATTTTTTGAGAAAGGGGCCCCAGTGTTCCAACTATTTTTGAAAATTCCTGCAACTTTTTGTCACATAACGTAATAGTATAATATATTTCAATTGTGAAATTTAGATTTTTGAAAGAAACGATATGTATGTCGGATAATTACTTCGGACTTTACTGAGTTAATAAAAACCCTCGAAATCGAAAGGCAAGGCCAAATACCATCAGTCTTCGGGTATTCTAAGACCTGTCTTAAACTCAGTAAAAACTCGACCTAGGTCGTCATCCTATACTTAACTAAAATGTTATGTTCTGTTCTGTTTCATCACCTCGAGAATAGAAAACTACTTCCGACCTGAGGTATTCCGGCATTGACAAGATGGAAAACATGTATTAGTTAAATTGCGTTTACATGCTCTTTACACCATATCATTGACCTCAATCCACAATTTAAATACTCGGTGATCAAAATAGAAAGTTATGTGGGTATAATCAGTTAGAATCTGATATAAATTCAGAAAATATTTTTTCAAATCAATTTCTTAAGCTGCCAAAGCGGAATGTCACATATTTTGTAAGGTTTCGCATCCTTATTAATCAAAATCTGAAGTCTAAATATATTAAAGCCTTAAGCCATTCATTTTCCATTCACGTCAATGTAAATATTTGTTATAATGTAAGGTATTGAACCCTGCCAGACACTGATTGGATGTGTAAACCGTATTTTTATTTTTACGCAATAATCTTTCAAAAGATATAAAATGAGATTTTAATCAGGATTTTCAATCTGTATCTTAACTGAAAAATTCGGCCAAAGGCTAATAAAATCTGGAATTCAACTAAGAGAATCCATGAAATAGATTTCGATTTTCAGTTGTCTGAGAATATTTAACATCATCTAATAAATAAACATCAACTTCCACTAAATTACTAGAGTAGAATTTTAACTATGTAAGACGAGAAGTCGCTAATAAAACACAAGTGTCTCATGTCAAATTGACCAAATGCAAATACGAACAAAATTGATGCACTATTGAATGATTTATGACCGAGTTACAGAACGGTTATCAGGACTGCATGGGGTGAATTTCTAAAAGAGATGAAAAATATTTAAAATATATAATACACCAAGAGTGGCGACACTATTTTGAAAATGTACACCTCATCCATGACAACTCATGCCATTCAAAAGTGGTTTACTATATACGGGGGCTGCAAAGTTCATAGCCTGACTCACAAGGAGTTATGCCACAGTGATTCAACTTGGCATGCATTAAATTCAATTTTTCCTGATACTAACGACATGGTTTTTTTTTTCAACATTGTCCACACACTTCTTCCAGCGGTGTTGGGGTGCTTGGATCCCGGTGGTATAGAACCTCTCATCCTGGTCACCAAAAAGTCCTTAACTGCAGATTTGGCACCATCAGACTATTTTCTGTTCACGAACATGAAAAAATACTTGTTTGGGAAGTGGTACCGTATGCTGATGAGGTCATATCTGCTGTTGAGGACTTTTTTGGTGATCAGGACGAGAGCTTTCATACCACCGGGATCCAAGCACCCCAACACCGCTGGAAGAAGTGTGTGAACCGCAAGGGAGACTATGTTGAAAAGTGAGTGCATCATATACAGCTTATTTTGCAATTTGATCCCTTGATAATGCATATTACGCATACTTCATGGGTGGAAATTGTTGGCGGATATATTATGTGCATTTGGTGTGACTTTGAATATTGTGATTTCAGAGTTACATATCTCGGTGAACAAACCGGTGTCTGTTATCCGATTATCTCTTAAAGGACAAGATAAAAAAAAATCTCTTAAAGGACCATTCTGCTTTTTTGAAAAAAGTTTCCATTGTCAAAAAAATCGCAAAAGTATTCTTAAAATAAGCTTATTGCATCTCTATACCTTCTTGATCAAACTGAATTTGGTTTTAAAGGGTTAATTACAAACAGGGAGTACTTATTGTTAATTAAGCAATTTGACCGAGTTTTGGTGTTTGCCCTTTAAATGGCTCAAAAGTTCTAGCTGAAACCTTTTAAATACACAAGATGGACAATTAGGCGTTAATTTTACTCAAATCCGTTCAGTAGTTTCCTATCAGCGTCAAAAAAACATAACGTAAGGTTTTTAGAAATTTTAGCATGTTTTTAGCGTTTAAAAATTAACGGCTGGATTTTTTTAGTTAAAACTTTCAGATACATTAAAGGGCTCATAGTTACAGATTTTGGTGTAAAGTTTTCACAAATTTGATATTATATCAATGGTCACCTGATAACACCTACAATGAAGACGATGGAGCTTGTTAACATCCGGGTACAGCCAAGTGGTCTAGATCGAGCTGAAAGGAATCGTAGGAACATGTTGACCTTGACAAGTGTGGACACAAATAGCAAATCTGATATATTTTAGTTTACCATTAGTGCTTGAGTACATTCCATCGAAAATTCAACAGAAAGTAATTGAGTAATTGGTACTTAATTTTAAAGGAAACGTGTCCAAATATAGTTATATGTACATTAGGAAATTGCTTTGGCGTAAAAATGTTTCCGTGATGAAAGTTGACTTGAGAACTAAACAACCTTAATAATAGTTTCAATAATTACATCTGAACATTTTGTCATTGATAGATGCAAGTAAAACTAAGAGAGATTGTTTGTTAGAATAGGTTATTTTCGAAAAACAATTTTCTTTTTAAACTAGCAGTTTTTAACAGATAACAAAACAATGGTATTCGATTACCAGTGACGACTCGGCTATTTTAAAATTTCAATCGGAGGAATATCATGTCAATTCAATAATACATGTATACCTTTAATTATGTGAGTATGGTTATTGAATGTTGGTAAGACGCATCTTTCTAGATAACACCTGACAGCACTTAAGTTCCAAGAAATAGTACAGTTTCGTATCATGTTAGCGAGTGCCAGTACTAGAAGATCTCAAGCCCTTTAAGACAATGGTTGTATAAAGGCGAAGACGGATTCAAATCTAGTACCATTAGACATTAAATGTTAGTTAAATAACTGTATTGTATATAATAATATTAAGACGATATCGTGACCAGGTGATTGACAATTTAAAGACAACATCAGACTTCAAGACGGTCTTATGTCAACTGATAATCATTGAAGGTTTTAATCATGGCACAGACCAAGTTCGATTAAATGATACATCTTTGAACCAACAAAATGTAGTACTGGTATTAACATGTTCACAAAATGATATTTTTACTTTGTTGTAACGTCCAGCAAATTTTGAAGCACGTATAGTATGATTAAGTTCCACCTAATTGCGAAGTACAGAGTATGTTTTATTTTGATTAAATATTTAATAATGTTAATGCTCAACCTCAACCAAGAAAATATGATTTTGTAAAAATAACTATTCTTGGAAGAAACTTTATTTCTTTGAATTATAATAAATATGTCAAAAATTGTAGGTGGAACATGTAGCGTGACCTGTCGACAGACAATCCTACCATTAAAAATAATCAGATTTAATTTCAGTTTTCCAGACAATTTGCCGTAATCTGTCATTTTATCAACGGGTTTTGCGACGATTCTTGAAACGTTTCAGTAAAAATTTTACTAACCAAGGTATAATATTCTGTGTCCTCCTTATACTGTGTGTTGTGTGTATCTTTTTTCTTTCTAAAAAAATGGAATTATTTTATGTTCAAACGGAACTGCAGAATATTGTCTGACTTTTAAGTAAGCAACTTAAAGCGGCACAACTTCTTAAAATGGACCAAAAAGTTCTCAAACTTGGCCAATAAGAGTATATATACATCAAAGGCGTATATAGTATACAAACAGAATCAAATAAACCATAAAAATAATTAAAGGGGAATGTTCAGCAATTTCGAGAGTCGATTTCAGCCTTTAATGTATGTAAATAGTCTCCAGAAGTACTAGAACTGCACAAAAATCACATAATCCCTTCAATTATATATTATTTGATCATTCTAAGACCTAAGAGGTAGTATTTCTTTAACCTTACTATCATGTATTATATGATCATTGGTTAGTTGAGTATACTGTTATAATAATGAAGGTTTATAGTATACAAATTCAACTTTAATATTATTACAGTGTAAAATAATAGCAGTGAGTTTAATAGCATTACATCTCAAATAACATGAATTTCAGAATTGAATTCCGGTCATAAAAAGTCGAATAAATAAAATAATCGCGACTACAAATCAAATTTGAGTCTCCTTCTAAACGTTCATATTGATTTCTATCTGTGAATGATTGTATCTTTTCAATCTGTTTTGTCAAATGTCATATTTCTTTGAAATGCTTTTCGTAATGGCTTTAAAAATATTGGCTTTCGATCAATCAAGCCGATTCCAGCGGGAAATTGCTTGTATTATAATTGAGTATTGGAAGAAAATGGAAATCATGAAGATAAGATAATTGTGAATTCTGTGAGTTATGTTTGATAATTGAGGAATCTCAATGTACAATTTCTCAAGGCATAAACCACGTTTAAAACTAAGACAGATTGACAAAAAATTCATTGAGCATATAATTACATTATTATCTGCACGTTTGAGTTTTTATCAAGATTAATATTGGTGCTGTGATCTCAAATGTTAAAATTCATGCAATACTGCTGTTGTCTAACTGATGTCCATTATGAATATAAAATGAGTTTATCCGGCGCGGTTGTCAACATCGTGCGTCTTCGAGAATAAACTTTATGAAACCGTTTCTTGAACAAGGAAAACACAAGACAACTTAATTAGGTTCCTTACTATTCATTACTTTTTAAAATCAAGATTGGTATGACCTGGTATGAATAGATTTCAAAAATATAATAGCAATAGTTGAAAAAAGCAAATAGGCTTAACAAATTTAATTGGATTTAGAAGAATTCTTTGTATTTGTATAGAATGCACATTGTAAGTAAAAGCCTATCTACTTTACAGATTCTACTTGACATTATTTGATCATCATCTTATATTTTTAGTGGATTTTATGGAATCATAAATTCATAAAAAAAAAGACTTTTGATGGAAGTACAAAATGATGTGCATAAAGAACATCTATAAAATACGAGCAAAAACAATATGTTGTAATGATTACAATTAGTTCGAGAATGAAATTTTATTATCACGTATAACGGATGCTGTAATTATCATATAGCAGATCAACAACACTTTAGACGTAATAGTTTGCTGACCATTTACTATAGGACCCTATATAAAAGCTATATTTCACAGTTTGTTTCTATTTTCTAACAATGATTGCGTTTAATTGTGATAATTGTTTATACGATACCAAGTTTTAGATAGTGAAAAACAACTACATGTAACCAATAACCATTCTTTTGTCTTGTTCTAAGTCCTGAAGAGCTAGATTTTTTTTTATGTAAACGCTGTCATATAACTAGTGGCAATAAATTAAACTAAAATTATCCACCGTTTCATAAGAAATTGAAGGTTACCACAAAAATATAAATACAATGCTGGTGAATTAGTTTTATAACTGAACACACAAACAAAATCTATTGCACAATCAGGAATGATAAAACTTGATATTTGTTTTTTTTTTTTTTTAGTTAAATATTTACAATTGCTCGAACATTCATTTCACCATTTTGTACTTAATAGTTTTTACAACAAAATACATACTATGTAACAAATTTTGTTTTGAAGATGTTTGTTAAATAATCCCCCCTTTTTAATACCACCGACCTTCTTGTGTAAGAGAAAAATACTGGTAACGATAATGGTATTGGTTCGAAAACACTCGAAAATTGTCACTTAATTTAATAGTTTGAACAACGTGTATTGGAGAGCTGACAAGTTGCGATATACTTCATTTTTAGGCTTCTTTTCACATTTTAATCAATTCAGTATAATACAAATCGTGTTCAGGAATAATGTTCACTCGAAAGCAGTAGCAATATGAGAAAGTAAAAAAGGCTTCCAGCAAATTCTTATCTTGAAATCTTGATTCTTCAGATATTGATTTAGATTATTTCCACAAAACTTCAAAGAATCACGATAGCAGCAAAAATTCAAAGTGTCTCCGAAATTATTTCAATCAAATGATTAAAAGCCAATGGCACGTATTGGATGTTTTTTGTCTTTTCTTGTAGCTTTTTTATACTAAATTATGAAAGCCTTACATGTCAGTTATACAAATCATATTTTATTATGCATGAAAATTCCGTAAGCATTTAGACTATTTTTTAATATTGAAACTGGTCATATTTGTGAAATTATTGTCTTTTTATGCTGCTGCTGCTTTGTTCGCAACTTGAAAGGAAAAGACCAATAGCAAATTACATCCCTTACTATAACTGTTGTCTAGAAGCCAAGAAAGATATCAGTGGATCTTATTCACAGGGTTGTTCGTACCAGCTGTTGCTTTTGTCTTACCTCAAAGGTATGATTTTTTATTTTGTTCTTTGTGGTCATTTTCAATCGGATTGATTGGAGTAAGTATAACAATTTCTAATGTAAAGAGCATTTTCAAATGACTGAACACGTTTCCAATCTGTGTACCCAACTCCTTTGTGGCCTCAGTGCATTTAGAAAATTAACCAATTAAAATCATCATGCAATCCACGATAATAACAGCTATTTGTATGGTTTACCAATCACTCATGAATTCTACTCATTAAATAAATTAAACCAATCGATAAGAATGATCATAGTTAATAGAGTTGCAATTAAAGTAGGTGATCAAACGAGCCTATAAACATATTGACACGCTTGATGAATAAATGTTTAAATTTCCTATTTGTAAAGTAAATCTTAATTAAAATGGAATTTTAAATACTGCCTATTTTTTCCAATGACAATCAAATAAACTATGCATTATAAGGTTAGCTTTGCTTTAAACATAATGCATTGATATATCTTACCATATTTTGTCAGAAACTTCATAAACTGTAGACAGGGGAGGATCCAGGTTTTTGGAAAGGGGGGGGGGGGGGGGCGTAGAGCGAATTTTTAGCCGATCGAAGCGAGGCGAAATTTTTTTTGACCTTTTTTTTGGCTTAAAAACATAGAATAAGTATAAATTGTACTAATTTAACGGTTTCTGACGTGGACCATGTATGTTTTATAGTAAACGTTATTAGGTTAGACATTTTTGATGTCGTATTCTCCCCATTCTTAAAAAAAAAAAGAAAAGACAAAGTAAAGGGGGGGGGGGGGCCTGGATCCGCCACTGGTAGATTAAAAATTAAAAATTATATCTCGTCATTCGAGTTAATGACGATAACCGTATCAAGAATAAGCCAACTCTTTTCGATTTGCAGTTGGTACCTTTAACGAGTACAGCAGTGGCGTTTCTAAGCCCATTACAAGATTCCCAGAAACACCTTTCGGACCTACATCAGTGGCACACAAACAAATTGATCCGAAAGGCATTCGGCTTCTATGGATATTGAACACATGACCTCCTCCAGAGCAACATCAATTGCATTATATTTAATACCTATGTTTCATATGTTTCATATTTTGTTAAACAACGTTAATTGAATTTCTTTGACGAAGAGGTTCGACAGACCAATAGACAGTCAAGTCGTTAGAGGTTTCTTATCTGTTTGATAAATTCTGGTCAACGTATTACTTGCATCAATTACAAACCTTTTTTGTTTAAATGCGAAGAATCTGCTGTCAAAAATAGACTTGAACAAAACGATAAGTTACTAATATCATATAATGACTTATAAATAGAATGGTTCCAGATAGCTTATTTTCAAGTTTTAGTGTAATTGGTTTTGAACAATATACTTATACAATGTCTAAATAATATTGTCAATTGGGTTAACGACCCCCTACAGATAGCCTACTACAATCGTGTCACAAGTTAAGCTATAAAACGCCAACACATTAATTACCTAGTAGTGGAATTAACCAATATTGATGATGAATCTTGTCGGGATTATAGTGAATTCCATCTATTCTCACAACAATTTGAAGGTAAAGATCCTTAAGCCATACAGTTATTACGGCATTATCTTCATTGTACAGATAACATTAAGACCAATTTGAAATCTAAACTTACGAATAGTTAAAAAGTAACAACTGAATTAATTTCCAAAAATTATTGTCAAAGAAATGTGACAACTGTTCTTGTACTACTAATAATTATTATTCATTATTTGATGCGACAACATAGACCTTTCTATAAAAATAATTTTTTTTTCAAACTTAGTTCTTTGACAACGACAGAAGGATGGAGTACATGTTGCGAAAACTGTATAAAACTCCCACTATTACTGATAAGGTTATTCAAAAAAATTGAGGTTTAAGTTTTATTGGTCGAGCGGATGGTGAACGTATTCCTTTAAATCAGCCCAATATCTCAACATATTCTAAATATCGAAGATATTTTTAATCATGTTTTGAGAAGTAGATGAGCATAAAATAGATAAAAAAAAAAATTTCTTTACTTTGATTCTTTACAAGTAAGCCGTGCTTAAAATTAAAAACACTGCAAAAATATCTTATTTGTCATCGCATGACTTGAAGCAATTCAAAATAATATACGGTACTAAACGTCCAAGAGCAGGAAAACCTAATTAATTTGATATCTGTTTTGCGATTTCTTTATTTTTAACAATTCATATAAGAAAATAATTTGTTCCGTTGGTAATTACGTTATAACACGAAGATAAAGATGAGTTAAAATGAGCTTTGTGTTTACATCATTGAACTCATCGAATTTAAGTTTCAGACAATTGTATGATAATAACTTTTCTCCTTGAATGAATATAGGTATCCTTGTCTGATAATAAAAAAAAGCTTCTTGAAATCTGTTGTCTTTTAAACGTTTCATAGGATATTTCAAAGCCAGGTCCCACTAGGAAGAGGATTGATTGCGCATGAATTTAGCGGTAAAGAGAGAAAGAGACAAAAAGATGTTGCTGATGTAGACGAGCTGTATCCACCTCCCATTTCCGCCGTCCCAGAGACTGACACCATGTTTCCCATTGTAACCACTGTTTTAGACGATGTTCGAACAGAGAGGCACAGGAAAGGAAAGCAAGGAGATGGTATGTCCTATTATTTTGTACAAGAGACCAGGTAGGGCAGGGTTACTGCCAATTTGAGATCAAACTCCAAGTTAAGTCTGAAATTGTCAATGATATTCTAAAAAGTTTTAAAATGCACGCAGATCTTCATTTCGCACATCCACCAACAGCTTATTGTATAGGCCCAGGTCCAATCAAGGATCTCATCCAAATAGTCCTACCTCTTCGTCATGTTCTCCGCCTCGGGTGCTATTGCTGGACTTGGACAAGTTGATAGATATGTTGTTGAATGGCAGCAATTATCACATTGCGCCTGTGGGGATTTATTACTGCATCTTAGTTCTTGACATCTGCGCTTGCAATGACTGGTATGTCGATTGTGCCACTTTATAGAATAGTACTTGGGTGCAAATCAGATGCAAAGCAAATCTTCCTGTTAAACGATATTCCAAATGAATGGTTTTAATAAAAATCACTAAATAAAATACATGTATACATCTATTGTATTTTTATATTAAAAGGACATTATCACTTTCCGTTCAATCAACAAAGACTTGGCTTCAAAAACGTGATTGTGTTTGGAAACAGTTCTCATTGGAATTTAGAAATGAACTCAGAAAAACTCGCTTTCAAGCACGAAGGCCATAATGGGGGCCGATTTGGACTAAATTACATAGACGTCAGCTATTGCAAGTATGGAATCGAGAAGTTGATTTCATCAAGCACACCACCAAGTACCTTTTTTCCGAACTATTAAGATTTTTAATTTACAGCGGTTATACTATTTAAGATGTAGAACACATGCATATGTTATTTGATTTATGGTTGGAACATAACATCGGTTGCAAATTAACCAAAGTAACAAATTGAAATGTCATTTTGACTTAAAATGTTCGAAGTACAACATTGCTCTACGATAAAACATCTTGAATATTAAAATTTTTGACCTTGTTTGTCATCTGGGTTCAAATCTTAATTATATGCCTGCATAAGGTATGACGAGAGCTCAAGTTTTTTTACAGTGTCGCAGTTTACGACATCATCAGTTTAGGCAGTGGATATAACTTGAAAAGTGAAAATCTATTTTAATGGGATTCCTAAAAGATGTGACGTAATCGAAAACATTTTAGTAGAATTCCTGAGACCACAGATATCTGATTTAAAATTGCAATAGTGCACATTTATGACTTTTTACAATCCCTTTGAAATCTGACTTATTTACACCCTCCCTGCGTTTTACATCTTGGTACTTTTAATGTTGTTAAAGTTTATCGTTTTATGTAGGTTAGCAAAATCAGTAAACAAAACGATGTTCTCATTGCTAGAATGACGTGTAGCTTAATAAAAGGGTTATGAGGATAAGCCACCAAACTATTCATGTATTGTTCTATTTCCGAAACTGTTTTTAAGAACTTGTACATGTATTACCATACAATAAATTAGCGATATTTAATGGATTACTATTCTGAAAGTCATGTCAATCACCAGTTGAGATACAGATGATGTTTGTCCTGAAAAAAAGTGAACTCTGACATTCGTCAGAATAGGGCAAGACGCTCTTAACATTAACTGTCAATGTAGCCTTGATCAGTTAAGAATTGATTATGTCTGTTTGGGGTTACTTAATGCATGTACATACATATAATGTACCTAACCAATACAAAAAAAGTTTAAAAATAATTCTTACCTTAACTGACAACATCTAAACAGTATTTACCAATTCCTAATATCTCTTTCTTTTTCTTGGTATTGAGACAAATAAAGTTCTATTAACTTCTGTATAAGTTAAAACCTATAGATGTGTAGATTGAGAGTTAAAAACATTGATCGAACTACTCATCAAACTTTACGCTAACTTTAGCCAGCATAGAATTTTCATGAAATGGATTAGAAGCGACGATGGTATTTGCCGCTAACCGCTCAATTCGCCTGGTAAATCAATAATACTTGTGTTCATTTCTTGTTTCTCTTAAAGCCAATACTAGTCAAACAGATGTTTACTAGGATCAATACAGTCTCGTTGTTTTTGGGGTTAACGATGGTGCCTTTGAAAGAAAAATACAATGCTGCAGTTGAAGTTTTAGTAACGTTTTTATGCGTCACTTGAATAAAATTGTTACTGATAGAAGCTCACATCGTTTGCATTCGTAAAATTTATGAATATGACGGGTTTAATTCTTTGTTGACCCAAAACTCAAAATTCTGTTCTGTTAAGCGTGTAATGTACTGTATGTAATTCATGTTCTTCTGTTATTGTGACCAATCCCGGCCTTGAACATCGAATAGTTCACACAATGCTACCAAGGGATGAGTTTTGCGACCATGTCATTGGACACATCCAGATCTGAAAATTACTTAACAAGCAAACCAACAGTCCCATACCATCGTATTGATCCAGATCTATTTACCACCTATCACTAGTCTGCAATACCAGGTGGAAACAGACGTTAATTTGTCATTTACCAGCCAATTACTACTGTAATGTATAGTTTTGGTTAACTGATATCCTTGTACACCAGCGTTTAAACAAAAGGAAACACACGCTTCATAATAAAAAACGAGATTTCTCTTTTTCTGAATTTGTAATTAAGGACTACTGTTCGAATTTGACGATTTTTCGATGGACGGTTTTTGAGTTATCATCCTTGACTTAGTAAAAACGCTTTAAAATTGGCTTATGAACGCGATAGAGACTACAGTTTTCATCTGATTTGAATTGAATTTAGTGTGATCATTTGTTTTCACGAGATCTTAAACAAGATCGAATGTGACGATTTTTCGATGAACTGTTTTCGAGTTATCGCCTTGACTTAGTCAAACTTTTTACACTTTAAGTCAGAATTTTATTTAATTGTGTAATCAAAAGATTATAAACAGGTTAGATTTTTGGTACAATTTGACTTAAATTGGCGAGCGCCCTTGACATAGTAAAAAAAATACCATGGAAGTGGGCGTATGATGCTAGTCAACCACTTGTATTAGTATATGGACAAGCCAACTTTCTAAAATGACATAAGACAGCCTTCACACACTAATGCAATTTTATTCTATACAGGCATGCTTTTAAAATCCATTTATATATTTTTGTTTGAAAGATAATAATGTCTTTATTGTAATATTTAGAACGGTGCAGAGGAGATTTTCAATAACTTTAGTTCGCTCTACTATAATCAAACCCAAGCACGAATATTCCTTACTGTAAATCAAATCTTGAAATCCATGTGAACATCTTGGCGATACATAGAAATCAGCATATTGATAATTTATAATGACCTACATTTTGTTGAAAATTATCATTATATTATTAGTTACTTCCCTTGAGGCAGTAACTTTACTTTTTCTAAACTTTGTATGTGTATCGGCGACATTGATAGCATCAATTTGCGCCATTCCAATTTCCATTCCGACGTTTGTGGTTCTTGCAATTCCAATAAACCTAACTCGTTTTATGACGTCACTGACAGTGATCTGCATAGATATGAATAGTATCTTCTGGTAGTGATGTCATAAAACGCATTAGTTTAGTAGAATTGCAACAGACGTTGGAATTGGAATGGCGCAAATTGATGCTATCAGTGTCACCGATACACATACAAAGTTTAGAAAAAGTAAAGTTACTACCACAAGGGAAGTAACTAATAATATAATGATAGTTTTCAACAAAATGTAGGTCATTATGAAATCAGTAAAATGTAAAGTTATTTGTTCAAGGGAAAAATAATAAAATATGTGACACGAAAATGGTTAAGTAATAAATATATATATTCCTTTGTTCTATTTATCCGTTATCTAGTAAATTATATGAGTCTTATCAGACTGTTTTTTTTTTCTTCTTGAAGAGGCGGAAAATCCATCGAGTTTGATATATATATGTCTGCTTATTTTCAATGTTAGTGATTCTTACGGTCTGGAAAGAAACTAGTTTTTTTTTCTCTATTAGGTGGTTGTGGAATGAACGTGACAGATGACGCAAACTCAGTAGACAATTAGAGAAAATCATGGGGTTTCAATGATAGTAGTTAAATATATTGGCGACTTCTATTAAATATCTATTAAATTGGTAGTTATAACACAAGTCTACTATCAAATCTACAAAACTCAAATCCGCAGTTCATTCATGATCATTAAGTTGAACATCCTGAAGGAAATTACTGACAATCTTAATACGTTATGTACTACACGCTATCTTATCTAGTTGATACGTTTTCTCATTGCGGAGTTATTTAATCCTTTAGACTTTACAATATTTTTATTTGTCTGCCGACCCTTATGAAATATAAATGAATGGTTTTTACCTATTTAACTGCTTTTTTCCCATTTTTCAAAAAGTTAAACTTCATCGCTAAGAAAAGCGAATGAACGAGTATATCGAGTTTCTTATGGACCACATAGCCCAATATTACAATTTTTGTAATTCCCATGTAAAATATGATCCAAAAAATCGGTTTATTCCCACGAAGTCACCGCTTGGGTCATAATTAACCATGTAGAAACGAAAAACGGTAACTTCTCGGTAATTTTTGAGAAATCAGTAGGATTATTTTTTGTTATCTTAGCAGACATAAGCCTACTTCATCGGATAAAGCCAATTAAACAAAAAAATAATAATTTCAAATATATTGGGATACGATATTCCAACAAGTTTTTTGACACGAATATGCCAACCTTCTAAATTGTTATTTGTTCTGGGAGCTTTGGATCCATAGTGGTTCTATTAATCCAAGTCATAAACTTACTCTACTATATACTTAAGTAGTCGGCTAGTTTGTTTGGCATTCCACCCATGGCATTACTCATTACTTAGTTCCATTGGCAAAACAGCACATCTTCGTAAAAAAAAAACGTGTACTTCATGGTTGTGGTCGCCATTTACTCAACAATATATCGTTAGATGTGATTGTACATGTAGTTGTATTGTATATTTTAAAAGTAACTTTCCAAACATGTACTACCTTTTCGTTATACGATAACTACCTACTATCAAGTAAAAGTCGTTTCGTGCTGTCGGTAAGAATTCGTAAGCGATCTGTGAGTTTGCTATTTTGAATGGATATGCATGTCCCTCGGCGAACACGTTTTTACATACATGTATATCAAATAGTGAATAAAGTTCACTATTTTAGTCACAGATGCCAAAATAGTTAGTGACCCAAATAAATAGTAAATAATGTAAGCTGACAATTTTCATGAATTTTTGGAAATTTCGTCTAGTGACTTCTCGGGAAGACACCCGAAAATCAAGTAGTAGGAATCAATTAATAGGGATAAGAAAATAAGAAAGGGATTGTAAAGAGGATTTCTAGCCTTTTTATGTGTACAAGAGCAACCACAAACTTCTATTTGGTACATTCAAAATTCCCGCTAGGTGCCTGTGGTTCCCGTTGTTCTAGAAAGACTTCACTGGATATAACGCTGCTACGAAGCTTCCGACCACATATGACAAGTAGTTCTCTCCTCCCCATCTCCCAAGATGTCGCAATTATTTAGGATAAGGGAGTATTAATCCATTCCAGTTAAATAGTTGCCAAATAATTTGTAGTGTAGCTTTCTTGACAAATTTTCCAGACACAAACTCATCGCAAAATCATTAAATTGTATAAAACAATCTTATCGTCATTGTTTTATCTAATTTTCAGACCCTAATAATATTCTTCTGAAATTTAAACATCGCTGATCAATGATAATGTCGTTCTAGCCAGTCAGATTCCCCCCTGTAAAACAAATATATATCAGCAGCCCCGTGAGTGTCAGATTATATCTATACTTAATAGATAAAATAATTTCTTTCACAATAAGTCTTAATTTAGTCGTGTTCTTTTGTTTGTTTGACCGACAAATATATCTGAAAAATATTGCATGACATTTCTTAAAATCCTGACAAAACAAAATGAAAAGGATATTTCGCTTTTACGGAGGAAACTTGTTATCATATCGACAACCGTACTTGTTTTCTATGGTTTCTTCTTGATATGGTCCAAAAATACTTAGAGATAAAAACAAAACACACTATTTTAATATCTCATAACAGATTATAAATTCATGTCACAAGTCATAACTTGATATCATAACACAATTCTTCAAATGATTTTAAAAACTTAAGTGTACAAGGTTTTGTTGATTTCGAGAATTGAAGACCTAAAAGCCTTTCAGAGAAATCATTTTGACTGTTGTAGAAAATCAAAGCATGAAAACTTTTTTGCATGATCTGCATTTCCAAAAGAACTGGCAATTGCGCCAAATTTCTATTTTATCAGACGAGATGATAAACAAATGTTTACTCTGGGTGATGTCAAACAATTTCCCAAAGTACTGCAATAAATGTTAAATAGTTGAACATGGAACATGTTTCAATGTAAAAGTTTACAGAGACGATTCACATTTCTGAACTGCATTACATTAACAAGAATAGTGCCACTAAGAGCGTTAACAACAGCGTTCATTGATCTGAAGGACAACGACTCGAGTCTCGAGTAAGATAATAACGATTTTATAGGATTTGATCCTAGTCATATCTAGTTTACTGTAAAGCCTACAATAAGCCCTTCATTATTTTGGTGGACGAAAGGTTTGAAATCATAAAATTGAAAATTATATAGCCTATCCTTAGCAATTATATTACCGTAAATCAACTTATAAGGAATCTAAATACCATATTTCTCCTAAATCCAGACTAGAAAAGACTAGACTCGGCCAAGAAAATTCAAACTACACTACCGCGTACCCAAACCAGGGGAAGCGCAAGGAGAACTGAACCCGATGCATCCGATGAAACGCCGTCAGAGCTGGACAAAATAAATATATCTCTCGAAAAAATCACTAATCGTTTTGATGACATGATTACCTCCTCCCAACTTGATCTGGCACTCTCTAATCTCTTTGATAAAATGAAAATCGAAATAAGAGATGAAATTAAATCTGAATTATTGGAAACATTCAATGCTACCAAACTTGAATTGCAGACAAAAATAGAGTCCCTAACACAAGAACGCGATGAACTAACTACAAAAGTGAATCAGTTGACTATCAGATGTGACCGGACGGAGGAAACTGCGAAAGAAGCTATTAAAGTCGGTAATCGTAATGAACAATATTCTCGAAAATTTAACATAAAAGTCTTAGGTTTAAAAGAAAAGCCCAATGAAAATCTAAGAGAAGAGGTGAAACAACTGGTCGTATCGTGTGCTAATCTAAAAATTGATGACAATGACATTTCTGCTGTGCACCGAATTCCTTCCTCAAGACGATCGGAACCCAGACCAATTGTTCTAAAACTTATAAAATCCGAGAAAAAGACGGAAATAATGCGAAAAAGGCAGATGTTTAAATCAAAAGGTATAATGTTATTTGATGACGTAACAAGACGTAACGTAGAACTTATTAATCGGCTAAAACATAATGATCAAATTGAAAATGCCTGGTATTTTAATGGTCATGTCCATTTAAACACTATTCGAAATGAACGACTAACATGTGATCTGTTTGACAACATCAGCGAAAAGTTACATCATCGAATTGTTTAAGTAACTTGCTTTGTTTTCCTAGTGACATATCTAATAAAGGTGCACTGTCGAGTTTCCAACTATTAAAACATTTTTTATATATAAACATATAGATATATAAATTTTATCTTATCTCTCAAAAATAAAAAAGGTAATAATCTGAACATTGAAATTGTAAAACATTCGTAATTCTAAATTACAAGTTTTTAAAGCTCGACAGCGTTCCTTTTGATAGGACCAACAATCATGTCAAGACATCTTTCTTTTCCTTTTTAGTTTTAGATTTTCCATCTTTTCTTTTTTTTTTTTTTCCTTTTTCTCGCCTTTCCAGTTTGGAATAAATGTTTTGACTTGATTGAGATTATAAATTAAATGAATACATCCTTGCGAAACCGATTTTAGAGTTTGAAAGATATGTTCATTTAATATCGAATTAACGTAAATGAAGTAATTTTTTTTATAAAAATAATCTATCACTCTAATTAAGGAAGAGCTCATAAAAATGAGTATCTATTCCGAGTCGAATAGAAACTTTCTTATCTTAGTTCGTGCATTTGTCTTCACTTTTTTTTTTTTCCTTTATCAAGTATTTTATTGACTATGTATTATTGTTTCATGATTATTCAAAAATTCTATCAAAGTAACCATCATACTTTATATAAACACACAACACATCACATCACATCTAAACAAAATGCAATCATACTGACCAAAATATATATAAAAATATACAAGAAGAAAATATCACTTATCATTTCAACAGGTTATTTAATATTTATACATCACAATTTATCATTTAAATGTGTGCATCAAAACTAATATCCTTAAATATAAGGGGACTTCGTGAGAAGACCAAACGATTCAAACTATATACATGGTTAAAAGATAAAAGATACGATGTCATCTTACTGCAAGAGACACATAGCACCTTGTCAGATGAACAGATTTGGCGAGATGAGTGGGGTGGGGATATATTTTTTTCCCATGGAAAAAGCAACTCAGCTGGGACAGCAGTCTTATGCTCTAAATACATGAAATCTATTACAATACACAAACATATTGCTGATGAAAATGGGTATTTTAATATATTGTCAATAGATATTGAAAGTTTTCAATACGTACTTGTGAATACCTATAGTCCTAATAGTGATCAATTACAAGAGTCCTATTACAAAAAATTAAACTCTATAATTAAAGATAATATTGAATCATTAGATAATGATATCATTATAGGAGGGGACTGGAATAATGTCTTGAATAAGGAACTAGATCGTTTAGGGGGAAACTACAAAATTAAGAGAAAGGGTCTCTTTGAAATAGAAAAAACAATTGACGATTTTGACTTAGTTGATGTGTATAGAAATCTACATCCCAAAGAACGCAATTTTACATGGAAACAAAACAACCCTCCCATACATAGTAGAATAGACTTTTGGCTTATTTCCGAGTCAAATTCACATTTTATTAAACAAGCTGAAATAATACCTACACTTTTAAGTGATCACTCGGCAGTATTAATTGAAATAAATCATATAAACGAAAAGAAAGGTCCAAAATTGTGGATATTTAATTCCTCATTAACACAAGATAAAAATTATATAAATTTAATAACTCATTCTTTTAAAACGTGGGAAAGTAATTTCTTTGATATGACTGATAGACGCGGTCTATGGGATTTTTTGAAATATAAAATTAAACAGGAAACTATAATATATTGCAAGAAAAAACAAAAAGTCAAAAGACAAATCAAACAAAGATTAGAAGAAGAATATGAACAAAATGAAATTAATATATCAATGATATCAGTCAACAGCCAAAAGTTAGCCGAACATGAAACGATTAAAACAAGATTAAATGATTTTTATAACGAAGAAGCACACGGTGCTATAATAAGGTCTAAATTGCAGGACTATCATGAAGGAGACAAAAATTCAAAATTCTTTTTAAGTTTAGAAAACCAAAAACAAAAATCTACATGTATATACAAGTTACAATGTGAATCGGAAAATTCCTTACTCGATAAACCAAAAGATGTCCTCACACATATCGAAAAGTTTTATAAAAACTTATATTCACTTAAAACTAAAACAAAAAATAGCTATATCGATTTTCTGAAATTTAACATTGATCATCCAAGATTAGAATTGCACGAGGCTGACTGTCTTGAGGGTAAATTAAGTGACTGGGAATGCCAAGAAGTGCTCAAATCATTTAAACTAAATTCTTCACCAGGAAATGATGGTCTCACTTATGAATTCTATTCGTGTTTCTGGCCAATCATTGGTAACCATGTTTTAAACTCGTTCAATGAAGGATTTGATGAAAAATGCTTATCAATCTCTCAAAGACAATCCATCATTAAACTTGTTCCAAAACCTGGCAAAAATAAATTAGATTTAGGTAATTGGCGCCCAATATCGTTAATCAACGTAGATACCAAAATTGCTAGTAAAAGTTTATACAATAGAGTTAAATATTTCTTAAAAAATTTGATCCACCCAAACCAAACAGGATTCATACCAGGTAGACATATTAATGAAAATATTAGAATTATTGATGACTGCTGTACTTTAGCACAACAAAGACGTATTAATGGGATGATCTTGGCGATCGATTTTTCTAAGGCATACGATTCTTTAAATTCAAACTATCTATTAGAGGTACTAAAACAATTTGGCTTCAAAAAGATGTTTTTACGTTGGATCAGTACTTTATACAATAAAATCGAATGTTCTGTAATGAATAATGGATATACGACAAAATATTTCCCTATTGAAAGAGGAGTAAGACAAGGTGATCCGATCTCTCCCATTCTTTTTAATTTAGCTATAGAAATACTATGCATATTTATCAGAAATGATAGGAATTATAGTGGTATATCTTTTGGTGACAAAATCCTGAAAATAATAGCATTTGCTGATGACCTTACATGTTTAATAAAAGATTTTAAGACTGCTCGACATTTAATAGAGGTTCTGAATCAATTTAAACTTATCTCTGGTTTATCTATTAATTTATCGAAAACAGAAGCGTTTGATTTAAACAGTGGCATAAAAAATTTAGAAAATGAAATAAATAGCATTGGATTGAAATTTTGTACCTCTTCGATCAAAATATTAGGCATATTTTTTTCTTTGAATGCAAACTTAAGAACTGAGTTAAATTTTGAAGGTAAAATTCGAGAAATAGAAAATATTTTAAAACGGTGGAAAACACGCAAACTGACTTTAAGTGGTAAAAATATTATAATCAAAAGTTTTTGTCTATCAAAACTATCTTTACTATTGCAATCGTTATTTGTTCCTGAATACATTATTAAAAAACTGTCTACTATTTTCTTTAACTTTCTGTGGAATGGCGCAGATAAGATAAAGCGTGATGTTATATATCAACCATGTGAAAAGGGGGGAATAAAGTTTATCAATATAAAGGAATTTCATACAAGTAAGGCTTTATTTTGGATCAAAAAGATATTTCATGAAACATTACAACCCTGGCTAATAACTTTAAATTTTAGTTTACATCCATCTGAACCGCTTCTGTTAACAGTTTGTAATAGCAATAAAGCAACAAGTAGAATACACTCTCCATTTTACAAACAACTATTTGATAATTGGCACGAACTATTTAACAGACATATAGATGAAACAATTGAAATACAAAACCAAATAATATTTCTAAATAAACATATAGACAAAGAACATAACACAACTATCATGAAAAGTCTTATAAAGAAAAATCTTATATTCATATCCAATTTTATCGAACCATATAATATCAAAACTCTGTCAGAAGTAGACAAATTAATATATCACGGTTACAGAACAAAGAGTTTTAAACTAATGAAAACTATTAATAACAATGATGATAACACTAATGAAACAATTAATAATGACCCAATCCTAATAGACAAGAATTTGACTGATAACGATCTATATAAACAAACGATCTTCCTTACATTACAAACCATTTTTAAAAAATTATACAATTTAGAATTCATGACCTGTAAAACAAGACAAATCTATAATAAACGATTACACACAAACCAATTTATTACACCCACAGCTTTCACAAAATGGCAAACAGAGTTAAACATAGAACTTACCGAAAGCGATATAAAGGAAGTGTTTAAACGATTACACTGTATCTGTATAGATGCCAAAATAAAAAATTTCCAATATAAATATGTCCATAAAATTATTTATACTAATATTAATCTTTGTAAATTCAAACTAACTGATACAACATTATGTTCTTTTTGTAGCTCTGATCTTGAATCAGTTGAACATCTTTTTATCTACTGTCCATTTGTCCATGAAATCTGGAATCATATTCGCAATATAATAGAAATAAATAATATCAACATCGAACTTAATAATAAAGCAATTCATCTAGGTATAGACCAGAATAATTTCGAAAATAATAATCAATATCACTTAATAAATCATATTATAATTCTAGGCAAATATTTCATATTCAAATGCAAATGTTCAAATTCGAAACCATTACTTAACCACTTCATTCCTTTTATTAAAACACAGGCTATGATTGAAACAAAACAAAACCAAAATCTTATCGACAAATGGAAATATATTTACATCTCGGAATCTTGAAACTATTCTTATGGGTTTTTTTTGGGGGGGTTTTTGTTAATATTGTTAAGTATTTTCATTCTTGAAATACACACATATACATATATATGACATGTTACCGTTCTCATATTTAATTGACGTGTACCTTATGAAATATAATAATGTATGAATATGACACTAATTTCTAAACTTTAATTGATGTGTAAATACCTTATGATGAATTCGAAACCAATTTCTAAACTTCAATTGATGTATAAATACCTTATGGTGAATTCGAAACCAATTTCTTATCTTTAATTGAACCTTATGAAATATAATAATGTATGCATATGAAACTAAGTTCTAATCTTTAATTGATGTGTATATACCTTATGATGAATAACGATTTCATTGATGTGTATGAATACGAAACTATTTGACTGTATATGTATTGTATAATGTATTATGTATGATGTAAAAAAAAAAAAAAAAAAAAAAATCCAGACTAGAATTTTAGTGTGGGTTATTATCTATCAATAAAACTAAGGTGGTAATACCAATAATCTCTGGAACAAGCAACGGATAGATTTACAGATTCTACAGAAGATCAGTCGGCATTTCGAGTTTTTTTGGGACTTGACTATATGTAAATTTCAGCGGCGAAGATTCATTGATAAAGATGGTGGGGACCATCTGTTTAAAGATGTAACAGTTCATGAAGTCGCGGACGGCAAAGTTCTAGAGCGGAAGTAGAGGGGGTGGGGGGTTCTTGGGGTTTGTTAATGAGCCTCCCATATATCTAAATCGCCGAAAACAAATGATTTAATTCCATGAATTAGATAAGCTTATCATTTAATACCAAGAATAATGCAGACCATTAGTAGTATACTCCACAAAAGTATTCATTCAACTTTTTGACACATTGCAAAAAGTGGTTGAAACCAACCATTTTGTATCTCCACCTCCATGTTCCTTTAGCAACGGTTATCATTTCCTTTCATTTCATTAATCATTAATCCTTTGCTATCATAATAAGAGATTCTAGTCATTAATTTTGATTGGTAGAACGATTACTCTTCGACCAGTTAGATTTCTTGTAACAAATTATTGCGGGAAAACTTTCGAATGACGAGACGCCAGATTTCTTGTAGCAAATTTACCTTGTGATAATCGAGTCTCAAAGTTTCCTTCAATCTTAAAAATAAGTGTTGAGGTTGCGTGAATTTTCCCGATTATGTAAAAATGCTAAGAGAAATTAACTCTTTCGTCTAGTCGAACTTGCTTTGCAAATCATTGTGACCTACACTCAAAATGTAACGAGATCGTTTATTGGATAAATAAAATGTGACGTAGTGTTTTTAAAACGAGGTTATTAGTTCTTAATGACGAGAAAACCCCGTCTATCCAGCAACGGTAGATAATGCCAATGTCTAACGTTGCTGAAGGAACATGCCCCACCACTATTTTCAGTGTGTCCCCATCGCGATCTGCGCCCTTGGACTAAATAGTCTTCAGAAGAACTTAAGCTGTTTAAAATGTTTTGAAAATCGCCAATAATTTTGGGTATTTATCCAGCCTGTAAATTATCATGCTTAATTCTCATCCGAAATTCTCTTCTTTTAACTGAATTCAATCATCCTCAGAAGCAATTTCTTTGCTACCCATACGAGCTCGAGTTCAATCTGTCTTCCAAGTTTTTCCTTCCTAACGTACGTCTTGGAATACAACGTGGTTTACAAATTGGAGACAGAATGATAAATTGGGCAACACAATTTCAATCACTGATGAGCTTAAGATGTAGGTTAAGGCGTCTGAGAGTTCTCCCAGAAATAAGATCTGATTTGGTGAAGGCAAAAATTTTCCCAAGATCATTTTTAGTAAAATGATCAATAAATTATAATTTCAAGGGAGATAATAAAGTAAAAAAAGAAAATATAAATCACGGAAGCTTAATAAAGGCTAAATGTCGAGCTTTAATGATACCTGATGTAACAAAATGATATACATGGTCATGTACATAATACCATGTACTGTCATGTAAAGTAATGACAAATTGGTTTTAAAGAAAGAAGTCGGTTTCCGAGGTGATTTTGTTGTGAAATAAGGAGCTGAGGATCATCACTACCACTTGATCAAACTGTATGTTCTATGGTAGGCCCAACAGATACAGTATTGATACTGGGTGTACTAGCCTTCCTTCCGAAATATCTATCACAAACGAAACATAAACCCCAAACTGACCCTTTATATGATTTAGTTTCTTTGTTTTGGTAAAAGCAAAAGTTAGACCTTACTGCAATTGCTAAAGCGAACGAAACAATGAAGTATGAACTCAAGTTCGGTCATATTTTTCTTAAATTAATTTTTCATAAAAAAAAATTGTATCTAATAGGCTACTACTCTACTGTTATTATATAAAATTAAAATTTTAATTAAATAAAAGGCAACTCTCCTCTCTACGTAATCTCTACGTATTCAGTTCTTTTTGGGTGTCAAAGGCCATCCAGCATATGAACACCAGTCAATTCACATATTTAACCTTTAACTTGCACTTTGTTTTATCATAAATCTTTACTTTGTGACCTAGGCCAGTGCCTTTATGAGACTATGTTCTCATCACCTCCTAACACCAGTCACTTTTCATCTTGCTGATTGCACCTACAATCCTTGGCTTGACAGATATTCGTAGGCTCACCAAGTGACTCGCTCAACTAGGACACCGTACCAGAGGGGTTCGGGGCATCCTTCCTCGTGAACATTTTATAACATTAGCTTTTCTTATTTTGTATTTTTATTCTAAGGGGTGGGGTCGTTTAGGGGTTGAAAACTGAAATGGAATATAGTTTTACGTTTGGTAGTTGAGTCTCCGGGTTTATACATGTATTCTAGCAATTGCACTTACGGCAAGTCATTATAACATACTAATAATCAAGGCAGTTGCAATTTCTGCAATGTCCATAGTTAAGCTATAAGTAAAGACATCAAAACAATTCTGATCCGTGGATATTGAATAGTTAAAATGTGACCACAATCTAACAAAGAGATACCCACTATCTATAGTTTATCATTTCTAGGATTGTGAATTGTCAGTTTCGAAAGTTCGGATTTATTTCCACCCACTTGTATTCTTCACACTGTGCTATTAAAATGTCTATCTATTCAAAACAGTAGTGTTAATAATATCATTTGTCTGTACAATTGCATGTTGTGTGTTTGGTGTTGAAAATAATTAGTTAGGAAAATAAAAGATGTTTTGAGGGGCAATTTGGTAATTAAAATAATTATGCGGAGGATGTTAAGTATCGTAAATATACACATTTTGTCTGTGTGCCATAATTTCATCTTGTGCGGAAACGGTAGATGGTAGTAACCGTTTCGAATGTACTTCGGGTGCTAAAGTTGAGTGCATTGTAAGGGTAGTATTTAGCTTTGACATCATCTTTGGTTCATACAAGAAGAGATTTTTTGATCAATTTGCGATCGTCTTACATATAAAATTCAGAGTTTTCAATGGTTCTTCTGCAGTACCACGAAATTAGTTATTTTTCAGAAAATGACATTGTTTCGTTTTTCCGTTGACTTTTTCAGTTCCATTGAAACAGTGTAGTGAAGAGGAAATCCATTCTATTGTAGCTAACATTTATGCAAATGCATCATTTCTTTTTGCGTCTTACTTTCACGTTACTCGAATAAATGAGGTTTACTTTCTAAACTGTGTGGGCTAATTAATGAGGTTGGATGGAAATTTTGTTGAGAAAACTGACTGTATAGGAACTGAAAAGCAGAATAGTCGCTTCTCAGGTACGGATACCTTTAGATGAAATATGTAACAGCAAATCAGAATGGAAAATGGTTGCTACTGGTGGTCGAATTGGTGGAGGGCAAACCAACATAGGTTGAAATAAGTCATTTGCTCTGATTTTGCATTTTTGACATGCAATTATATTCGTGGCAGTACTTGAAAAAAACTTTATTCAATGAATTTCTTATTTTCATGGTTGGACAACGACATCTTGGGATATATTTGTACGAATTTTGAAAGAGATCAGTTTACCAACAGCTGAGATATAACCTGTCGATCTTGGGAACGTTTTTTTGAGACCCCGATATAATCATTGACATCAACTGCACATATATTTGTTTTTAAATATTACAAAACAAACAATTTGAGTTTCTGCATTATGAAGTTTTGCACATCACGACGAAATTAATTATTGTGATGAAATGAATAGTCCATGGTGGGTGTAATTTCAGCGTATTTGTCAACTAATAGTTAAATATAAACCTTATAAAGATCTATTATCGTCAAATAAAGTTTTTTTTCTATCATTTCTATATCAAGTTGTAAACTATTATTAACAAGGATATAGTGTGGGGGCTGTTTGATTAATAACGAGGAGAATTCAATAGATTATAAAAAATATTATTTACATTACACCGAGAAAAATTAATTAAATAATATTACGCATGTTTTTTATTGGCTAGATGCATTTCCGATTGAGATTAAATGTCGATATATCTGATGTTGAAAATGAAATACAATAGACTTCCGTTTTCCGGTTACCTAAATATCGATGTTGAAAACCGTATGTCCAAACTTAAATGCGCACAGGTCGTTGCACATTCGAATACACATGAATCTGAAGTCGTATTCTATCCATATATTCAATGTGCTATTTCTAATTGGCAATTTTAAGAAGTAAATGTATTATTTGTATCAATCAAAATATCCAAAATATCATATAGGCGAATGAAGTTTATAAAACAAGTGATACCTCCTCGCTTGACATATCTCTAATCTTTAATGGAAGATTGACTTCACAATATTAATAAAATCCCATTAGCTATTGAGCACTGGTGGACCGAATTTAGTCACTATTTCTTATTATTATTAAACTGGGATACATTCCCTAAAGATTGGACAGCGACATTAGCATTGACATCATTGTTGTCAATTTCAAACTTTTAAGGATTTTCATCGCACTAAGGTCCACACATGTTTACATGTTGCCCAAGAGCTGTGGGTGTGAATAACTTGACTTTAAGCCATTAAAGTTTTCTCAAATACCTTGAAAAGTTTAAATTCTACCGCGTATATCATTTTAATTGTTTTTTTTGGCACAATCATTCAGAAATCGTCTGCTTTATACATTCGAAGGGATTTTGCGATTTTCGTATAGTCTTGTTAACATGTTTCAAGGCCGATATAAACTCTCGAATGTTCGTTGACATTGGAAATTTGAATAGTGTCAAAGAAAGTTGCAATAGACGAATAAACAAATAAAAGCACAATCTGAATAATAATAAGTAGAATCTTTGCAGCAAACTATTAGGTTTTTGCCATAACAACCGACACAAAATGGTCAGTGAAATCAAATAGTTCAGAATTGGTTCTAATGGATGTCCCACAATAAATAAATACTGTTAACGTTATAAATATTATATAACAAATATTAATTGGCTTTTCTTTTCTCTAATAGAACACTGAATACTTTTATTTATATATCTTCATAGAAACTGAATGTATCAATGTAAATCAATAAGCCGATGCTAAGTATTATATTGCGAGGTCTGAAATTTTGTAAACAAAGCGTGCTCATGAATGTATGCAATTTGTCAGATCACAGCGGATTTCATATGGTAAAAAAAGATATCGTCAGAGTTGTTGACAAGTGTATGTATAGCCTACTCCATTTTCTCATTAATTTTTAGGTTATAATGACATTGTGTCAGATATCAATGTGCCTTTAAAGGGTTTGCCTGTACATATGAACATGTCCCTAAATGAGCGAGTGCCTGAAAAGACTGTTTCTAAAGTAGTGGTTATACTATCTAAATGACTGCTACGATGTATTCAGAGAAAGCTCTTGTGTTGCTTGAATCTAGCAGTGTGACTAAAAAGAGCAAACAAGCTCAAACAAGAGAAAGTAAATCGCAAACAACAAAACTGATATATATAAGACAATTCATCCAACATTAACGTCTTATTTCTAAGTTTGAATGATATTTTGCCGTTATTTTTTGAATGCCTTATTTAGTTTAAAATACATTTCATATTCTTATATTAATGATGGATTTTGTGTTATAGTCTGTATATCTATCTTCGTACCCTTGTTTACAATGCAAATCCTCAAGTTACTAATATCAATTTTGTGACAAAGTTTTCTAATAATGTTTTAATTCCATAAAAACTATTTTACATTATACAGTTACAAGACATGAAACATAATATACTATCAAATTAAATATTATGTCAACAACATTTATTACTTTCGACATGAATAAGGTTGTCTCTATCTTATATTTTCATAAATTTAAAAAAAATATGGCTATTCGACCAAGGCATTGAAGGATGATCAGAAATACAAACTCAGATGGAGTTCAATTTTCTAATCTTTGATCGTGGTGTTATAACATTATTCAACATTACCACTAAGTTTATTATAAGGTTGTTTATTGGATGGGTTAATTGGTCTTAAATAAAAAAAAATGTTGTCTGACAACTTATACGCTTTAACGAAATATTTTAATTGAATTGAAACAAAGTTTTGTCCCCAAAATGTAACATGTTTTGGAAGTTTTTTAACGGTAATGTTGTAATTGTATTTGTACAAGACGATTTTGGTATCACAACATCTTACCATTGTTACGACAATAGAAGGTCCAACATATTACATGTATAACTAACAAGTTGGGAATGCAAAGTTCCTACAAGATGTGAACCAAAAATGTTGACAGTAGATCAGATACATCGTGATAGATTTGATTCTATTCAAATAAAAGATTATCCTCAGTCACTAGAGAGTAGGATTGTAGTCTGCCAGGCGATAAGTTGCAGTGGGTTCAAATTCCCAGATAATCTTCGAATCTGATTCGTGGGCCAGTGCCTTAGAGATTCGGAAATATATTGTTTAGATTATTTTCTGAATATGTCTTTACTGATTTGTTTTTTTTTTCAAATCGCTCAAATGTAACGCGGATGAACTAGTACAATAACAAATTGACATTCACTTTACGAGATGTAAAAGCAAATTGAAGACCCATTTCAACGAAATATGGAAGTTATATGTTCGATGTAATATATATTAGTTATAGTCTGTTAAACATCTTGATAATATATTGCATTAACTCTTTCATTGCTAATAACCAAATTTAATCAAGTGCATTTTATAGTTTATTGCATATGAAATTTATACACATTAATGTGGTTGAATACAGTACTATCAATAACGCTAATGTATTTTATCTGGACAAAAAAATACTTTCAATATATTCAAAACATGAACTTCCCTTGACAAGTACTAATATTATGGGCGTTCATTTTATCATACAGCTATAGAAATAACTGCATATTATATCATTTGTTCGTTGAACATCAAATCATATCTGATTCTAAGGCCTAGCGTACATCAACATTACCCCTGAATAGAACTGGTTTAGATGAGTCACAATAACGCGTACATCGGTGGCAACTGATTAGTCCCCCACCTTGTATCTGTTTTGTGTTCAGTTCTAAGCGATCGCACATCGACCAGTGCCTCGACAGCCACTGACAGTCTGTTGGTTGTCGTTTATCCGACAGGCGGCACCCATTCAATGGCCTTGGCTCATTCCGGGTCCCAGCGAGTTGTTACTGGTCTAATAACACGATTAAAGTTTTGGATAAAAGTTCAAACACGGTTCGGTTTTGTCAAAACGGCATTTCGCTGTCATGTGATCCCTTATTCCACTTGGTTCAAGGTTTCAATTTAAAGTGCATGTTTGAGGAAAGTTTACGTTGGTCTAATACATGTTCACAAGATGAGATAATTTGTCTGGGTCGAAAGCTTCCAGACAAGGTTTCATTGATAAAGCATTATGGCAATTTCAACACTCTTCGATTCACAAATCACAAACGGCTTACTTTCATTCACATTTTCTTGAATAGTTAAATTCTAGTTCAATATTTGTCGACCGCTTGCTGGGTGGTGGGAATTGTAGCTATGTTAGTCGATATGAGACAAGTACTGAGAACACAAACAATTTAAGGCCTAGCGTACCTTACCCCTGAATACAACTGGTTTAGATGAGTGGCAATAACGCGTACATCGATGGCAACTGATTAGTTGTCCAACTTGCATCTTTTTCGTGTTCAGTTTGAAGCGAGCGCACATCGACCAGTGTCGCGACAGCCACTGACAGATAACCGTCTGTTGTTTGTCGTTTATCCGACAGGCGGCACTTAAAATCATGTGACTTATTCAATGACCTTTGCTCATTCCGGGTCCCAGCGAGTGGCAACAGCGCGCACATCGGGTATCTGGGACTAATCAGTCGCAAAATAGTAGAACATGTGCAACTCGCTGGAACCAGCAATTATCTGTTTACTTTCAGTGGTAACACTGCGTACATCGACTTCAACTGGCGACTGGGTTGTGTCAGCCAGATTCTTTCAGTCGCCAATAACTTCCTTACCACTAGTTGTATTCAGTGGTAAGGTCGATGTATTTGAGCCTTTAAGGAAAACGACCATTATGCCTTCTATTATTATTATTTTATTAAGCTTAAAAAAATATTAAACCAAACCATATAAACCGACTGAGGACAAATTGACATTACTTAAAAACATTTCAACTTAATCATTTGGATGAAGCATGAAACAATGAAAAATCATGTCTGGCTACAACCTTGTTGTCATTTCAATAATGCTAATTAATATATTTCCAGCTAGTCGAACTAATTAAGATAGAAAGACATTGAACCTGATGTAATTTATGATGTGTTTATTTAATCTAATATAACCATAAGAAATGATAAAATATTTTGTATACATTGAAATTTTATCTATTCTGCACCATAATTCTCCTTTATTCTGATTCATTATTATTTCTTGTTTATTCAACTCTTATCGCGCGCTAGATTAATGAGAGCTGTTCGACTACTTGCTCATAAATAGTCAAACGGATTATGGGAGCTTTGGCTGTAATCTGAGTAAAAATCGAACCCATTCAACAACATTGTATAAAGGGCTAAATTTTAGAATTTGGAAACGATACAAATTTGTTTTTTTGTTTTTGTTTTGTTCGGCATAAATCGATCTGATTGTACTCAAGATGTGAACCTATATAGTAGACCATCCTTTATCTTGTCGAAACACCCGAGGCTCCCTTTGGAAGAGTTAACTGCTATATAACAGTTGCTCCCGATTTTGCCATTCTTTGGACTAGATTTTTTAATAACGAAATTGTCTTGCCTGTGCGGAATTTCATTACCAGCAAAACACTTTGGAAACAGGGGCGGACTGGGCCGCATGGCTACATGGCTAAAGCCATGCGGGCCGGTGTGCACGGGGCCGGTTTGTGGAAAATGACCAAAAAAAATATTCATATTTTGAAAAAAAAAATGGGTCTACTCCAAATTTCAAAAGAAAGTGGCCGAAATCCGCTGGCGGCGCTCGGAAATCACCTTTATGGCAGTCATTTTTCAAAAAATATTTGGGGAGGACACCTTAAGCCCCAACTTAACTTTGTCTTTTTTTTTCTTTTTTTTAAAGAATGGGGAGAATACGAAATCAAAAATGTCTAACCCATTAACGTTTACTATAAAACATACATAGTCCACGTCAGAAACCGTTAAATTAGTACAATTTATACTAAATCTATGCTTTTAAGCCAAAAAAAAGGTAACAAAAAATTTTCTCCTACGCCAGTCAGTAGTTAGGCAAACTAAAAGGAAAACTCTTCAAATAAAGATGTTGAAACTTGTATTATGAGAATGGCGGTGTTTACATGAAACATAAACAAACATAAGAGTTACTGACCCTTGAAGGGGAGATAATTAATCGAATACAGTACACATTTGGAATAGTTCAGACCAATAAGTAATCACCATGAAATGGCGTGGCCTCTTTTTCTTTAAAATCACTATGAGTCTGAATATTCAATCACATATAAAGTCTTTTAAGTAACTGGGTTTCTTGCGTTCACGTCGTGGTCGTTGTGTCAGCTGATCGAATGATCGAGTAGGACTGTCCTGCGGCAAGGTTACTGGAACAGCAGGATCTGGGTTAGAGGTGGTAGTAAACGACAGTTCGCTATCCAGGGGTGGGTCTGTAATTACATCAGGAATAATGGGGGTGTTTGAAGTTGGAGGATTTAATGACTCCTCATGGGGAGGTGACATAAGACAGGCGTCGTCGTCGCTTAAAGAGTCCTCAAATGGACTGATAGGCAAATCAGAGTAAAAGTTCGTGATAGGGACACACTCGGAGAGTGTTACTTTATAAGTCAAAGACCGTAATTGGTTACCAGTAAACTTGCGAACAAAACACCATCCCTTATCAATACTAGTCACGAGATATCGGCTTCTACCACGGGTTTTATCCCTATCTGTGGTTAGGTAGACAAGATCACCAACTGATGGAGATGGTGTTGAGAGTTGATATTGTCGATTGGGAGTCTTCGACGACTGGCTATAAGGATGGTTTTTAAGACGGGATTCGTGTTGTTGAAGTATCAAGTCACGGTCAGAAATTGGTAGTTGGGAGTTATCAAACTGGCAACGCTGAGTCCATATCTCTCGAGAGGAAAGACCTCTATTGCGGAGACGTGAATTTAAATTGGATGTAATGATAGACAAGCCTAGAGGTGTGACTGATCCGCCTTCTGGTTGATATCGTACAATTTCATCTATCAATTCGGCAATGGCTTTCTCTGCGACTGGGTTCTTGTTAGTATTTTTTATTCGACCTATATCCAAGGTTATTCCTAGTTGACGCAAAGCAGAATCTTCACGAAGAGCCAGGAAACCAGGTGTTGGATCCACACGAACAACTGCCTGAGGACCAGTAATTGGACGCATTTCGAGACAGAGTCGAGCAAGGGCATTCCGTAAAGTGGTAGAACGCTCATCATCTATGAGACAACATTTAGTATATGAAGATGCTGTTTCACGTAGGAGCAAAATCAGTTGTTTACAACGTTTTAATACATCGGCAGCAAATGATACTCCAATAGATTGTGGAGGAGGTTGTGAAGACTGTTCAGCTACAGGGTGTGGAAGTTTCTTTAGAGAAGAACACACATGGCAGTTGTCAGTTATATCACTAATAGCTTTCTCGAGATCCAGAGCGTAGAAACGACGTTTTACAACCTGTTTTAATTGGTGCTTCGAAGGATGACTGCACTTGATATGTATTGCGGTTAAAACTCCATTCAAAACAGGTCTGGGAACTATTATTAATTCAGACGTAGGACAGAATGGTTCAAAGTTTTTGACTACGAGGAGACCATCTCTTGATATGGTAGCAATACGAAGGTAACGTTTGACATCAGGAATGTTAGTCAACTTCTTGGACGGGCGTGTGCCCTGTTTAAGGTGTGCGTGCGTACGACGAAGATCCGGACACTCGGACTGAGTTTGAATCCAAGCTGAGCGGCTGGCAAAAGGAACAGGATAGGTACCAGAAATGATGTCCTGTACAGTAGTAGCACGCACAACGGAATCTTCTGTTCGAGATATAAAGTTGCATATTTGACAATTAGGTTCATGACATTCTGTGGCGTTACAACTGGCGAAATCTGATGGGATATTTGATGTTCCGGCTAAATGAAGAAGGTTGACTTGGTAGCGGCTTGCAATGGACAAAAAGGATGTCACTCTGGGACTATTGGAAAATTCTCCCCGGCATAACTTGAGGACAGCTTGGACACAGGGCTTACTATCAGTCAAAACGTTTGTTATGTGATGAGACTGTATTATGTAGGGACTGAAGTGTTTGATGGCTGCAGTAATACACAATGCTTCTATCTCGCAAGGTAACCAAGTTACCTGGTGCTTCTTCAACTTAGCACTAAAAAATCCTGCCAGGGAGGTTTTGTTGTTGCGCGTTACGTAGAAAGTAGCTCCTAGTCCTCGCTTACTGACAGATATGTCAGTCACAATCCATAATTGATCCATTGGACGGGGTAATAATATGTTCTTGTTGTGCGTAAGTGATTGTTGAGCTGTTGAGAAATGATGATGTAGTTCTTCTGACCAGTTTATCTTGTCGCTAGATGTTAGGCCTGCAATAGCGTCGTCCAAGGGTCTAATAAGTGAGGAACAGTGAGGTAGGACTCTGCCAAGTACTTTGTAGGCACCGATGAAGGAACGCATTCCTCTAACGTTCTCTGGTGGGGGTGACGTGGATAAAGTGGAAATACGATGAGGGCTTGCTGAGATTGATCCTTGTGACCAAATCCATCCTAGGATAGTAGTTGACTTTGGACAAATAATGGTTTTCGATGCAGATAATTTAAGATCACACTTGCTGAGAGCTTGTATGGTTAAACGAAAATTGTCTAATAATTCTGATGGCGAGTTGCCTCCAATATATAAGTCATCGGCCAGTTTTGTAACTTTGCCGGAGTACAAAAGATCGCCTAGGACTCTACACATGAGTTCCTCGAGTGCAGTCTCTGATCCGGGCATTCCCATAGCAGTACGGGTGTAAACACGGATACATCTGAAAGGGGTACATACTCCGCAATACTTCATCGAGCTGGTGGAAAGAGGTATTTGGTAGAATGCTTGTGTCAAATCGGTAACGCCAGCAGGCAATGGTACGTAAGATGGAATCGACATCTGGCATGAGAGATGGTTGAGGTTTGCTGTACCGTGCTACATCTGCAAAGGCGGTGACTAATCGAAATCCACCAGAGCTTTTCTTGACCAGAAATGAAGGGTTTAGGTATTCAACTGTGACGTTGACGTCCTCGGGTTTACGGAAGACTCCAACTGATTCTAACTGGTCGAAAATATTTTGTAGTTCTTGTAGTCTATCCTTTGAGTATTGGGGAACTCGTCCTTTCCGTTGTGGTGGTTCAACAGGTCCCATATTGACGATGGCTTGAAAGGGGCCAACAGATCCATTATATCCTGTGATTGTAGGATCAAAGACAGAATCGAATTCTTGCATGGCCAATTGGAAGTCTGTACGAAAGGACTGTGGTAAAATATGATCCGGATCTAACTTTACTATATCAGAGAAAAAGGTTGCGTCTTTCAAGGCTGGGAAAGGTATGGGCTTGACTGGTGGGTAGGAAATATGATCTGCGTCTGTGACGCTTTCGACACGTCGTACCTGACAAAAATGTTCATGACGTTTGAGAGCTAGTGGTTGGTCTGTGTTATTAACAATGCGAATTTTACCTCCAACTTGTTCAGTAAGGATTGGTTGTGGCCACACTTTGGAGAATTTATGGGCTTTCATTGAACTTATATCGTAACGGGCCTCTAATGCTAAGATCTCCTCAGAGTGAAGGTCCTCCGGAAGTGTTAACTCTAAATAGTCTCCTGGCCAAACAGTCGTGGAGGATGGTGGGGCACGTAAAACATAGGCTTCTGTACGCCTGACAGCTGATGAACGGATGTTTTTGATTGTAGATCTGTATTGGATGACATCCTCGTCTTGAATTATGACTTGACACATGGCGGGTCTAACGGATACGTCATTTTGGGTCATAAACGGTGTACCTGCAAGCACGTCTACATCGAGATCTTCAACAACCAAAGCATCTAGATTCAACTTGTGGTTGCCACGATGAAGCTGTATGTGAACTTTGCCTACAACCTTTAAAGGGGTTATACCATCAGCCTGTAAGGCTCGTTGGTTACTTTTCTGTATTGGAGCACCTACGTAATGTACAACAGAGGCTTTTATCATATTCATCTCTGCTCCCGTATCTAGCGTGAGTTGTAAAGGATATTGTGAATAAAAGGCTTTAAAGTGGGGAGACTTGTTGGTACTCACACGGCATGCTAAAACTCTAAGACTATCAGAGTTCTCATCATCGAAGCAGGAGGCTTGTCGGGCTCTGGAAAGAAAACGTTTGTCACTAGCAGGAAGGTAAGGACATTTACTCAAGAAATGCTGGTTACTAGATCGGTTAGCTTGACTGCACAAAGGACACAGTTTGGTGTTGGCAATGGGAGCACTGGTCATTGACCGGGAAGGTTTCTGGGAATTGTTACGGAGTAGATCTCTTGTAGCAGAACGAAAGACTTTAGACTCAGTAGCGGAATTGACCTCATCCAATAGAGAGTCTAGAGAGAGGGAAATCTCCGGTTTCAGTGAAGCTAGCGTTTCCGTTCCATAACGTTGCGTCACAAGTTGAGGTAAATCAGGGTGGATTAATCTGATCCATGTTAGTACGATCATGTTCTCTAACGAAGGTGTCAGTTCTTCATCTTCAGTAGGTATGGTACCATGGTGGCTAATCGGACCATTTTGTGAAAGTAGATTGTCTTCTATGAAGGACATTAGGCGTTGATAAAGGTCTTCGGGGCGTTCGTCTGGTTGGAGTACGATGCTATTGAAATCTAAAAAGTGGGACCCTGTAGATTGGAATCCATAATGCAGTCGTATGGCTTGCCAAATAGAAGACATGGAGGTAGAATTCTTCACAATTGAATTGCGTGAAATGATGGGACAGTAGTTGGCGATTTGGCCCAACATTAGGTCTAAGTGAGTGACTTTTTGCTGGGCAGTTCTCCTACGGTCCCGGGCAACACATTCTCCGTCATTATTCAAACCTCGCAGAGGAGTTGTGGAAGATTTTTTCAACCATGTTACACCGTCTAATAGAAAATCAGCAAAATTTTGGTCAAGTGATAAAATATATTGTAAATTCTGCCGCCAGGCTTCAAATGATGTTATGGTCTCATTTTTCGTCAAGGACCATTGTTTAGGGGCTCTTGTACTAGCCATACTTATCTATATATCCGAAGAGTCGAAACAGAAATTCCACTGCCTTCCTTTCCGAGTTGTTATCGGTGTTAGTGTGTAACGCTCGAACAACCAGTTCTCACGTTTGGAAAATCACTGAAAGTTTATTTTAACGAAGTTTATGTAGAACTGTTGTGTAAGTTCTTAAGTGGTCACTGAAATCCCAGCTGCTGCCACCACGCCAGTCAGTAATTAGGCACACTAAAAGGAAAACTCTTCAAATAAAGATGTTGAAACTTGTATTATGAGAATGGCGGTTTTTACATGAAACATAAACAAACATAAGAGTTACTGACCCTTGAAGGGGAGATAATTAATCGAATACAGTTCGTACACATTTGGAATAGTTCAAACCAATAAGTAATCACCATGAAATGGCGCTATGCCCCTATTAAGACCCCTACGCTCTGGGTTGGTGCTTTGCCCGCCACACTTAAGTGGGCCGGTCAATGGAAAAAAACCATGGCCGCGTCACGGCCCCAGTCCGCCCCTGTTTGGAAAATGTAATATGTTCGATTGTGGTTTTGATACTGTCAATTTAAGTTTTTCACTTTACTTTTCGCATTACAAAATATTAATTAAACCAAAGTAATGACTCGATTCTAACATCATTATTTCATCATTATCTTGATAACTATTCGAATACAAAGGATTTCATCGCTTAACTATGAAAAACAATGGGTACTGCCTTTAATCAGCCACGATATGTTTCGCAATCAAATTTAAAAAGAAAACTCATATATTTTTATATCATGATAAAGATTAAAATTAAATTTGCCATCAAATAAACCAAATTTCCTTTCTAGACATTTAAATTATATTTTTTACGCTTTATTTCTTCTTTATAACTGTCGGAAATTGAAAAGGAAATCAAAAACATTTTATATGGATATTCTAGAATCTAGTAATCCTTGTTAAAATCGATCGTTTCTAAAAGTCAATGCCAACTAAATCTTCTGAAAATGAAAGGACACCT
Organism: Lottia scabra; assembly: GCA_029955415.1. Lineage (NCBI taxonomy): Eukaryota > Metazoa > Mollusca > Gastropoda > Lottiidae > Lottia > Lottia scabra. Next base: position 1,051,619 of record JARJEI010000041.1, read on the forward strand.
GATATCCCGATAACAAACTTGAAGAAGTAAATTCTTCTCTCGCCGAATCATTATTTCAGTATTTCCATATGAGTCCTTGTCTCATCAATAATGTCAATGCTTCCATGTAGAAACGTTTATATCCAGGATATCTACGTGTCATTGTAGTTCTCTCATTGTATCCGGGATATCTACGTGTCATTGTAGTTCTCTCATTGTATCCAGGATATCTACGTGTCAATGTAGTTCTCTCATTGTATCCAGGATATCTACGTGTCATTGTAGTTCTCTCATTGTATCCAGGATTTCTACGTGTCATTGTAGTTCTCTCATTGTATCCAGGATTTCTACGTGTCATTGTAGTTCTCTCATTGTATCCAGGATATCTACGTGTCATTGTAGTTCTGTCATTGTATCCAGGATATCTACGTGTCATTGTAGTTCTGTCATTGTATCCGGGATATCAACGTGTCATTGTAGTTCTCTCATTGTATCCAAGATATCTACGTGTCATTGTAGTTCTCTCATTGTATCCAGGATATCTACGTGTCATTGTAGTTCTTTCATTGTATCCAGGATATCTACGTGTCATTGTAGTTCTCTCATTGTTTCCAGGATATCTACGTGTCATTGTAGTTCTCTCATTGTATCCGGGATATCTACGTGTCATTAGAGTTCTCTCATTGTATCCAGGATATCAACGTGTCATTGTAGTTCTCTCATTGTATCCAAGATATCAACGTGTCATTGTAGTTCTCTCATTGTATCTAGGATATTAACGTGTCATTGTAGTTATTTCATTGTATCCAGGATATCTACAAGTCATTGTAGTTCTCTCATTGTATCAAGGATATCTACGTGTCATTGTAGTTATTTCATTGTATCCAGTGTATCTACGTGTCATTGTAGTTCTCTCATTGTATCCAGGATATTTACGTGTCAATGTAGTTCTCTCATTGTATCCAGGATATCTACGTGTCATTGTAGTTATTTCATTGTATCCAGTGTATCTACGTGTCATTGTAGTTCTCTCATTGTATCCAGGATATTAACGTGTCATTGTAGTTCTCTCATTGTATCTAGGATTAACGTGTCATTGTAGTTCTCTCATTGTATCCAGGATATCTACGTGTCATTGTAGTTCTTTCATTGTATCCAGGATATCTACGTGTCATTGTAGTTCTCTCATTGTTTCCAGGATATCTACGTGTCATTGTAGTTCTCTCATTGTATCCGGGATATCTACGTGTCATTAGAGTTCTCTCATTGTATCCAGGATATCAACGTGTCATTGTAGTTCTCTCATTGTATAAAGGATATCAACGCTTCAATATTGCATAATCATTAATGTAACAACAATATTAATATGTGGATTTTGTGAAATTGGTTTGTCAAAGCCAAATATAAGTGTCAGAAATTCGCTTTAGTGAGCTTATCTTGCTTTGCTAGTTACATTTCAACTAATGTAGAAGAACCAAACGGTTAATACATATTAACTTTTTTAATTTTGTCTTTTGGTGTGTACAATCGTTTGTTCTTTTCAAATCCAAAATGAAGAAATGAGTGCTAATCAAATTTCTTCAATAGTTCAGAATGCGATAAAGAATAGCTGCCACTTCGTCTTTGAGATTCAGACAATTGCCAAATTCAAGATGTTGGAATAATTCTAATGCAAAACGGTTAAAATATTCATTAAATCCTCAAAATGACTCGACAAGGACCTTTTAATTCCTTTACACATAGCTACGTTTTAATCTAAAATTGTCTGATGAGAATCTCAGAATCATTCACAACTGTCACATGGGCCATTACGTACTTCAAATTTCTACGTTGCTCATAAATATAAACACATACATTGTTGGTGCATTTAAATTGGATGTCTACATAAAGTGAATTATAAAGAAAACTCACATTTAAATCTTTTTAATAGGTGAAATGGTATCCATAAAAGATTACAGTTTAATTATATGGTCATATCATTAGAAAATGAAGATTCATCATCCTTGTCGAAGAAGAAGAACTAAACATGAAAACAAACCGTCCACAATGTATGCTACTGTATATCGAGAGAATATTATGCTAGGTGGTACCCTTAAAATCAAAAGAATCAGATAATCAGAGAAAAACGAGAAGCGATAAGTATCACCATCATCTTATAACGGCATACAAACTTAAAAATAAAAATAATTTGTCAAAATTTGTAATCTGTACTTTGAGCACCAAATGGTATCCATTGGACTCTTTTGATATTCTTATATACATGTATTCGATATATACCTCTAAAAAACGTTTCCAGAAAAGCTGTAAATTTCGTAAATAGGGGACAATCAGTTTTCATATCATTTGGTAGCTGAGTTTACATTACTAATTGACTCCGAGAATAACTGGTTAAGGTTTGATATATATATATTACAAGGTATAAAGGGAAATAACCTTTTATTCTATACAATTAATTCAACCCACAACTCTGCAAATCAAATGAGCCATTAGTGAATGTTCTGTTGCCTCATAGAATGTATAACGGATAACGCATACAAATACACCACGTATTTTGAATCTGGGGTAATTTTGGTGAGTTAATGAGGCGGGACAGAATTCTGAGCAACCACCAGTGTTATTTAATAAGACTGGACCGAATGTTAAAGATTGTGATGAGTATACTTGAAGCAAAGTAATAGCCTATGATTTCATAATACCAAACATAGAAATGTTGAGCTGAATTGTTATCATATTGTTATAAGAGTTCCTAATTTGCGATTTCTTACTGACAGTAGGAGTAGGCGGATCGAGAAGCATTCGGACTGTTGTTTTATTTCTTTGCAATCTTGTGGATAATTTGAAGCATGAGTCATAATATCAAAGATCAAGCTATATCAAACGGGACTCTTTTTCAAGTAGAAATAACTTATAAGATATTTTCTTATTTTTCAGTAAGAATTGAATGGGACTTCACAAACAAATCCATAATGGTCATCACAATCTCGATCATCCAGAATACCAGAATCATGTTTCATATAGGTCAAGCAATGTTGGCCACCATTGGAATTATCTGGACGTCCGGGTATGAAATCGCCTCGAGCAATAGGTTCACCAGAAAGCCAATTCCACTCATCTTCCTTATGAACATCAGTTGCACCTACATATGTATACTGACCTAAAACTAAACAAATACATAATGTACGTACATTTACCATTATTCCAAAAAGGAATACATGTATCTCAATATAGCATCGTTTTCAATTGGTTTAATTTTCATCCGTGGGTGATGTCATAAAGTTTTGTCCAAATCCAGAATTTCTGTGGGTGTATTAGAGTATGATAGTATTTCTATAAAATCAAGTACTATCTCTACGTCACTGACAGTGATCTGGCGGAAGCTACTATTGATATCTACCGTTTGTGCAGTCACTGTCAGTGACGTCATACAACGCGTTAGTTTTAGTGGAATTGCAAGAACCACAGACGTCGGAATGGAAATTAGATGCTATCAGTGTCCCCGATACACATACAAAGTTTAGAATCTCTTTAACATGACACACATTTATACACATTCATGATAACCCGAGAGCTAAGAAAATCAATGTGCACAGTTGACAAGTGAAAAGATAACATACTGTTATACTAGCTAATCTACAAAGCAATTAACAATAACATTCTTCCAGGTCTATGTTTGAATTGTAAAAAGTAAATATTTAAAAGTGTACCTGTAGAGTAATTGGTCATAACATTCTTCCTTGCCTGTGATTCTATTGTAAAAAGATAACCATTATCTTGAAGACAATGCTTTAAAGAGTCGTTCCATGACTTTTGTTGGGAGTAATGCTTGGTACAAATGGAGCCTGACGAGTCCAGTGTATATCCATCAGAAACAGGACATTCAGCTGAAAATAGAATACAATTCGTGTGTTGTTTTACAAATATTTATAATTTCATTCTAGAAACATTTTTATCAGTGATATCTATAGCACACCATATTTTCAGTCAAGTTAAACTTTCAGTTTGTTAAGCTTTTAAACTCCAGTGTCACTTCAGTAGACTAGCGGACTAGTAGATTAACAAATAATCATTTTAATAGTAAAATAAATTTGTTGCAGACCGAAGCTCTTTGGGAGTTACGTGACCTTGCCGCTAGAGGACTCGTCCGCTCTCAGTTTGGCGCCTTCAAGGTCTGTACTCCTTTTCGGCGCTTTATTAAATTTAATTAGGATATTTGATATGTTTGGGTGATAAACATCGTTCAATGTCCTTAGAGAGGGTTACTACATTGTACTTAGTAGTGGTTATAATACACAGTTTTAAGTAAATCACCTTGCTTAATGAATTCTTTTGGTTTTGGAACCGAAAGTCAACTGGCTTACACCGGCCTGTACACTAATTAATGGGTCGTATTCTTGGCACTGTGAAATTCCACTAACTTCCAACGGCCTGTACAGGTTGAATTCGTTGAGAAGTGAGGAATAAACAATAACTATATATTCGTTATAGGCCTATGGTAATTAAAGTGTTGATACTTGGGAGTTCCCACGTAAATCATCTGTCAACATTTATTAATAGAAGTTCAGACACATCAAACTTTAATTTTAAACCAGAACTTGGACGAGTTCATTTCGAATTTTGTGGAATTTCGGGGGGTAAGCTGGGCAACAGCAGCCATTGTTATAGATGGACTCGGGCCATACAAGAAATTCGACCAAATATTGTGCTTGTGCAACTTCTAGGGAATGATATGGATCATCCACATATGTCTAAAGAGAACGTGACATTATTAGTGAATAAATTATTTGATCAAATTGAAGATTGGATACGAATTCTTAGCTCCACACTTAAGGTTGCAATATGTCAAATACCACCTCGTCTAGTAACTCGTAAGTGCAAGGTGAAAGATTATAATTGTGACTGAGTTACTTTAAGTAGTCATGTGACATGTATTATGCATGTAAGAGTTATCTCTCTTTATGTAAGAAAAAAGATGGCTGATTAAACAATTCGTAAACCCTGCTGTTGAATGAATGATTCACCCACCACATTTGAATGAGTATACAGTCCTCACCTTTTGATTCGGAGCCTTTCTAGCATTTGAGAACCCAACGCCGGTAAACTTACCGCCCATTCCCTTACATGGTCCTAAACGAAACGGATAATTAAGCCCACGAAGAATTTTCTAGAAACCTGGCAACTTGCCAACTCGTGTTGTCAGACGACCTTCACCTTTCACAGAGTTAAATATCACAAGAATTTCGAAGACTTTCACACAACTTGATTCACTATGTCCAGGGGCGGACTGGGGCCGTGACGCGGCCATGGTTATTTTCCTCCATTGACCGGCCCACTTAAGTGTGTCGGGCAAAGCACAACCCCGAGCGTAGGGGTCTTAACAGAGGCGGATGCACGTTTTTCGAAAGGGGGGGCGTATATGTAAATTTTGGCCGAGCGAGGCGAGGAGAAATTTTTTTGTACCTTTTTCTTTGGCTTAAAAACATAAAATAAGTATAAATTGTACTAATTTAACGGTTTTTGACGTGGACCATGTATGTTTTATAGTAAACGTAAATGGGTTAGACATTTTTAATTTCGTATTCTCCCCATTCTTAAAAAAAAAAGACGAAGTAAAGGGGGCAAACGCCCTCTACGCCCTCTACGCCCCCTGGGTCCGCCACTGCTTAAGGGGTCCTCCCCCCAGAAAAATGACTGCCATAAACGTGATTTCCGAGCGCCTCAAGCGGATTTCGGCCACTTTCTTTTGAAATAAATATGTTTTTTTGTCATTTTTCACAAACCGGCCCCGTGCACACCGGCCCGCATGGCTTTAGCCATGTGGCCATGCGGCCCAGTCCGCCCCTGACTATGTCGGAAGACAACGGAAAGAAGAAACGGATTCGAGGTGGCCACAGATCTTCATTAAAGCGACTTCTTTCAATGTCAGAAGAAGTATTGACGACGTCTATTGAAAATGCAGATAATCCGAATATTCCGACTTTAAAGGAAAAGGCATCACAGTTGATTATAAGCCTAAAAGAAAAACTCACAGTTTTGAAGGAATTAGATGACGCAATTTTAGATGGTTTTAAGTCGGATGATGATTTTGAATCAGAGATCGAAGAAACAGATGTTTATAGAGAAACCTCACAACTTACAATTGTCAAATTGGAATCAAAATTATCAGAATTAGAGAATATATCAGATAGAAGAAGTGATGTCTCAACTGTTCTGGGAATTGAACCTAGCACACAACAGATACCTTTACAGAGCCAACCAATACTAGTTCCTGATATTTCTGCAGAACAGCCTGGATCGGATGATGACACAAGTTCAAACACACACTCCACACACCACACAGGAACTCGATCACGCACTGGCATTCATGTCAAGCTACCAAAACTCACTTTGAAAACATTTCATGGAGAATATTCCAAATGGCAAGAATTTTGGGATTCCTATAATTCAGCAATACATAGCAACTCATCTTTAACGGATATCGATAAATTTAATTACTTGAAATCATTGCTTGACGGATCTGCAGCTAACTCCATATCTGGTTTACCTCTCAGCTCTAGCAACTATGAAGAAGCAATTACAATCTTAAAGAAACGTTTTGGAAATCGCCAACAGATCATCAATAGACACATGAAACTTTTATTGAATTTAAACACTGTCACAGATATACATAATCTACGAGGTCTTAGACAAATGTATGATGTAATTGAGTCAAATGTTAGAAGTTTGCAAACACTGGGAGTTCCTTCAACCTCCTATGGAAATTTATTGTCAACCAGCTTTATGGATAGAATACCACACGAATTGAAGATTATTATTGGCAGAGACGTTGGAGATGACGATTGGGAGTTCGACAGAGTTCTTGGTATTATGCTAAGAGAATTAGAAGCTCGGGAAAGAACTGTCACATCTAGTAATAATTTTAGACAAAAACCGACCACACAACCGTCAACCAATAACTACAACTACAGGAATTCATCGAACACACAACAGCGACAATCTACTACTACAACATTGTACACATCGGATAATGGTTCATCGAGTAACACACATGGATGCACTTATTGTAGCAAGCCCCACACATCCAATTCTTGTAGAACAGTGAGTAATATTGCTGCTAGAAAAGAAATATTGAAGAAATCAGGGAGGTGTTTTATTTGTTTGAGAAGAAATCACATTGGAAGAAATTGTAGTGAACAGAAGACTTGCCCTTACTGTAATTACAGACACCACATCAGTATATGTCCTGTTATGAAGAGAGACTCTCCTTCATCACCTACGAATGATCAAGATACCAGAAATGGTGACCAAGCAGCAGTTTTATATACAGCCGAAACCTCATGTTCAGTACTCCTACCAACAGCCGTAGCAGAGATTTATAATCCGAACTCGTCTGAACTTAAAGCAAGACGTCGAAGTATTTTGGATACAGGAAGTCAGCGCACTTATATTACAAAACGTCTACAGATGTTATTGAAATTAGAGACAACTACTACAAGTACGGTCAAGATAAAGACGTTTGGATCAACTGATGAGTACTCACAAGATATAGAAGTTGTCAAATTTATGATAAGAAACTCATATGGTAACGACATTATGATGACAGCCTTTGTAGTACCAATTATATGTCAACCACTTAAAAGTCAAAACCTAGACGAAGTTAAGGCTAAATATCGAAGATACACAAATTTGAAGTTGGAGATTCCACAACCAGTAACACAGACACTGAAATAGATATACTTATTGGATCCGACCAGTATTGGGATATTGTCACCGGACGTATATTACGGGGGGAGTCAGGCCCTACTGCAATGGAGACTAAACTTGGATGGGTATTCTCTGGTCCCTCAGGAGGCAACTTGAAAACGGCCGAGCACATTTTGGTGACAACCCTTCACATCTCTTTGGATGAGCAACTTAAGAAGTTCTGGGAAATAGAATCGCTTGGACTGCAGAACAAAACAGCATATGATGATTTGACTGAGAGCATACGTTTCACCGACCAAAGGTACGAAGTCATGTTACCATGGAAACACCCACACCCAACTCTACCCGACAATTTCCAGCTATGCAACAGAAGATTGAACAATTTATTGAAAAGACTCAGAACAGATACAGATTTATTGAAGGAGTATGACAAGATAATAAGAGAGCAGGTTAAGGATGGAATATTAGAAGAAGTGGATTCCACAATCGGAGAGAAGGGAGCAGTACATTACCTACCTCATCACGCAGTAATCAGGAGAGACAAATTGACAACAAAGCTTCGCATTGTTTACGATGCTTCAGCGAAAACTTCAACTACGCCATCACTTAACGACTGTCTTTATTCCGGTCCACCACTTAATCAGAAGATCTTCGACATTATTCTAAGATTCAGAACCCACAGAATAGCACTTATAGCAGACATAGAAAAAGCTTTCCTTATGGTTTCGATGAAAGAAGAAGACAGAGATGTATTGAGGTTTTTATGGGTTGATGACATCAATAAGGATAATCCAGAATTAAAAACTTTCCGGTTTACCAGAGTTGTCTTTGGAGTATCATCTAGTCCATTTCTACTCAACGCCACCATAAAATATCACATGGAGAAGTATTACCACCATGATCCTGAATTCGTAGAGCTATTTATGAGATCAATTTACGTTGATGACCTAACTTCTGGAGCTCAAACTGAAGAAGATGCTTTTGATATCTACAAGAAATCGAAGTCAATATTATCTGAAGGAGGTTTTAACTTAAGGAAATTTGTATCCAATTCACCACGGCTTAGAGAGCGAATCACACTTGAAGAAGCACAGTCAGAATCGAAACACATTTTACCTATAGAAATTAGAACTGATCACATTTCAGAAGAAGATGAAACCTTTGCCAAGTGCACAGTTGGATCAAACACAGAACCAGAACATGGAGAACAGAAAATACTTGGAGTACGATGGAAGTATACCACAGATGAATTTATTTTCGATCTCCAGGATATTTACCACTCAGCGATAGAAGCAGAGCCTACCAAGAGGAATGTAGTTAGCATAGCCTCTAGATTTTTCGACCCACTTGGATTCATTTCACCTCTTACTATACGATTCAAGATACTTTTCCAAGAATTATGTAAATCAAAAATCGACTGGGATGAAGCACTAGATGGAGAACATTTAAACCAATGGAACGATTTAACTCACAGCATATCAGATATCAAAACCATCAACATTCCCAGATGTTATTTCACAGAAGATACTGAACTACAATCATGTAGACTTGTAGGATTTTGCGATGCATCACAAAAGGCGTATGCAGCAGTTGTTTATCTACACATCATTACAGAGTCATCGGAGTATGTAAAGTTCGTAGCGTCTAAAACCAGAGTAGCCCCTTTGATTCACCAAACTATCCCACGACTAGAACTTTTGTCTGCTCTGATTTTATCACGTCTTATATCAACGATCCAAACAGCTATCCAGTATGAAGTAAAATTAGAAGATCCCAGATGTTATACAGATTCGAAAGTAAGCTACTATTGGATAGTACAACAATCAAAGGAATGGAAACCTTTCATTCAAAACAGAGTCAACGAAATTAGAACTTTGGTACCAGTTACAGCATGGGCTCACTGTCATGGCTTAGATAATCCAGCAGATACTCCGTCACGGGGTAAACATCCTAAAGAATTCTTACACAATCGGCTATGGACAGAGGGACCTGAATGGATAATCAATAATGACACAAATCCTGAATCAACTATGGTACTAGAAGATACACCAGTCGAATGTATTACAGAGATGAAGGCCAAGGACAAGGCAGAATATGATTCGGTATTATTAGTAGATCAGGAAGACACCCACAACTTAACTAGAATTATCAACGTAGAAGAATATAGCAACGTTGACAGACTCTACAGGATTACAGCTTATGTAATGAGATTTGTCTTTAAGCTGAAGGCACGTTTGAAACAGCACCCGGATGAAACAGACACTGGAAAATCTCCATCATTAGAAGAAATCAAACAAGCTGAAATTTTATGGATAAAAGAAATTCAGAGATCTTTAAGACAGAACAAGAACTTTGGTAATTGGAAACGACAATTTGATGTTTACGAAGATGAAGCACATATTTTGAGGTGTCGAGGAAGATTAGCCAATTCAAGTTTACCAGACAATACCAAATTTCCCATCTTATTAGATTCTCACCATCACCTGACATCACTGATAGTAAGAGATTGCCACAAACGAGTTATGCACAGTGGAACCAAAGCAACTTTGACAGAACTTAGATCTCGTTTTTGGATAGTAAAGGGACGTCAATTTATAAGAAGATTAATTCATGGTTGCGTCACATGTAGAAGATATGATTGTAAACCTTATGATCCAGCCCCAGCTCCACAACTACCCGAATTCAGAGTTACCGAAAATACACCATTTAGTCATATTGGTGTAGATTTTGCTGGCCCTCTTTATATAAAAACCACCGACAAAGATTTACAACAGAAAGTATGGATATGCTTGTTTACCTGTTGTTCCAGTAGAGCAGTTCACTTAGAATTAGTTCCGGATTTGCACACATCTTCATTCCTGCGATGTTTTCAACGTTTTACGTCAAGAAGAGGCGTACCCGTGAAGATTTTATCGGATAATGGGAAAACCTTCATAGCAGCAGCTAAACATTTTGAGAAGCTTTCCAAGGATCCAGATTTTAATTATTACCTACAAGGCAAGGGAATTAATTGGTCTTTTAACCTTGAAAAGGCCCCATGGTGGGGTGGAATATTCGAACGATTAATTAAGTCCACCAAAAGATGTCTGAAGAAGACCGTCGGCGGATCTAAACTTACTTACGAAGAATTAGAAACTGTCCTGATAGAAGCAGAAGCTGTACTCAACTCTCGACCCCTATCGTATGTCTCAACAGAGGATGTGGAAGAACCTCTGACCCCTTTTCATCTTTTGTATGGTCGTAGAGTCACCAATTTGCCCGAAGTTAATTCGACTACCAATCAAGATCCAGACTACGAACCTACCCACAATGAAATAACCAGAAGAATGGTATATCTCCAAAACACAATTAATCACTTTTGGGAAAGATGGAAAACAGAATATCTTTTAGAACTGCGCTCAACTCACCGTCATGGTCCACATGGTACATCAATAGCCAATATCGGAGATGTAGTTATTATTCAAGATCAAGATCACCCAAGAGGCCAATGGAAATTGGGTAAAATAGAGCAATTGATCAAAGGCAACGACGATCAAACACGTGGAGCCATAGTTCGTGTTCACAGCAAAGATGGTAAAACCAAAACTCTTCGCAGACCTGTGCAACATTTATACCCTATGGAGATTCAACAAGCACCTGAATCCGAAGAATTGCAAGCTGATAATCGAGATGATGAAGCAGATGATTTAATTCCAAACGAAGAAGAGCCACAACAAGCGAGACCAAAACGAGCAGCAGCCGAGAAAGCAAATAAAAGGAGACAGTCATGGATGAAAGATCTTTAATTGTTTCAAATTAACAAAACTGACATTTAAAGCTACAATATGCTAGTATTAATTTTGAGTGATCTCAGTGCACTTTATAGACTTTATGTTTTAATCATTCCAAATTGGGTGATGGCCAGTTTATTCGTTAAATTACAGGACTTTAATTCATTCCACTGGTCATCAGAGGGGAGTGTGACTGAGTTACTTTAAGTAGTCATGTGACATGTATTATGCATGTAAGAGTTATCTCTCTTTATGTAAGAAAAAAGATGGCTGATTAAACAATTCGTAAACCCTGCTGTTGAATGAATGATTCACCCACCACATTTGAATGAGTATACAGTCCTCACCTTTTGATTCGGAGCCTTTCTAGCATTTGAGAACCCAACGCCGGTAAACTTACCGCCCATTCCCTTACAATAATGAAAGTACAGTCTATGCAAATGAGTTGATAAAAACAAACTCTGTGAGAAGATCTGGCATCAAGTATTGCAAATTACGTGCAGTTAACCATTTCCATCCGGCGCAACATATGTTTAGGGATGGAATACATTTCAGTCCTATCGGCAATAAGCTATATTATAGAAGCCTAAGGGGAATGATCATTAAGATGGTACGAGAGGTAATTATAAAAGGAGCTTATTCTGCTGATATGCTAAGTGCTCCGGGTATTATGAGCTTATTCTGCTATATGCTAAGTGCTCATGGGTTTATGAGTTTATTCTGCATAGCTAAGTGCTCACAAGGTTTGTTGGTTTTTGCGAGCTTATTCTGCTGTTATGCTAAGTGCTCGCTGTTCATTTTTGGTTCAGGTATTGTCCTTCGTGCATCACTGAGGCGTTCAAGCATACGCTGTCTCAGTAACGTTCAGATTCGCATAAGAAGCCAGGGGCAGGGCAACGGGTTAAAACTAAATGGTTGGGTGTTGTTATGGAGTTGGGTACTTTGGTTTATTTGTCTATTTTCAGCTCAAAGATGTCAAAGCGAAATATGGACAGTCTGTTACCAGCACGACCGAAGAGAGTTAAGAAACCTCCAACTAGATTCGATAACATTAGTTCAGAACCCTCCACTAGTAATTCTGCTCCAAGCTCTTCATTTTCAAAGGCAAAGGTTTCAAGTCGTCCTTCAACAAGTGCTTCAAGGCTACAAGCAAACACTGAAATGGACATTCAGTCTAGTGAGGATGAATTTGACGATTATGACTCAATTGTGCCTCAGGACAATTTGAAAGATATAGTGAGCGAAACAGTTCAGGCTTCTATCAATGAAATTGTGCCAATAATAACTGAAAAGGTGGCTGAGGCTGTTCTGAGTAGGATGCCTCAACAGGCTCAGCCTATTTATGAAGAAATGACAGTGCCAGATTGGTTACAAAACTCAAATCAGAGATTAGTTTATCAGCCACCAGGTAATAATAGCTATAATATGCACTTATCAAAACCGTTAACATTGGGCATTGACCCTAAGGTCAAAGCAAAAATTTGGGCCAATGAATTTGTAGATTTCAATTTGTTAATAGGGAAAACAGCACCACAAAAATTTGTCATGAAGCAGGAAGGGGACGAGATAGCGTTCCAACGCGAGGACAAGGCTGCAGGTAACATTGAGAGTTTAAATCAATGGGTAAGGGCCTTTTTCGTGTTCGTTAGCATATACACTGAAAAACATCCACGAGAATGTGGTAATTTAATGAAATATGCGTCAATCATATATGACCTTAAAGAGCAAGCAGGAGAAACTGCTGCTCTATGGTATGACTTATCATTTAGAGAATTTAGACACTCCACGTTAGTCCCCTGGGAAATCATTAACTTAGAAATCTACCAATTAGCAGCAAATAAAGGCATGGACGCAAAATTTCGACAAAATTTCAAACGATATGATACGCGTAAACCTAGAGTTGATAAGGATAAGGCAATAAAATTTTGTTGGCAATATAACAGGACAGGCTCTTGTGCATGGCGCAATAACTGCACTTTTCGACATATCTGCCAAACTTGCAAAGGACAACACAGTCAACTCTTATGTCCGCAACTCGACAAACAAAGCACAGGACCAAAACCAAACACTGCAAACGTCAAAAAATCAAACCAACCAACTGCAAAAAAATCCATCGATACAAAATAAGGCATCCACTTCCATGGTCGTGACCCCTGTTGATCCTACCATATTAGATCAGTGGTTAAGCGGATATGATAAGGATCTTACCAAGTTTCTCATTGACGGATTCACATTTGGCTTTAAAATCCCTTATACGGGCAACCGAACATTCTGTGATTGTACAAACCTTAAGTCAGCGTTAGAAAATATTGATATAGTCAAACAAAAAATCAGTAAAGAGCAAAAAGCAGGGCGTATCGCAGGCCCCTATTCGATAACAGACTTGCCGTTTGAAAATATTCATATATCACCATTGGGGTTAATCCAATCATTATATGTTATTGCTGTTTTATGTTTAATTTGTCATTTAAATAAATGGCCTTTATCAATCCATGCTGGGTTGTTTATGGGGGGTGAGGGAGAAGGAACAAATACGATTTGAATATGGTACATATCGGTTTTCCAAATTTTCCGCCAGTTAAACCAGTAATTGAACATTATCTTAGTGCAAAAGAAACAAAGCAGATAGCCAATACTGTTATGCAGAACAACTTTTGAATCGTGGGGAACAATAGCCTTTAGAAATAAAAAATCAATTTATATAAAACTGAGAATTTATTTATAAAATACTAAAAAATTACAATGATTGATATCACTGAAGTGCCTTTCATTGTCGACAATAATTGCCTCTAAAACACTAGTTCAATACATCATCACAAAGAAATGATGATCGATCTTCAAACAGCCATCAGCCAAGTGTTAATGAGCATTTTCAAATTAATTAAAATCAACACAATTGCGAGATCAAAGAGATGTGCCCACTGACAAGATTAAAAATAACATTTGACAGACCGGCAACCACCATCAGTACGGAATATTAGTTGACTGATCTATAGTCTTACAAAGGCCATAAGTTTCTTCCATACATATCTGCCCGGAACTATGAGACTATTTCAAGTCAAATATATTTCAAGTACATGTATTAAAAATTAATAGCCTATATCTATGTTATATTATATACAATCTCAAGTTTCTCCCGATCCTGTCAATAACTATGCCTTCTCGAATGTTTAGAAGCTATGTTGAATACGTTCCGAAGAACACAGTAACTTTTCAGTTTTCCTGTAAGCGTATATTGATATGTCAGAATTGAGAATAATAAAATGGAAATTGATTTCTGTAAGTAATGTTTACATTTGGCTATTATAAACGTTTTGTTGAATTTGAATATGTCATCAAACATAGATATAGGACATGAATGTTTTTAATCTTAAATAGAGATAGAAAAGAGTTTATATATAAAACGGCGTTTCTATTGGAGGAAGAGGGCAAAATTATACTTAGTAAATAATAAATATGTTTCTTGTCTTTCTTTCAATTATGACGTAGGCTATATATTGCCTTTTGTAAAGAGATGTCGTGTTGGACTGGCTAAACCATTGTTTCTTGAAAGTGGTGAATCAGAACAGACCATGAATATTTGATCATCAGATGAAAACGTTTAGTGTGGTGTACACTAACTATACGACAATAGTCATTTTAACATAGACTTTATCTGTTCGTCGGTAAAAGGCAACTGAAAGCACAAGACATCTTAAAGGGATATGTTCACTATCTGTTCGACCAATAAAATTTAGTCTCAGAATCTGGAATTTTGTAGCTAATCTAATCCGTACAATATTGGTCACAACTCTGATAAGAAATTTAAACCTTCAAACACATGTGAACCCACAATATCAGCGTTTGAATTCATAAGTCATTATATAGCATTGAGACTATGCTTTATATAGAAAACACATACAGAAAATGAAGGATAAATGTTAAGGAAAAGATAAAATTGAAGGAGTTATATGATTTTCGTGGGTTACCTGGGGTCAAAACTGGGATAAGTGAAATAGTTTATGCCAACAGACTGCAGTTGTCAATGTTAAAGCTACTAAAAATCAGCTTGTTATATATTCTATGATGGAGGTTAAGAGATTCTCTGAATTTAATTTGAAACAGGAATTGTTATAATTATTTATGAGGTAGGCCTACTTGACGATTTTGAAATCGATGACGTTACAATGAATGGTTTGAAAGTTATTTTCTTTTTTGCAACAATCGGAACGTCAGAATTGGAGGGTTTAGTATGATATATACATGATGCAAGACGAATAGATGTGTTTTTACTTGACAGTGTTCCCATGAAATAGTCAACATTTTAGCTGCTGTATATAGATAAAACCAGATTTACATATATATGCGATATATCTCCAATTTATAATGATGTTAACTTTTTATTGAATTCATGGCCTTAAAAACGGCGTTAGTTTCAGGGTACTATGCCTAGCAAACTGTCTTTCATCATAATATGTACAAGACTGGGTAACGTAAACGTGCAAAATGCGTAGGTGGGAACATTTGCAGTTTATATATATTTCTTGTTATCAAATCGATTTTTAGGATATCCCTTAAATAACATCACCTTATGTTTTTATTTCATATCAAAATAACTTATGAGTCAAACAATGTTATAACGATAACTTCCCGATCAATCTAATTGTTTCTAGCATTGAGATAAAAGAAATGATGAATATTTTGATGATATATAATCAATCATTGGATAAAAAAATGTTGCAACATCCAGGTTGTAGCCTACATCTGCCTTAGCGTGGTACTAAAAGAATCCATGTATAGTATTTCTGTTGCAAGCTAGGGGGGGGGGGGGGGGGGGGGGGGGGGGGAGGGCGCAGAATAAAATTATTTGAGGTTGAAATAAACAAAGTTATTGAAATATTCTTCTAGAGTGGGTGCAATGTAGATAGATATCTTGCCAAGCGAAGTGTGGCGGGAAACATTTGTGGTAAAATGGTGCGGACACCCCATGCTTTGCAAATTTTAGGGGGGGGGGGGGGCGCACGCCCGCCACGCCACCCCCTAAATCCGCCCCTGATACCTGACAGGCTCAATCGTTCGCAAACGCTTGTGGAAACAGGAAATTTCAGAAATTCATGCATCAGACTATGGGTTAAGACGTCCATTCACGCTACAATGTGTCCAAACGGAAAGAATTAAAACAAATTTCAAACCTGACTTTCTAATCAAATCGTTTATTCTCAATTTTTACTTCGCTTGTATTGGGTAAGATAGTCAAAATGATTTTAAAAGGTATGAAAGTAGGTATAAAATTAATATTTCAACATGTAAATTCCCCCTCTGTTAAAAATATGTTGATTTTTTTTAAGGTCACGAATACTTAAACATAGATAATATCTCCAAACAGCCATGAATATATTAAATCGAGAAAATATCCTCAGAAAAGTCCCAATTCAGTCAGCTGTTAAATTAAGAAAATCCAATCGTGTCTTGATCAACCAATCGCTGGGATACTATAAGGGTCTAGATAGGATTGCAGCAACATTCGAAATGAATAAGTTTTGTAGATTTCATATACACTACAAGATGGCGCCAAGTGAAGTCAGCTAAATGTGCTCTGTGTGAAATTTGACCTATACCTGTGGAAAAATAGATGAATTCTTCTGGATTTTAAGTGTGCTTGATTCTTGGATGTTCATATTTATATTGTGAGATTTGATATCAAAACCAAAAAGTGATACTTGCATATTTATAGCATATTTCGCTTTTTCTTTGAAACATCTGGAACAGTCATTAAAAATGGCTTCCTCACCAATATCAATGAGCTACACATTGAACAAGGACTTAAGTGTCGATAATATGACCATTACAATTCCAAAAAATAACAGTACCTCGATAAAGCAAAAAGACTTTACATTAAACTTTAATGAGTGTCTAAAAAAACAACTGGAGGCGTCAAACAGAGAAGAAATGACAACAAAAGAGACTAGAGGTGGATTGGTGATAAAGTTTAATTCGGGATATTTCCAGGTTTTCTCTAAACATTCGGAAATGTTTTATCAAGCCCTTCTTCAGAAACCAAATCATTCAGTCTCCATTGAAGCTAGTGTGGATAAGCTGGGTAGGGTTACTTCTACCGCAACTAAAGTAAAAAACACTGAAGGTAATTACACATTAAATCTTTACAGAACTAAGTGCAGTGCTCTTGTTAATGGACCGGGCAAGAAACTTTTTTTAGAAAGCCATTTACCGTCTATACTCAATCTTGTTGATTCTAAAGAAGCGGAAAATATTAACACTTGCATACGTGATACGCTGAAATGCAAGAAATCCACCACGACAGAAAACCCAAAGGAAGGTAAAAAAGGTAAATTGCCGGTTCCGTGTCTGCAAGCCTGTGAACCTTCCACTAGTACCCCAATTGGGAACATAGAACGTGCTTCACATCTAGAAACTCTAGATATCACAGGATTATGTAGTCCTCTGTCGGAATCCGGACAACATAATCCAAAAACAAAACAATCTACCCCGGATAAGATGGACAATATGGATAGCAGCATCGACGACCTAAAGTCAGCTATACGCATCCTTCAAGGCCAAGTTTTAAACCTGACAAAGGAAAAACATAGCTATTTTACGGACATTGCTAAACTCAAATTGCAAGTCGAGGGACAGGCAGAAAAAATTAATGCTCTGACCCAAAGAATGAGAGAAGGAAATACCTGCCAAGCCAACCACCCTTCTCCCCCCTCCCACAACTTAACAAGAAAGAGAAATGAAACGACAAAAAAGAACCACAAGCAGCAGACAACCAATATAAAGAAAAGGCCAGAAATCCAGGTGGAATGTATCGGTATGCCAGTACCTGAAGTGACTGAGTGTCTGTCTGACGTTTCCGACAATACCATACCGGAGTTCCAGCCGTTTGAAGCGAAAAAAAGAGATATACATGTATTTAAAAGGAATCTAGTGGTAGGTAGCTCCTTGTTACAATTGATTAATCCAAAACGCCTGGATAGATCAAACAATACACACGTACAGACTCTGAGAGGAGCTACCATTCGGGATTGCACCAAATTTATAAAGGGCTGTACCGAAAGTAGGAGAGTTAATAATGTTATATTCCTAATTGGATCAAATAACACCCAACAACAAAATTTAAGTCAGTGTGCACTCGATTATGATGACTTAATTTCAGCCACAAGGACCGTGTTTTTCAATGCCGAAATAAAATTTATGACACTCTTACCACGGCAAAATAATGCAGTAAACAAGAAAATTGACTTAATCAACAACTCTCTGAGTGAAGTGATATATAGGCGCAAGTGTCAACTCATTAATTTAAGAGACAGGTTCTTCGATTTCACTCAACAGAGGGTGAAGTCAGAATTGTACCATGACTCTGTACACTTAAACCAACATGGTTCAGCGATTCTAGCTAGCGTCATAAAAAGGAACCTGTTGACATCTGCTGTAACCATACCCAAGCCCCGATACTCTCCTGTACAAAACAATAGACACAATCTATTTACATCACCAATCAGCAGCAGGTGGTAACTATAATATTTATTGTATCTAATTGCCCAATGTAACAAGCTGTATTGTCACTTTATATGTTCACAATTTTTCATCTGTAGATTCCATAGGTATATTCCACATTTTTCACTTTGCAAGTAGAAAGACTATTATACATAACATGTGTAATATTGGTTTTTGGAACATCAATGGTTTGATTAGCAAACTAGATGATGATTATTTTAGAAGTAGATTAGAAATATTAGTTAGTGATTTAGATATTATTTGTTTTAGTGAAGCTTGGATAAATCAAGATCATGCTATCAATGATAGATACAAGTTCTCGTTTACCAATTATACAGGTTTCCTTTTTCCAAGACAGAATAATTGCTCTGACAATCATGCGTGTCATGGTGGTACTGCAGTCTATATTAAGACCGCGCTATTGAAGCATCCAAAATCAATACCCTTTTTAAAAAATCATGATGGAGATATTGTCTGGTTTAAAATAGACAGAAATTTATCTAATTTAGATGATGATTTATACGTAGCTAGTGTTTACATTCCCCCTAGTAACTCTAAAATCTGGAGTAAAAAATCTTATGATCCATTCACAACCCTAGAAACAGACATTTTATTCTTTCAAACAAAAGGTAAGGTTATGATTGGAGGAGACTTTAATAGTAGAACTGGTAATTTACCAGATATCTTCACAACTTCCAACAATCCAGACCCCGACAGCCCTTTTCCTATTTTACCTTCTGACCCACATACTGAATACATTCCAAAACAGAGACAGAATCAGGATAAGAAAATAACAACTTTTGGTCGAAATTTGATAAATCTAGCTCAGTCCTCCGATATGTGCATACTAAACGGGAGAACTATAGGTGATATTCTTAGGGATCAAACTTGTGTAAAATATAATGGGTGTAGTCTGGTTGATTATATTCTTACAAGTCATTCTTTATATCATCAAATTATGTTTTTCAATGTGACCCAACTAGATCAATTTTCAGACCATAAACTTATCCACTGTAAAATTAAATGCATGCTTAACATGGAACATGTGAAGCGAACAAGTGTGAAAAACGTTAATGACAAAAACAAACAAACTGACTCCAGGTTTATCTGGGATATCAATTCCGCCCTTGCCTACAAATTCTGTCTGAAACAATCAGAATCTGTAACACTGGCCAATAAATTTCTCATGACTGATTTTGGTAATTCGATACAAGATGTCAGCGATGCTACCCAGGCATTCACTGACATCCTGTTGACCGCAGCCAAAACCAGTCTAAAAATTACTAAGGGTAATAAAGTTAAAAAGAAAAACAAGTGGTTTGACCGAGACTGTAGACAGCTCCTTGCTGCCTTGAACAAAGCCAGGTGGGAGCTATCAAGAAATCCTACAAATAAATTCCTTTTACATACATATGCGGCCCGGAAAAAAGAATATAAAAAGGTAACAAAATTTAAATCCAGACAATCCAAACGTAAATTATTGAAAACCCTAGATGATCTTGAAAGTGATAATCCGAGAGAGTATTGGCGACTTGTAAACAATTTACTAGACAAAAAATCTGACAAAACCAATAATATCACCAATAAACAGTGGAGAGAGCACTATATAGACCTCTTTTCAACGAATAGTCAGCCTAACCATAACATAGCCTCCAAAATATCAAAAAATATATCTAACTTTTTAAACTCAAATGAAACAAATTCCAGTATTAATGGGTCCATCACAGCTAATGAAATTATAATAGCAATTAAAAAATTGAAAAACAACAAATCTAATGGTACCGACCTTGTTCTTAACGAAATGATTAAAACATCTTCACCGCTATTAATAGACCATTTTATAAAATTATTTAATCATATTCTCAGCTCAGGAAATTTTCCTGATTCTTGGAATGAATCTTTTCTGCTCCCAATTCATAAGAAAGGGGACATAAATGATCCTAATAATTATAGGGGCATAGCTCTAGGGAGCTGCCTTGGTAAAACGTTCCTGAGCATCATTAACAAGAGAATAACAGATTTCTTGGAAGAGAATAATATACTAGATGAGCGGCAAGGCGGGTTTCGGGAGAGCAAACGAACTACAGATAATGTCTTTATCATAAAAACAATAATTAATAAACACAATAAAGATGGAAAGGATCTTTTTTATGTTTTGTTGATTTTCAAAAAGCTTTTGATACTATTTGGCGAGAAGGCCTTATTTATAAACTTTTAAAACATAAAATAAATGGAAATTGTTTCAATATTATCAGTTCAATGTATTCTAAAACATTTTATAGAATAAAAAACAATGGAGAAATATCAGAACCTATCAGTTCACTCCAAGGCTTAAAACAGGGGTGTAATCTCAGTCCTACTCTTTTCAATGTGTATATAAATGATATTCAAAATTATCTCGACCAATCTTCTTCCCCAACAATAGCTGGTAAACCAATCTCGCATCTCCTTTTTGCTGATGACTTGGTTATAATAGCATCATCTCAAGCGAATTTACAAAACCAACTCAATAATATATCTCGCTTTTGCCAGCATTGGCAGCTCAAAGTCAACATAAATAAAACTAAAATATTGTATTTCTCGAATGATAAGAGAAAGAAACCTAGCAAATTAAATAGCTTCCATATTAGTCATGAAGAAATAGAGGTTACCCATACGTATACATATTTAGGGATAACTATTTCCGATAACTCTAGTTTTAAAACTGCTTATTTGGATCAGGTGAAAAAGGCGCGACGGGCGTGGTTTGTGATAAGACAGAAACTGTGTTCCTCTGGGTGTCTACCCACACCGCTATTGGTAAAGCTATACAACTGTGTAGTTAAACAGATAGCACTATATGGGGTAGAGATCTGGGGGTCACATATACTTACGGAGAGAAACATTTCAATCGACAAATGGGATAAATTACCAATTAACAAATTGACAACAGATTTGGCTAAATCAATTCTCAATTTACCAAAACGTACTTCCAATATTGGATGTTTGGCTGAACTTGGTATTTACCCTTTGTCTTTCGATGTCTATCAACGTAATCTGCTTTATTACAAACGATTCCTGGCAAACCTTAATCACCCATATCTTGACCATAGTTTTAAACTAGATTTTAACATGTCGAACCAACAGACCGGAAAACGAAAATTGCTGTTTAATTATTGTATAAATTATCTTACTAAATATTTCAACTTTCCACGTAATAATCTAAATAAACATGTAATAAAACAGAGTGCTGAAAGTCAATTTAATTCTCTGTTCCTGGCAGCTGTTGGACGTGGAAACAATTCTGGAACTCCCACGAAATTGAGGACATACGGAAAAGTTAAAGAGAATTTTGAAGAAGTCCCGCAATATCTAACAGTTGTCAACAACAGAGAACATAAGATAGCACTTTCAGCTCTCAGATTAAGTTGCCATCGCCTCCAAATAGAACAAGGTCGGTACTCAAATATTGCTGTACAGGACAGGATATGCAAATATTGCAATCTTATGGAAATAGAGGATGAGGAACACTTTCTCCTTCGCTGTCAATATTACGATAGGGAGAGAATAAATGTACTGGAGCCACTTTTAGGTAATAATATACATCTTTCTCTCCAATCTCTTTTAAACCCCCCTGGAGATATTGCCAAAACAGTGGCATACTTCATTCATTCATGCTTCGTGAAGCGTAACTCAAAGCCAGGGTAGTTATTCTGTTTTGATCCGTCAAAAAGATAATTTGTTGTAAGTTGTTTATCATGCATCTTATCAATTGTATCATACTGTATAATTCTGTAAATTAATTTTCACTGCCGTTGTTTTCAAATGATCTGCATGTTTTACCATTCTGACATGACTGTATCATTCATTTATTAAGTGTATAATGATTATTGAGGGGGGGGGGGGGGTCGGGGTTGTAGACATATATTTATTTTTCTTTTTACCCTAAAAAATTTTATTATTCTTAATTTCAATTTCATTCTTATCGTTATCTAAACGGTTTGCATGTTTTAATGTTCTACCATGAATGTATTTATGCCTTATGCATAAAAATATCATTATTAATATTATCCATTCATTAAGTGTATAATGATTATTGAGGGGGTGGGGGGTGTAGACATATTTTTTCGTTTTTATCTAAATAATTTTGTAATTCTGAATTTCAATTTTTTCATTCTTATTGTTATCTAAACGATTTGCATGTTTTAATGTTCTACCATGAATGTGTTTATGCAATAAAATATATTATTATTATTATTATACTTGAGACAGGGTAGCTTGTTTTAACATTGCCCTCCCATTATTGATATCCGTCGGTAAAATTGAGTCGACCGGCCGCAGCCATAAACATAAAAAATATCCAAAGATATAGCTTCAAAAGGAGTTCCTGGACGAGGCTGCAGTGTGTGAAATAGCTAAAACACCAGAGATTCCGGGGGCTTCGTCCCATGGAGCCCCACCAGGCTCAGTCCGGCCCCTGGACCCCACCCGTTATTCGCTCCGCTCGCAATATCAATATAATCTGTCGGTTCATCTGAAAAAAAAAACCTGACTACGCCACTGGATGAGGTTCAAGGGAAATTCAGGGATCGTTAGAGCAATAACATGATATATTATTATTCAGATGGGGGTTGGGGCAGCGAAATATTTTTTTAACTCATGAAAGATCCCAGGTTGCTAAATAGATCCCAAGCCTATTATATACATGTATGTGGTTTTATTATTTTTTGTTAACTGTTTCACATAATATGCAACCGATTAAATACATTTCATAATCGCCTATGAACATTGTTAAATACACACTACAGAATGCGGTCAGAATAATAATTTTCAGGAGCAGGTAAAAGAAAACTGCTAAAATGACGGTTTTTGTCTAAAATCCTTGAACAATGTATATAGGAAATCTAAACGAATATATCACATATATTTTCTTAAAGGAATTGTAAAGAGGTTTTCTAAACTTTGTATGTGTATCGGGGACACTAATAGCATCAAAGTTTAGAAAACCTTTTAACAATCCCTTTAAGTTTAAGATACAATACTTACGTTCTAAAGCCCAGTAATAAACGAGATCTTTATTTTCCTGCTTAATACTCAAACCAGAGTAAGCACGATCATTATAAATAAAGCACTTCTTTTCCGAGGGCATAAAGCCAACTGATTTACACGCCTCAATGTACCGACATTGTTCAATACAATCTTGAGGGGTAGAATGGTTACCTGTCGCCGTATAGCCAAATAGAATTACATCAGTGATATTGACTCTTTTCCAGATCAGATTTTTACACAAATCCGCTGCTGAGCCAAAATTAAGATAGACACTTAAGAAAACTAAAATACTCAAGTTAACCATAATGAAAGTTGCGCAATACATGTGATAGAATTCCGAATCTACTTGTTATTATATTCTATTAGTGATCCACACGTCAATAATTCTCCTCATAATCACCATGTACACTCTTCAATCGTTTGACTTCAGTGAGTTTTGAATTGTGATTCGACTGTTGATTAGCTACATTGATCGATTGGTCTTTCTCTGAAAGCAACATGTTACAGAGGAATTATTCCCATAAGATAATGATTAAAACATAAGTAAAACTTTAAAAGTCTCAGGTTATATCTAAAGAAACTAAAAGGGAATAAGGGGATGTTTAAAATTAGCCATGTGAACACAAACTTTCTTTTCAAATGAGTAGGCTACTTTGATAGTGATAGTGAAACGTGTAATTGCAAAAAAACCCGAACGTCTACTTATTAAAATCTATAAGTTCAAAGAGTTCTAAAAAATATCGAGCATCAAATAATTGTTTCTTTCTGCTTAAAGACAAAAAAGTTTTGGAAATTTCCACCAATGTATACGTAGCTTCTGATCCAAGCATTTCGTTTTATTACGGGTGTCACTTGGGATATGACAATAATAATAGTCAAGGTAGAATGACTAACTAATAATGTATTCTTTTCATTCTGAAATAGTATAAAGTCCCAAGTTCTTAAAGGTTCAGTGGCGGAACCGACCGACACGTCACATCAAACGACACAAATAGAGCTTTCTGATGCATATTGTACAAAAAAAAACATGTACAGACAAACTTGTATTAAGCAAGTGGGGAAGGTGGTTGCTTACTAATGGGGGGAGGGGGGGGGGGGGGGGGTTAACAGAAGTATTGGGAACCCAGTTCAGTTGGTGACAAGTTAGTAATTTTAATCATATGTACATACATAAGAATAAGAACAATAACAATTTAAATAGCATTAACATGTCCTAAATCACAATTTTATTTTAAAAAAGTATGTTTTACGCTTTTTTTTCCATTAATATTCAGTGTCGACTATTTCCACCTACCAACATTCCAATGCCAAAACCACTCCAAGACAATTACCCCCCTATACACGAATACCCCCTTTAATCTAATCATTTTAATAGTAAATATGGGGGACCAGTAGAAAACTGAATATTTTATGTGACACAGGAAGACAAAAGGCAAGTATGATAATAAAACCAGTAAATATACAAACTGCATCAAAAGCTTGACCTCTTTCCACAGATTTCCTGATGTCCAATATAAAGTAGGTTCTAGGAACTTATTAAGAGGTATCATCTATTGTAAACATTTACACACTTAACTATATCAAAGTTAAAACTCTATGTTTTTTAACAGGACACTGAACTTATTGTCACATTTGATGACCACATTATTCTAGATTGTCTAGGAAAGATTGTCTATTAAAAAATGATTCGACAAGCCATAGTAAACTATGATTCCCCACCATAACCAGTCTGTATCTTTGTAGTAGGTGATGGAGGCAATGGAGCCACAATGCCTTGATTTTCTCTGAAATATAGTAACATTACAGCACTTTTTTACTTGGCTTACATGGTGAGCATGATGACTTGTGGAGTCCATCTCAGATTGAAGATATCTAAGAAATGGTACATGTATAGGTAATTATCAAAATGACAGAATCTTAAATCTTTAAAAGAATTTCAAATCTTGAACAAAAACTAAAAGGGATATCTATTTAATTACTTACTTTTTCTCATATAATTTAGCTTGAATATTACAATAATGCATTTGTTCTTGAGTTGAATTGAATAAATAGAAAAGTCCACATACTAATGTTCCAAATAATAACCTAAAATTTAAAGTCATATATAAAATTTATATGTGATTTATATTAAGATCTTATATTAATTTCAAAGATTGCACATTATATCATTCCCATTAAAAACTAAAGTGGAAACCGTAATTTGCAATATCAAATACTGTCTTCATTTCAGGATGCTATTGAGATTATACTATGATTAGTAACTTACCCCACTGGTCCAGATATTACAGCCCCTGCAAACATACCCTTGGGACCCATGTTAAAACGAAAAAAAGCACCAGTTATTGCTACAATTGAAAAGTATGTTGATTGTGCAATAATTCAAAAATGGCAAAATAACATAACAATGAATTTCCATCTCTCTATCTAACATTACCATTATTTAAATTTCAAGTGGATTCAAATTCATGAATTGGCTGATCTATGAAATACATGAAACTAATGTCTCCAGACTTCATTTTGTTAAAATACAAGTTATAAAAAAACTATTGTTTGATAGTCTTATTGAAGTACTTTACCTTATAAACTGTATAAAAATCTATTGAAGTTGTTGTTTAATAAATGAATAACTATTTAACTAAATACTCTTACCTCCTGCAATACCATGTTCTAAAGGTGATGTTTTATTTCTGTATGTAGAAATTGATTGAGATAACAATCTGAAATGTATAACAAATATTCAGTTACACTTTAATCATGATGTTAAAATAACAATCCTATGTCAATAACAAATATAAAGCTATATATTCTTAAGAATATCTTTTGAAGTGATTGTGTATTATTTATATGAATTAAAAATACAATGAAATGAAATGGAAAGGAAATGAACGTCCTACTTTTCTTCAATTTTTTGGACTATCAAAGACAGGCAACATGAATTATAAAATGAGTCAAATATTTTTAGGACAGCGACTTTAGTAATCTTAATAATGTGCAAAGCCTGTAGCACATAGGGCCTAAATTAATTGTCCCACCCACAAGAAACTTTTCCATGCCAGCCTCTCCAACCTGCATTACTGACAAAACATCAAACCTGGTTGAAAAATTTGATTATATTGTTTCAACTAAACCATGGAAGATTGAACAGTGGATCTCCCGGTAGGTATGCAAGCATTACGGAAGTCGCTTCGAAATATCACTTGAGAATTTTTCAATCAAAATATTTGAATATTAAGAAAACGGATAAAATCAGCAAGATAGTTTAATCAAGCTTTGGTTTTAAAATAGAAATATAAATACTTACAAATACATAGCTGTAAATGATGTCAGTTTAACTGACCAAAACACACCACGTTTTATTGAATCAAGCAACATATGGTCATTGAATCTTCTCTAAAGAATGAAAAATGAAGTTTGAATTATAAAACTAGACATAGCTTAGAAAGGCAATGTGCCGCCTAGAAACAAACAACTAAATCCCTGCTGTATACAGACTGTCACAAAAAAAAGGATCACTTTCCTTTCATAATACATAATTTAACCATTCAGGAAAATGAATGTTACCTGAATATTTGAAAATATATTTATTTGTGCATATAATTTATATGTCCATGAGGCTAGGCCACAGTAGAATTATTGCTTATTTGCCCTCTACCAACTGACATTTTGAATATGAGTCATATTTGTTTTTTTAATATCATCCTGAAAAAATAAATTTTTTTTGTTTTGTAATAGCATATTGTTGCTATAGGGCCTACCTTTGCTAAAAATCTCGAACCAAACAATGTGCCCCTATTGTTACGTTTAAATTCTTCAGCTGCACCATGAAAAGATCTATAGGAAAAATATACCCAAGACATCATGGCTACTTCTCCTTCAACAGTGGCAATAAACCATAACTGAGGACTGTACTGATTCAAATCGCTGAAATGAAAAATAATATGCTTAAACCATAATTTACAAAGAGTGACAAAACCATTCACGATAGTGTACAGATACCAAATATGGGAACACAAAGATTACAAATTAATCATGAAAAAATCATTAGTTATAGTAGATGCTAATTTTGAACCTTTTAATAGATTTCCTTGTCTATGTGTTTATTTTCTAAATACCGGTACTGAGGAGTTGATCTAAAGTTTTTGATCACTCAATATAATAAGGTGTTGATATTAATTAACTACGGTACTGTATAGTAAGCATAGTTGTGGTCGATGGGATAATAATATACTGATTTCTCAACTACTGTCTATCTATGTACCATACTATGTACTGTATTTGATAGTTTTGCATCCTATAATTCTTCATAATGTATCTAATTTGATTTCCTGGATTTTTTCAGTGAGCCTATTCACTGTAAAAGATAGTGGACCACAGCCATATCAACCAACGAAAAAGCCTTAAATTTAATCAGGAGTAAACTAAACTTTCTCAAACCTTTTGATTTAGGTCCAATAACATCCATTTTAAGTTTCATCAAAATTGGTTGAAAACTAAGATACCGGTACCGGTAGTAACAGCATATTCAAGAATTTGGGGCAAGGGCAATAACTCTGCTTCTAACGGTCGAAAATAGCTTATATACACATACCAAATTTCATTTGATTCCATCAAAAATTCTAGTTTTTAGAGTGTTTACAAGCAATTGATGTTGATAGAAGCACTTACTGTATAGAGGCGATAACTCCTCAAAACTGATGAAAGAGGCCAAAATCTTGAAAAAGCCTTAATTTTAATCAGGAGTAAACCTAAAATTTCTCAAACCTTTCGATTTAGGTCCAATAATATCCATTTTAAGTTTCATCAAAATCGGTTGAAAACTAAAGAGAGTAATAGCATATTCAAGATTTTGGGGCAAGGGCAATAACTCTGCTTCTAATGATCGAAAATAGCTCAAATTCGAAGTTGATCTTGGTTTTAGGAATATGTAAGCTGATACACATACAAAATTTAATTTGATTCCACCAAAAACTCTAGTTTTTAAAGCCTTTACGAGCAAATGTTGACGGACAGAAGGACGGATGGGGGTGTCGACAATATACGTCCTCATAAGAGAGATGAGGGCGTATAAAAACTGTTCAGTCTACTTACTTTTTTGAAAACATTTCATGCAGTCTATCCCTTCCAGTTTCATTTTTCAAGTATTCTTGAACTTCATTTTCAGATATAAATTGGCTAATGTCAACACCATTTATTATATAAGTTTTGCTGGGGCGTTCTTTCACTTCTTCATTGTTAATCGAAGAGGGGGTAGGATCGGAAATGATAGAACTATTGTATTTATTCACTCTTTGTATGGTATCACAATCGCGGTCGATGCCACTCACCACACTGACACTACTGTCAGTGTCAGTGCCACTGCCATGTTCCTGGGCCTTTACTTTAGATAACTGAAAAATGTTTGCAAGTTTAAGGCCAGCTACAAATCTTTTGCACAACATTGTTTTAAGGATGTTATATTTCTCAACTCGGGTGTTGTCCTCATTGCCATACTCATTTGTTGACATTTTGTAAAAATTTACACATGAGTTTTTACTTTCAGTTTATATTCAACGTCAAGGTCATGTAACCGGAAGTGTAATATCATTCGGTTTTACCAATAAATTTCTGATTCGTCTTTGATGTTATAACCCATTGTGTTGATCGGATATCGAATCAAACAGAAGTTTATTCATTTTAGTCAATACTAGACTTTAAACATGAAAATAATGATTTTAGATGTGTATTATGGTTAATACTTGTAAATCATATTTGAATAAACGAATTACATCGAATGAATGGCATGTTCGTGTATTCTTAGATAGTAAGTCGGTTTATGCTCTTGGTTTTCCAGACTCCAAACACTCTTTCTGTTGCATGGCGGTATGACCTGATAATCAAGACTTAAAGACTGGGATTTAGACCTGTTGAAAGCGAATGAGCAACAACTTAAGAAAGGTAAATATTTAGTTGGATTTGGAACATAGAGACGACATGATTTAGAATTGTAAAAAATAAACACATCAAAATCTGTCCCAAGATTGAGAGAAGTCTGTAGCAGTCTAGGATAGTGTCTGTTAATAGATATTCACTACGGTAGAAGCCTACTGTCTGACTTCCAAATGCTCATAATCGCAATTTTCGATTTGAAGGTCTCTAAAATACTTCATGGCATTTGACAGTGCATGCGACTAGCTACATTTGTTTTTGGGTCCATTAAAATTAGCTTTACTATCCCAATCCTACCTTTCAAAGTGTTTTTTACTCCTAAATCCTCTGCAGCCGACATGACTTTCCACGATGCATTTGGATCATGAACATCACGGGAAGATAAAATATAAATAACATCCATATCAAAAAAATTAAATTTTACTAATTTATAAAGACAATATAGGGCTTTCAAAAACATTTTGAGGATAATATTATACATAAGTCTAGTGGGCCGAGTCGGTAGTGAGAAAAAAAACCTTGGGCCGAGTCGGTAGTGAGAAAAATATCATTGGTCCGAGTTGGTTATAAATTTTTTTTTTAGGTCCGAATCAGTAATGGTCCGACACAGTAATGGTCCGACCGGTCTGACATTCCATCAATTTGCGCCGTTCCAAGTTCTATTCTGACGTCTGTGGTTCTTGCAATCCCACTAAAACTAACACGTTTTATGACGTCACTAATATAGTGATCTGCATAGAGTAGCTTCTGGTAGATCACTATTACTAGTATTAGTGACGTCATAAAACGCGTTAGTTTTAGTGGAATTGCAAGAACCACAGACGTCGGAATGGAATTTGGAATGGCGCAAATTAATACTATCTGTGTCCCCGATACACATACAAAGTTTAGAAAACCTCTTTACATTTATCTTTCATTTTCTGTATTTGTGTGTTTTATATAGGCCTAAAGGCATAGTCTAACTAAACAACGAGTCATATTTTTTACGCTCATAATTATGGCTACACAGGGAATTGAAGGCTTATATTTGAGAGAGGGAGAGTTGTGAACATTATAATAGATTAGGTTCCAGGTTCTGAGACAAAAGTTTAATTAATGAACATATATCTTTAAACCCTCATATTTGGATAAAATATAGGTTATTCTCTAAATTTTGTTATTGAACAAAAAAATCGACAGTAAAAAGTTTGTAAAGTGCATGAAAGTTCATTAGCTGCTACCTTGATTGTATTGCCAATAATGTTTTACATGGATTGGAGATTTGTTTTATGGTTCGGATCTTTCATGCTTGTGTTTTAATATACACCTTGGCCTGTATGGAGAAAACTTAACTCTAATTTTAAATCCATATTTAACCCTTGAAACAAACATAAAAAAATGGGTTTAAATAAAACTTTTGAGTTAAAGACATTCTAACATGCTTAGAACTTTTTTTGAAATAAATATTCAAATTTACTCAAAAATAATAGGCAAAATGCAGTTCAGAACTCCATGTGGACAGAGTAGCTGCCAGTCATCAAAATTCAAGCTTTCAAATCTATGTGTATCAATAATCATCTGTGTTTTAAAGTTAAAAATACGACCTCTACTCTATTAAAGTAATCGCCCAATATTTTGAATGATTTTAGTGTATAAATATTTGATATTCATAGATTTTGCTGGATGGCTGTTTCCAATCAATAAATTGATTAAGATATAAGCTGTTGCCAGTCAGTAAATTTGTATGAAAGTGAGGTTGACGATAAAACACTTGTAAATATAAGAAAGAAGCCCAAAAATATGTGAATTTTGATTTCATCATCATAATATTGATACATCAATTGATATTTAGGACTGCCTCCATTTTGAGAAATGATAAAATTTTGATTATCGAGGTTTATACCTTCTGAGTGACCTTGAACAAGACATATAATTAGCAGATACCATAATTCTTATGCATAAGATAAGGATAAGAAAAAAAAAATAAAGTTAAATTTTTTTACGTTTATTCCACAGGATTTTTTTAATTTTCGTACATTTTTATTAAAATTGATGTCTGTTTACATCAGTTCAAGGACCCCAAAAAGGCTGATTGTCCATCTTTTATACCAACATTTTCTTTGATTTTTGCAAAAGTTGAAGTATTAATTGTTTGTGGCAAGTTTCTTTTAAGAAATTCTAACTGGACTTGTATGTCAAAAAAGAAATTCTAACTGGACTACGAAGTAAAAATAAAAATTAAGCTATGATTATTGTTGAAAATCCTGTTGAAACAGTATATTTAATGTGATCATAGATGAATATATCAATATTAAAAATAGCTATTGATTATACTGTCCAGAAACAATTATAACTTTTAAAGGTGTTCTGCAGCTGCTATATAGATTATTAATCATATTTGATGAGGAAAGAGAGAAAATGATATAGAGTGTATAATTCTGGCAGTATTATTCACTTATTTTCCTTTCCGGTATTGTTTTTGAATTTTCAACATTTGTGCTTTATTTTTGCATTAGTAGTTGCACTTACATACAGCATTGAGTAACACTCAATATTTCTTTTCTAGTACTCTTGTGGTAATTTGTAATGCACTTATCTAATAAAGAAACCAAGTCCTATAGATCTGAACCGCAAAACAAAACCCGAAATCCAAAAAGACATTTATGAACTTTTCACATGAGGAATTATATTAATACATAAGAGTAAGTAATATCAGGTGTCTAGAAGAGTTAGCAACCATTGCTTAGAACCACACCAGTAATAGCTGCTTAATACTACAGATAAAATAGGGAGGCAAAACATGAGGACAAGTTTAAAATGGATTGTTAAGCAAAAACATTTGCTATAATGGCAGAAACAGATATTTTATATTTATCAATCAGTTTATTTCCTGTTATTTTTCAGGAAAGAACCTTAAAAGTTTTGACATTTCATACTCAGTTGGAAGATTTATGTTTGAAGTTTTGCTTTATTAAAGGTTGTTTTTAAACGGTAATGAGATGGTGTCATCATTAAGAATTCGACAGATATTAATATTTTGTTTAGGATGGCTAGCTTATGCCTCAACTTATCTTCTGCGGAAACCTTTAGGTGTGGTAAGTGTGATAATCATTTCAAGCAACAATACTGTTACTGAGTTAATAAAGCGAGTTAGAAAAAAATGACAGCATAGCATTTTTTTTAATAATTATATAAATAGTTTTCTGTATTTATCAGGTTATACAGGTAATCTGTTATATGTTGTGACACCAGATAAGTTGTCTAATGAATATAATGTACGGTATACTCTTATTTGCCAAGTTTGAATTTGTGGATTTTGTGTTCATTCTAAGACTTAGAGGTAGTATTCCTTGAATGAATATGATACCAGTTGTCCAGTATTTATATATATCTACAGTTATTGTTTTTATTCTCAGAACAATAATATTCTAATCAGATTTGTGGTAATATTATCATAATAGTATTCTTGATGTGTTACATATTCATTCTTTGTCTAACTTATGTAATGCTATAATCACTTTCTGTGTTCTTTTGTTTTCAGATAAAAGCAGATTTGGAGGCAGGATTAAGTATGACAAAAACACAATTGGGTTGGTTAGATACAGCTTTGCTACTTCCATATGCTGTAATGCAGGTACAGACACATCACAATAAACCTATATCAAAGAAAACGGGCATCAATATTTAGAAAAAGATGCTTAGATCTATTTATCTCAAAGTAATATCGAATTACATGTAATCAATGATAGGATTTATGTCATCAAACTTTGTCAAGTATAGTAGCCTGATCAGATCAGGTCGATCAATAAGATAATAAAACTCTCTCCAATTCTGCAATATATTTTGTTGTTTCTTGATAGTAAAACCCAAGTACTAATGTTCTGGGCTGCAAAATGAATTGGTTATACATCGTTGGCAGCTAATACTAAAATCATAGTGTATGCAGCATTGTCAACTATATATATCTCTACATATGAACAAGTGTAATGTTGGAATTTTTATCTTAAAATGTATGAATTTTGTTGTAGATGCTGTTAGGACATATAGGTGATAGATTTGGTGCAAGGTTTACACTAGGGGTATCATTATTATGTGCTGGTTTCTCCATGGTTAGTATTGAAATGTCATTTTTTAACTGACTTATAAAACAAAAGTTTTATTGTATTTGTAAAGTACAATTACAAAATATGACATAAGATATGAGAGGGGGTAAAAAGTGCAGATTCCTAGTCTTAGTGAAATGTTATAAAATGTTATCTTGTTTCCTAATTAAAACTATGCAGAAAATGACTGACCAGTAGTATAAAGAATGTACATGAAATTAATGTGACCCATTACTTAAACAAGAACACTTCAAGGTAGAACCCAGAAGTTGTGTTCCTTGGATGTGAATTATAAGGTGGAGGCCACATAATTGTCAAGATGAGCTGACAGCACCCAGCAATAAAAAACACATTTTAAATTTTGATACTTGGGCGCCAAAGCTGTCCCCACCCCTTATACCTGGCCCTTGCATAGAAACGCCAATGGATGTAAGAATCTATCTTTAGAAAGTATACCCATTGACATTTTTTAGATTACTTTTGGAAATTGGAGTTCTTTTCCTGTGTTTAGTTTATTGTTATTTATCAATGGTGCAGCTCAGGTAAGATTTAAGTTTTTCATTAGTAATATTTTCTGCAAAAAGAGGTTAAAAATTATAGTTTTTAAGTCAGAGTTGTCAGTCATAATTAAGACTTAAATTAATACTTTATACTTCTATAGTTCTAAATGTGGCGTTTTTTAAGCGATTGTAAAAGTAATATCTTTTTATTTATATTGGAAAAACTAATGGCATAATTAACACCATATACTGAATATTTCAGTCACAATGCTGGCCAAATTGCACCAAAATTTTATTGTCCTGGTTTTCTGATAGTATAAGAAATTCTGTATTTGGAATATATGGCACTTGTGCATTTTCTGGTGGCATTATAGGAACAATATTAGCAGTAAGTATTGATATCTTCACTTTTATATTTATATCATAGGGTCCACAATAATCACTCAAAAGGCCACTCGGACTTGAATGTGGCCTTGATACCTTGAAATGAAATCTAGAGTGAGAAATATTACCACTATAATGTTTCTATAGACTTAAACTTTTTCTATTTAACAACAGCATTCTCACCTACATTTATAAAATAACAAAAATTCCTTTCTTGTTAATCTCTGTGCTGAACATTTACATAGTATATTTATTTTATTATGTAATTAAGAAACATCATTAAATTAAATTACATTAAATTTGTGCTAATTCTTTGTGTTTGTTGACTCTTGAACATGTTTAAACTCTTATTTGATTTGCATGCCTATTGGTATGCATAAGTATATTTGTATTATATGATATGTCAGAAGAGTTCGATACACAATTTTTATTAGTTTAATGATTTAATGGTGTTGATATTTGTACTTCTAGGTTTATTTTCAATCTGCAAATGGTTGGAGATTTGTATTTATTGTCCCTTCTATAATAGCAGTAAGTTAGACCATTATTAGACTAGAATAAAATTATTCAATGGAAACACGTAACAACAACACAAATACTTTTTGTGTGTGATTTGTTTTGTTACATTGTTGGACATTTGATTGGCTGTGATTTATAATCAAAATGTACTATTTTGTATGGTATGTCTTCAGATTTTTAGTACGAATTACCTTTTATACAAAAGTCAAAATTGATAATTGTAACTAAATATTAATTATGTTTTTTGTCCAGAATATGTTTTATGAAAGACAAGTCATCCTGTCTATTGTATTTTCAGATTATTCTTGGTATATTGGTTTTATTGTTTTATAAAGAAGCTTCAGAAGCACACATATCAATACCTGGAAATGGTAGGTTATATTAATTTCGTTACACAATGATAGTATAGTCAAGATTATTAAAAGTGTATTACGACACACTGCTGTAAAGACTGGCAGTGTCTTTAAAAACCTGAATTTTTTATAGGAATGTATGCAACTTCATCAAATTCATGAACAAATATGTTCACTCGGTATATATTTTTGTTGTAGAATCTTCAAGGAAGAGTATGCAAGGTAGTGATGAAATTGATAAAACTGAGATGCCATCGGTATTAGGCATGTGGAGAATGCCGTAAGTTGTTATAAGTTTTTTTTAATAAAGATATCACCTTCACTTAAATGTCGAATATTTATACAATTTGAATAATATTAAATACACATTTTTAACATTAATAGATGTGTAAACACTTTAAAACAAAGCTATTTATTGTCTCTTGGCATTGATTTATTCAAGATATATTTGAAAAAAAAAGAAATGTTGATTTTGCTTTTCCTAGTATGGTTGCTGAAGTAGCTATAGCAGTATTTTGTGTAAAAGTTGTCAGATATTGTATGTATATGTGGTTACCACTATATTTATTACGACAGGTAATTATGATTCGGATTTATCGTCAGTGACTATTTACGTTAAGTTTGGTCAATTAACTATTCAATTTATATTTTTAATTTATGTTTTTACACTCATTTAAAAATACTAAAATATCCAGGATATATGATAACTACTGAACATGAGATCAAACATTTATATTTGAAAATTCTGGATTTTAGACATGTTGAGCATATATAGCTAACTGACAGCTAATTACTTTGTTTTTATTTGAAGTATTTTTGTTTTTCAGTTAAATTATACTAAAACTCAGGCTGGTATATTTTCTACAGTGTTTGATATTGGAGGTGTGGTAGGCAGCGCTGCTATAGGTTTCTTTATAGACAGGTATAATTTGTTATACATACACCTCTTTTAGAAAGATTTCATCTTGGTATATCAAAATTTTTAAAAAAGAAAAAATGGAATTATATTTCTTTGTCAAAGTTCCTAGACAGGGGACTGTTTCCTTGAATGTTTATCGCAATATTTTTCTTAACTGTCTTGCCAAAGAAAAATTTGAAAAATTTCTTTTTACAATTATATTGCATTAAAACTTGAATTTCTAAATACATTAATATATGTTATATAGGTTCACTGTAACAAATTTTGTATATTTACAGATTTTTTCCTGGTCGTTCCATAATGGGCAATGCATTATCAATATTTTTTTCTACAATATTTTTGATACTATTTAATTTAACATGTACATGGGGTATAGCTCTCAACTGTGTTTTCATGTTTTTTACTGGTGCTTTTTGCTCTGGTCCTGATGTTTTATTGGGTAAGTCCAAACTTCTATTAATATTTGTGAATTTTTTCTTTCGATATTTCAATTCAATTCTGCTTCATCCTGATATTCACCATTCAATATAAAATTACTAATATATAGGCCTACATATAATAAATATACATGTAAATATCAACTTTGAAATAGGTATACAGTGGAACCTTGTTTATCTGCACATTCCGTTCCCGATAAACTTGTGCGGTTTATCGATATTCCAGAGAGCTGAAAAATGTCATTTTGCTCATTAGAGTTATGTCCCTTACTTATTGACCAGCTGTCAATAGCTACCTGTCGAATGTGATGTACATTATAAAAAATAATTATTTTCAACCACATAATTATTTCAAACCGTTTTTATTGTGTTAAGTACAGTACAGACTAACAAGTATTTGGATCACATAAGACAAAAGCTTCTAATCTTTTTCCATGTTGTTTACTTATGTTAAAATAAGATATAACAATAATATATATAATAGGCATTAATGAATCCAAATTTCAAGTCAAATGATGTTCTATGATAATTAATTCCCCATTTAGAAGTTTGTTATCCAAACTGATTTAAAAAAAAAATATTAATCTACAAGTAAAGGTCAATTTTAGAATACTTTTTGTGTCTTTATGAATTATTTTAGGTTTTGTGATTGAACCTTGTTAATATAGTTATTATAGATCATTGATTATCTGTTTATTAATATAGGGGGTTCTATAGCAGCAGAAATTGGTGAATTAACTAATAAAAAAGCTGCAGTTGCTACAGTTGGTCTGATCAATGGTAAGAGAAATTTCTTATTATGTTAAAATATTTACACTGAGATTTTTGAATACTTTGGGCACCAGCCTCAGTTCTTTATGCCGTTAAAGTTCTATACTTACATGTATTCCAATTGAATTTTTTTTAAGCAGATTTATAAAGAAATTATTGATAATGATTTTATTAACATTAAGATCATTTTTGTGTTGTTTTATAAAGTTAAATAATAATTAGAATGAGTATAGAAACATTGACTCTAATTTGTGGTAAATGAACATAAGAATAAATAGCTGGTCTAGTAACAGTAAGTATATA
This sequence comes from Lottia scabra, assembly GCA_029955415.1. Classification (NCBI taxonomy): domain Eukaryota; kingdom Metazoa; phylum Mollusca; class Gastropoda; family Lottiidae; genus Lottia; species Lottia scabra. The sequence goes on from JARJEI010000041.1 coordinate 1,089,787, forward strand.
ATATAACTGAATCGTTATCAAAATGGTTATTCTGTAAAATCAGTGTGTCTTTCTTGTTTTTATATAGGATTTGGTAGCGTTGGTACTTTTATAGAAGGACCTGTTATAGGTTTTGTGGCAACACATTTTGGTTGGTCTGGCATGTTTTATTTTATGATACTACTATGTTTTTGTGGTGCAATAGTGACATACAGAGCTGCTAAAATACATGCTATTATATTAGCTAAATCTCCAACTATTGTTCGTGAAGTGTGAAAACCATGTACTGTAAGGCTACAAATTATTGCGAGATAGAAATTAATGCGTTAAATGCGACCTGTCCGCGATCGCATTAATTTGTATCCGCATTTTAAAATACATATTTCCAAGTGAATTATATGGACAAATGGTAATATAGGTCAAGTATTTAAATTGAGACCGGGCTGGATTAAGTAATTAGGTAATCTCTAAATTTGAAGCTGATTAGTAATCAAACTCGTTGATCATGGCTTGAGTTTTAATGAAAAGAACCCTTAATTGATAAGATTAGAGGTGAATACAGCACTAGCCGTCAAACTTCCATTTTCTTTTTTATGATATTAAAAAATGCGACACCTATCGCAGATCGCATTAATTTGTACTCGCATTTTAGTCTGTATACCCCATGTCGCATTAATTTGTTGACGCATTAATTTCTAGCCTTACAGTAATTAGATGTGTTCAATTCATCTTATAAATCATGTATTTTAATCCCGATATTTGTATATAATTCATTAAAAATTTAAATAATTTATTGAAAGTTTCCTCAGAAATATTTAAGTAGATTTATTGAGAGTTTTATTAAAGTTATGTTATGTAAATCATGCAATTTCTATGTTGATTTATAAATTTGTTATATTTGATATATTTACTTGTGTCATGTGTCTGTTCATGTGAATGTGTATGGGTATTTTGTTATGTAAAGCTAGAATTTGTCTTCAAGATATGCTTAATAAGGTTATGTTATAGAGATGGCAGATATTTGTTTCTGTCAATGTATTCAGTAAACAACATGGAAAAAGATTAGAAGCTTTTGTCTTATGTGATCCAAATACTTGTTAGTCTGTACTGTACTTAACACAATAAAAACGGTTTGAAATAATTATGTGGTTGAAAATAATTATTTTTGCTTAGATACACAGAAAAAATTTGTGTATTTGATATTCATCTATTTACAATGTTCATTGATTTACATAGTTTTGTTACATAGTTCAATTATGAATGTCATTTCCTTTGAAACCTTTCGTATATGTTATGTGCATATCTTGTATATTGCTTGTATAAAAGTTGTGGTCTTTCTTTGCATTCCTATTTATTTCTCGAAAATTTGTGTTCAATAATGAAATGTGGAAAAATGTGTTCTTTTTTTTAAAAAGATTTTTTATTGAAGAGACATTTAATTTATCATATATAAATTTATGTATTATTTATTAGACATTTTTGTTCATGTATTGTTTTTACTTGAATTATGCATAATTAACTTAAAATTTTGTAAATCATTTTGTTACTATGCAAGGCCAAACCAATGAATTTTTATTGGTAATATGAAAATAAGGGCAATAAGACATAAAATAATAAAAATATAACTTTAACGGTGTATGTATACTTCTTCCAATTTAACTTCATTTACCAGATTCCCTTTCAAAACATTCAGTAGTATAGTGAGAATTTTTTAGGGGAGGCATGCCATCCACCCCCATCCCCCCCTAAATACGCCAAACATGATTTTCTCCGAGGTCATTAGTAAATCGAAGAGAATTCTGAAGAATATTAGTTGAAATCTCATGAACATAATAGAGTGATCCAAATTAAAGCAAAATATTTTGGTGATTTGTTAGATTTATGTGTGGAATAGCAGTATATGATGTAAATGACGTTAAATTTGTAAACATCTAATCTCTAGATGGTTCCTTATTTATTACGATTCTGGTTCTGAAAATAAATAAAACTTAATCTTATAAGAAATAATTTATTATTTACAAATCACAACCATGTATAGAGGACTTAGACTAAGTTTATACCTTAAATATTTCAATTAATATCTATTAAAAATTGAAAAGATAAAATATTTGAATATATCCTCACAATCTTAACACATCACTGTTTGTGAAGGTCAATATATTTTGACAACACCAATATAGGTCGACTTTTTCACATTTCCCGATTACAGATCGAAAATTAGTGCTTTAAGTAAATAATTTTCAGTCTTGTCCCCTGACATTGCAATTGTCGTAGCTCCTTTAATTCTGTTTTACTAATACTTGATACGTTTAGTATATAGAACGACCAAATAGCAATATATTGCAGTGGAGTTGGACATGAAACACTGATTTTCTAAAATTTCTTTGAATTGTTAATCTGGTGAATCCAGGCCTGTTCTCAAGGGTGGTGGTGCAGAATTCAAGTTCTTGGGCTGGATTCCCCCGCCTCCTGTTCCTATGGGCCTGGATTCTTTTCGCTGGAACGTTTGTTTGGAAACGAAATAACCCGCATAAAAACACACCATCTTGAACAACTCTTTCATCTTTCTCCTGACCTGACTATAGATGTTATGAGTCGATTCAGATTGACAGATCAAAACTCACAATAATTCAGGTTAAAATACGCTTAAATACACGCAACTTCACGAACGTTTTTGAGGCGTCTGATGTTTTCGTGATCTTTCCATCAATGTAGGTCGGCCTACACACAGGAAGGTTGGAATTCAAACAATATTTCAGTCTACCGCATGTTCTTCAAGCTTGGACATCTGTTCTTTAGATCTGCGTGCACCGTCCCAGTCTCCAACACTCTCCTGACAGTACCTCAAATAATCCCAGAATTGGCTCATAGATGGTTGTAATTCACATCCCTGGAAAAATGAAATTTTTTTTCAGTTAAAAGCGCATTCTGATTTTTAGTAGGTTGAAAAATGTTACAAGATTTAAGTATTCCAATTTATGAAAACTAAGCGACAAAATGTGAGAATTTGCACTGTCTTATACATCCAGGAAAATATATGAAGCGATTGCCTCAGTCTTCTTCAGATCGGTACAGAAAGGTGATTCCCAATCGACCTGACTCGATCAGTTTCCTCCGATGAATACATTATTTTTTTGATCGACAGGTTGTCGTCTTGTAAATCCCGAATCGTCTCAAATCATCTAGAGCTAATCGTGCTGAAGGGTCAGGTGTTTAAACTCCAACAACACACGCATGTCCGTATCTCGAGACTCCTAGAGTTTAACTGAAAGCTTCCAGGCGCGACAAGGTTGCCCGACCCTCGGAGGACAGATTGTAACAGATTCCCCAGATTCCATCGTGGGGGAAAAACATAAGCAAATTTTGAAAATCGAAAATCGTGTACTCACGGATTCCTGCCTTAGCATATACGCTAACATTTGACCACTCTCGGCCGAACAACGCGCGTAGATTGTTCACTTGTTATAAGAAGCGGGGTTCAACTGTGTAGGCCTATCTGCGTGAAGTCGATCAGCTGAGGAACTTTGAACGATTGGAAACGATTAAAATTGTAAAGAAATATATGTCTTCTTCTTATTGTAAAGGTTTCAACTATTTTGGTAGTAAAACTTTATTCTGCTCCGGTGCATGTGGCTTTTAGTTGCGAAGTGAAATGATCATGTCACACTTCAGAAATTACCTTTTGAAAAATATCAATGGCCTCCCTAAATCTGCTTTCTTTCATCAAGAATGTCCCATATTCTGCATAAATGTCCCACATATTGGGATTCAAATTAATAACATGACGAAATATTTCATCAGCTCTTTCTTTGTCATTTAGCTAAAAAAGAAAAGAAAAAAACAATATATGATAATATTAATATAATTCAGCCTATTTCTCTGTCTTTCTTGTGTAACTTGGTTGTAATACATAGGTAACGACAGTAATTCAAAAACAAACAATTTCGAACAAATTTTAAAAACAAGGGAAATAATTCATAACAAATATTTAGACTATTTCTTGATTTTTTGATTGGATTTATGCAATTTCATAACATTTCATCAAAACGTTTCTGGCAAGACTTCGCTGACGCCATTAAGTCAATAAGCACTATAGGGAAAAAGATAATGTACACCGATATTGTCCCCTTTTTCATACACTTCTTTTATATATGTATTAAAGTGTTTGAAAGTAACAAGTAACAGGGTTAGATTATGTTTTACCTTGGATTTAATTCTTGCCATATTTAGGAAAGCTACGAGAAAGAAAGAATCAAACTCAATTGCTTTCTGGTAATGATATTCAGACGATTTCAAATCATTCAATTCTTCATAGACTTGACCAAGTTTTAAATATACCTCTCCATTTTCTGAAAAGAACATTCACAATCTTTTACTTTAAATTTCTTTAATTATACCAAATTACAATTACGAGCAACCCATTCTTGTTGTGTACTGGACATCAATATGAACCAGAGTAACCTTGACAGTTTATTTATTTTTTGATCGTGGACGAGGGATCATTCAAATATCTCTACTTTTCATTATCAAGTCTTTTTAGTTCTCAAGCATAATTTAAAAGTGTCCTTCAAATTTAGCCTTATTAGAAATGGCGAATCAAATTTCAACAATGCGGATATATGCTTTCAATAGCTTAATGACATAATATCTTGTGTTTAATTCTATCCACAACATAGAACTGAAATTAAAACGATAGTTTTTTTTATTTTGAAGTTAACATTACTCCGATGAAAGGTAAATATATAATAACATATTAAAATGCAATATTCTGGTTCATTTAAACGGATTATTTTAGGAAAAACCATTTGTAGATGAAATTTAAATTGACACACAATTAAGTGTTCCTAGTTTAACTAATTTCTAGATTCTTGAAACATAACCCGAAAATTTTAAAGCCTACATTTGTTAAAAATCCATTTCTCATTGATATAACTAATGCAGACAAAATCGTTTAAACGGTTTTTTAATCAAGATAATATAATGTTTTCGTTTCAGCTCTGTTTTTAATAAACTAAAAAATTGTATGAAAATAAACAGGAAATTGTGAGTTATAAAGAAACTTTCTATTCATGAATCGAGTACATTATAATATTTTACATGTGTGTTATTATTATACACTGGTCTAAATAAAACTGTGTTGATAATTTAATAATAGTTTGTTTTCAAGACTGGTTTCTGTATATTGAGTTTTATGTCTTCATGTTTAATGCTACTGTACAATGTACAGTCAGCAGCATATCCTAGCATCTTCTGCATCAAGTGTTTCGCTATATTGTTGTTGGTAAGAGGCTATAAATAAAATGTAGTCCCTCTCCCACCTTCTTAACATTACTTTTTTTCATTATCTAGTTCAATCCATGACGAATGCTCGTTTTTAATTTGATATTTTAGAGATTAAAAGTTACGCATAATTTCTAGTACGTTAGTTATTGATGTCAGGATGAGACATCTCAGACCACATCCCGATTTGCTGTTTCTTCAATTTGCGAACTTTGATTTACACCTATGAACCTAGCCGTAGGGGCCCACGATTCAACAGGGGGGCAGATCGACATATTGCCCGAATATTAATGATTTTTTGCCCGATTTGGGGGATTTTTTGCCCGAAAACATAATATTTGGGGGGGGGGGGGCCGCCCTGTCTCCTACGGCTATGCCTATGAACATGTTATTTTGGATTCTTGAGTTCCCGTATGTCGACAAATGTCCGCCAGATTGATTTGGATAATATCGACTTGATCGTGAAATATTTTTCACTGTTAAGTAAATTTGGAAAACGATGGTCTTTGGTCTCCCAACATCACTAAAGCCACTTAAGAATCTGATTATTTCGTTAAATAGACCACTTTACAGATTAAAAATAATTCATTACATTACCTGGTAACAGAGACTTCAATTTTTTCAATATCGCAAGTCTTTCAAAGTGTCCACCGTGTCTTTCAAATTCATTATCTAAAATTAGAGAATTGATTATACTATTATGATGTTTCCTGACCCTTAATACAAAAAAATATTTCAATTTTAGAAAAACAAAATTAAAGAATCCCCACCTTTATAAAACAGAGTTTCTTCTGATGATGTAGCATGTATTTTCTGTATTCCAACTGCTATGGTGTCTCCGAGGTTGATCGTAGAATGGTACATACTTTCTGGCTTAAATATAATCATTCACTTTTGTTACAATGTATCTTTCAAATTAACACTAACTCTCTTCATGTTTCTGAAAGACCACGGTTGTCATAGGATGCATAAAGTTGATTATTTTGAGTTATTATAGATTGAATTGCTCAACGCTGTTTGTATTTTATTTTACATATTAACATAGCTTACCAAATACATCATTTCTCCCTCGTTTTGAATGCATTCAATAGGTTTATCTTCTTCTGGTAATGCAGGATAAATAGAATTAAACCAGTCTAATTGGGAATATCCTGGATACATTCCTAAAATACATGATACATGATGCCATTTATATTGATAATACCGTTTACACACAATAACATAAATAAAACATAGACATATAACCTATAACTCATATCGAATATACATGATAAATATATACAGATATGGTACTGAGTAAACGGAGTATAAATTAATATCTTTTATTCGAGCACCAGGTGAAATGTATAACTCATTTTAAAATATATATATATTACCTCCAGGTGGCATCTTTGTCTTTGGATATAAAAACCACCGTTTTTTACCAAATATTACAGCATTCCATCCTTCTGCGTGTTTATGGAAACTGACACCACTCTTAGAAGTTCCAAGAAAAAACATGCTGTCATCAATTCCACCCTGAAAATTTAACACATCCGTTACACATAAAGATAACTGAGGATTTCACCCATTATTCGAAAGATATGTTTATGTTTTTTTCATACGTAATCAAGTACTTACTGTCATGTTTAAGAAGCTCGGTGGTTTAATATGCAGTTTAGAATTGCTGTAAAACATTCTGTCAAATACATATCTGAAATGAAGTGACATCTTATAAGAAGTCCATCTAGCTTGAGGAATAGATGGAAGTAAGAGACCATTGTTATCAAGTACAGGAATATGATACAGATTCTGCATGTATTTTTGAGAAAAAAAATGTATCTTTTCTTCTTATTGGTACCTACACCATGCCCAGTTTTATTACATTTGAAAGTTGTGTATGGAACATGACCGCATCATATAACAATCCCAACCTTACATGATTCTTGGATCCTCGTTTGCTTCTTTGTATTTCATAAAAGTTGCTTCTGTGCTGAGATCCTGGTTATGGTATTTCTATATTATTTGCCTATATCTAATGCAGGGGTGTATATTTAATTCAAATAAGCTTTACTAACTTACAGCTCTGAGTTGGAATGTGAGTCGTTATTAGCCATGAGTGTGTTGACATAATATTTTAGAGAGGTTCCAATATCACCATTTCCACCATGTCGAACTATTTCCCTAGATTCACCAGAATATAGTGTATGAGATCCATAATCTGTCATTAAACTAGACGGAAGCCATTTTGATACATTGGTCCAATCAGAAGCACCATTTCTAAATCTGATTATAACTGGATGTTTTTGTCGATATCTCAGATTGAATTCTGATTTTGTAATCTCGTCCACGTAAATTTTATCAATTGAGCAAATGTCTGAAGAATATTTGTTTAAAGTTTCAATATCTGGTTCTCGCCACCGTCGTTCCAATACGTCGCTATGGTAATTATTGTGTTTAAGGTAGGTAACTCCTAGATCATTGAAGATGACTAAAGGCCCAAGCATTGCTAATATAACAAGAATCAAGGCTTTAAGTTTATTCACATGTGACAAGGTGAATGGTGGTGTCAGAATATCGGCTTTCACATTTACACATTTCGATGCTGGATAGATGTCACTGTGGCTATTGTTGGTGCTCTTGACACAAGTTGTCATTCCAACTGGACTGAAAGAAGAAAATAAAATTAAATTGGTCCAAAATTTTCAATTTACATGTAACGTAAAACATAGCGATGACCATCTCAATACGACCACGATTTTAATGACTGGCACGTCCGTCCAGTGGTTAACAAGAGCTATCAGTAAATGAAGTATTCCTGGTGTGAAATTTTCACTAAGTTACTTTAGTTAGTAAAATCAAGAGTTAAAAATGGAATAAAAAGTTTTTTAATTAAGATGAAAATACAATGAAATTAGCTCGCAATACATTATTTACTGATGGATAGCACCCTTCTGTTAGCAGCACAATGTCAATACCTACATCTCATATGTTGGTTAAGTTGTTTCCACACCTGATGCCTGATGACATAGCTCCAATAGAATCAGATTTGTTTCCCAAATCTAAACTGTTATTTGCAATGGTAGATTTGGGTCAAGAAAAGACTTCATTGCCTTCTTTTTTGTATAAACAATATTTTATTCAATAATTATAATAATTGACCAAATGAAATAGCGTCTGTCAGTATGTAGTATGTTGAGTGACAAATGCTTTAAATTTCACATTTAATTTTAGTTTCTAAAGAGTCTCAAAACTTATGAGACACTCTATGTGTATTTAAATTTTTAAAACACGACCTTTTCAAATAAAATCTTCTGTGATGTGAAAAGCGCAGATCAGAAATTTATTTGAAACAAAATACATGTATATACCGAAACGTTTACTTACGGGTCTCGCATAATTACATTAGTCCACGCACAATAATTTACAGTGCGATTAAGATTGAATTCACGAAACACCTTGTAGGCCTACCTATAGTAAATGCCTTTAATTAATGTCAATAGTCAACATCACTTATCATGTATGAAAGTGGGAGGAGTGTTACTACATTGAACAAAATTGAACAATACATTGTATATTGGAGGGGCCATTGAAAAGTCGTTTAAAACGATATATACTAGATCCAGTATCCAAACTACTTTTCTTATTTAGCTAGACTAATATGCAATCTTGTCATTGCAGTCATTTTAATGATATTGATGTATTAACAGCCAGTCAATGTTAAAGGGACAGTCTGAATTTTTTTTAGGTCAAAAATTTTTTTTGCTCAAATTTGTGAAAACTTTACACTAAAATCTGTAACTATGTTCCCTTTAATGTATCTGAAAGTTTTAATTAAAAAAATCCAGCCGTTTATTTTTAAACGCTAAAAACTTGCTAAAATATTTAAAAACCTTACGTAAGGTTTTTAAGTGTGTTATGTTTTTTGGACGTTGATAGGAAACTACTGAACGGATTTGAGTAAAATAAACGCCTAATTGTAGAGAAATGTCCCTCTTGTGTATTTTAAAAGTTTCAGCTAGAAATATTGAGCCATTTAAAGGGCAAACACCAAAACTAGGTCAAATTGCTTTATTAACAATAAGTACTCCCTGTTTGTAAATAACCCTTTAAAACCAAATTCAGTTTGATCAAGAAGATATAGAGATACAATAAGCATACTTTAAAAATACTCTCAGGTAGCATTTGCGATTTTTTTGATAATGGAAACTTTTTTCAAAAAAACAGAATGGCCCTTTAAATAACAAACCTATTAACATTACATCTATAACGAATTTAAATACGAATCACAGTTTGTAAATGTAGTCGAAGGAAGCTAGTCGCTATACTTGTCTGCTGAAAATGATTCTTCTCGATTTTATATCTAGAACTATTAACTCTTTTCTCTGTAAACGTTTTAGTCAATCCTCATTTGATTGACACTCTTACTTCTCTTATTAAACATGTTTAAGTACATACAATGACAGATAAGTATTTACATTTAACCTAGTAAATATAGACTTTTTGAGGGGAAATGAGTGTATTTTGCAAGTCTAATTCTATAGAAGAAAACATGTCGAGATTAAACTAGAGACCACACAGACTAACAATGTTTTCCTATAGAAAGCTATTATTGTCTTGAATGGTGATTTTATGAAACTTGAGAAATTTTTGACGGTGCTTGTTACATTCCATACCGAGAAACTTTGACTTGAATATCATATATATGTGTATGTTTTTTTACTGTTATATTTATATATTTTGATTTTCAAACTCTCTTTTCAAACTAGCCCCTCCTCATGGGTTATCAGTTGTTACTTGTTACATAACAAACAATTACACAGTTAGGACAAGAAAATAAAAGCTTGGCAAGTCGACGACATTAGAAAGATGCAAATCTACATATCATATAGTGAGCTTATTAAGTACTTAACTATTCTACTAGTTATTAATTTGATGCAAATCATATCGATAAAAGTATATAAATGAGCGGAACTGTCCAGAAAGAACAGCTTTATTGCACCTTATTTACTTTATTACTTAGCCAATATCCAATATTTAGGCAATATTTTAAGATGTATTGCCAAACTATGATGCAAAAAACATCAGAGACTAAAAGCATAATATGATAATTCAAACAAGGTACCAACGACACATAAAATATATCTTACATATTATAGAAAGACAACAGTATAAATTGTGCACCCAATATAATTATGTTTTAGTACCGAATACAGGTGACAAGTGATTATCTTTATCAACTTAAGGACAAATGTCTTGAAGAAAATGATTGTAATTTGATCCAAGTTTTATAATTACAACATGACATCTATCAGATGAGGAAGCTTCTCAATTTTCTAAATGAATACAGCAATAAATACCCCTAGATTATCGACCATTGTTAGAATGAACCAGGACCAAGTTCAAATGATGAATGAATTGTGACTTAAGACCCTGAATTTAACATCTTGTAAACAAATCTTAGGAACAAGGGGTAAACATAAAGTCTGTTTTGTGGACCAAAATTGCTGGTAAAATGCATCATTCCCCCCGTCGTCCTAAGGCACATAATGATAAAAGTAATAATATACATTCAGTATACATTACAGAATTTTACGTTCGTCGAAACCTTGCATACAACTTTACATAATTTGAGAACATGGCAGAAGCAAGAATGTGTTGATAATTCTGATTTCCGCCATTATCACCGATGAGATGCAAAAGCGTTCATCATCTGAAACTCAGAGACAATAATTTCATACAGAAACAAGATATTCTTATTTACTAGTGAGTATTCTTGCCTTCAAAAGCATCGAACACAAAAATGAACTATCTGGTTCTATTAACCACATTCTCTCTCATCTGTCAACCAAATACCCCAAATAAAATACTTACTGATAATTGTGAACTGTCGAACTGTTATATGTTTTAGATTCCGTTGTTTGATGTTGAGGTATATTAGTTTTGTACAATCCAAGTTTTCTCTTCATTTTACATTCCATACACATCACATAACCATTATACAACGTCAAATCTTGGCCTGTTTTTAGCTTAACACGACAATTGTTACATATTTTTGTTTCCTTTCCTAAATGTCTGTGTCGAATAATTCTCGAGACAGGCATTGTTCTAGAGTATTATGAAACCAGTTTAACAGTTAATAGAAGAAAATTGATTTTACATGTCGTCTACAATACGCTATGATAAGATCAAATATTGACCAATCTTTAAGCCTAATGTCAACACATCTAAAGTCAGTTTTAAGGAGGACACACAATCACTGTCGGTTGTGGATTACTTAAAATATCATATAGAATTTCAAACTTTTCATTTTGTGACTTTCGTTGTTATTTTTATTTAAACGACAAAAGAATAGAAAATGCTGATTCACATTACTGAATAATGTCTGGTCTTTCTTTGTTTTTAAGTCTTATTTTAACTGTTCATTCTAAAGTTTGGTATATACTATTATTTATTGTACAATCAGTTGAATAAAACTATACAGGTTCTTTCCGTGTGATAAAGTACTTTTCATCAAAAACAGCTTGCATATAAATACTATAGATTTAAAATATACAAATATAATGAAATGATATGAATACACGTAGTTAGTTAAACTTCCTGCGACAATCAAAAATCATTTAAGTCTTTTATCCTTAATTTACATGCTCATCAAAATAAACTCCGAATTATTATGAATAAAAAAACCTTATAAATAGTTATAATTATGTTTAACAGTTATAACAAGTTACTCTCCGATACACATATAAAAATTGGTATGTACACATTGTTTTTCTTTAAAATATTTTTTCTAGTATATAAACACAATACAACACAATATTGTGAAATTTGTAATTAGCTTACATCAAGCAATTCCTGAGAACCTAAAGAATTTATGCTAGATACGTTATATACATCAACAGAATGAAGCAAAATTGCCTCCGTCTACAACATTTTGTTCTAATCAATTCTATTGTGATGTGACAACTACACCACACCCAGTCTTCAGATAATTAGACTAGACTAAAGACAATACTACATGAAAATACCGATTATTTCACATGACCTTGCTTTAATTTTAAGTCATCATGAAATACATCCATATATCAATATCATTCTCACTAGGATCAATGGAATGAAATTTGGCAAGGTTTTATATGTTTATATTGTCGATATTGGATGTATAGTATAGAAGACTTATTGAAGCTTATTTGTATTGAGATATTTGAAATGGAATGAAAATAAAAACTGAAATTATTGAAATAGCTTGCCCTTGACCATTTATAGATCCTTAGAAGACAAAAGTTACTTTCTTTGATAATATTAAGTATCTGCCAAACATATCGCAATAGCTAAACATTTCAACTATAAAATGATAATTTTCTCCCAAGATTCCCCGACAGTGCATATTTATTCGATAAATTGGTGTCATTATATATTGTAGAATGAAGCTGTACCCTTATAAATATAAAAAACCTGACCTGGAATCATTGTGAACTAACAACGACTATATAATATATCTGATTACATATACGCAGTGTTTTCGAGATCCTCGACTCTTGTCATCTTTCTGAATAAATTAGAATTTAAATAAACATGTACCAAAAATACTTACGAAATATATCCTACGCTTTAAAAGTTGTTAAATGAACATGGCAATTCAGTTAAAATATCACTCCTTGAAACCAAATTATGAATAAAAATACTTCAAACTAGTCCTCTATTAGTTAGAGACACATCAAAGAAAATCTAATCCTCTGTGATTAAAATCTTGGTCATAAAATAAGATGTACGACAATTTAAGACGTCTTAATAGTATAACAGCAAAAATGACACATACACTCTACATAAGGTTCATTTATATGTAAATCGTTTACCTCGGTATTCTTCGTAATTTCAGTTACATGTGACCTAATTAGATTTTATTTTACAATCAATTGACACAGCCACTTCGCAACTAAACCAAGTCAGTTTCATCCTAGTTTGTATATTCAATGAAACTCTGTCCTTTCAAATTTTTCATAAAAGCTATAAACATTGTACTATTAAAATCAACCTTCCATAACTTTTCATTAACATGTCAGGCGAAAAAAATCACCCCAAACTATATAATCAAAATACAAAAATGGAATGGTAGAACGATTTTTCATCAAAGCTTTCGGCTATTTTCTTTAAAATAACTCAAACATCGGTTAAAGCTTTCAATAGATGTTTAAGACATTGTTTAATTGATGTTTATATCTGATAAAGAAGAATAAAAGGACAAGGTTTAGTCGTGTGTGAATTCAAGTTCGTGAGTGAAAATAACAAGACACGCCAAAATCAATAGTTATTAGACTCAATGTACATGGTTTATATCAATTTATCAACATTGTAATGATAATAACCATATTCTATAGTGACAGTTTAAAATAATATAACAAAATGCTATATTTATATATGTTCCTCGTCAATTTAACAAAAAATCGCTCATGTCGCATAATTCTGAATATTAAACAACTTTCAATAGCTTTTATATCCTATTGCAAGCTGTATAACTAGGATTCAAAATAATACTTTTCATACATTGATTTAAGAAAAGTAAAAGATCTTATTTGTGGTCCAATACCATGTTTTTTGTTTGCAACATTTTTTCCGTGTGAATGACATTGTGTAATTTTAGCTTATCATAGGAACTCGCAAATTTGATAGAAATTTTATAAGAACTTAAGTATAGCTTTGTTCAACATGTTATCAAAACATTATTTAATGCACAAACCCTTTTACGCGATTATTATATTTTGTAGCCGATATATATCTTAAAATACATGTACAACATGTACTAAGTTACCTTGCAATTTCATTATAACTCGAAGTAATTTTGAATATTCTGTGATTGACTGAATATATTACAGGCTGGAGCTCTACTGCTTCTACAATCTCATGATTTATGTTTACAAAGCAGTGCAAAATCAGTATGACTGAAATATCTTCTTTCAAAAAGCAACTATATCAAATATAGGCTACAGAATAAATTTTAAATCACAAGTCTCACAATCTTTAACCCCTAAAAATGAAACGTTAGTACAAAACGATGAACATCCTAAAAATATTTTAAACTATTACAAACTGAAAATTAGTGAAACGTTTAGAAACCACAAAAACTTGTATTATAACCAAAAGGCCAACCTACCTCTGCATTCATAGTTAATTCTAGCTATAATTTGATTGAATATTACATCAAAGTATTTAGCTTTAATTGACAGTGACATCAATGATTGATAGAAAGATTAGTGATTCTCATATTCGTCTTGAAATCTAATCTTGAACAACCCTATTTACATGACAGGTAAAAGTGACAGTTTATCAAGTATCATTAGAACGCTGCCATTTACATTGAACAAGGGAACATGTTTAAACCTTGTTATGTATTCAAATACTTACAATTATACTTGCTATACCCTCTTATTGATCTAATTATATCTAGGATGTATTTCTGTATCAAGAGTATAGATTCTATAGTAATTCTGATGTAGTTCTTTGAAAAGAAAAGGCTGATATATTGACATGGTATTCCCCCTTTAACCAGAAATTGTAACTTCACAAACATATAATTCACCTATAAATTATTAATATTTTATTTCTAAGCAAATCATTTTAAGGAGCATTTCAAGTAAACGCCTTATGCTATCGACGAAGTTCACGTCTTAATATGCTTATGAAATGAATTGAATTGATTATATTACTTATTTACTTTCATCTAAATAAGAAAACTAAAATTGGTTAACTATATTGTTGTTTACACAGTACAAAACCTAATTACCCTCATTACAATGAAAATTTATACATAGACATAATTTACGTGTCAACGTAATAATATTACAATTACATATATTACAAAACTGACCCTTTTAGAATTTTGCAATAAAATGAATGAAAGTTAATGCGTGACTTCTCAAATTGAGCACGCGTTCACAAGTAAAATTTACACCATTAATTCAGTTTGGTACTAGTAAGAAACTAAGAATACAACTAGAGCTGTGAACAGCACTGAGCGTGGCCCGTGATACTTTGCCTGATAGCTGTAAGACTTTTTGAACTTCAAACCCCTAAAGTCTGGTGTTCACTCCCTCATTTTTAGTAAAAAGTTTTGTGAAAGGGTAGATTCAATATTATATCAATATAACTTAAAGTATGGTAATTTTTATAGCTTCATGGTAGCTACAATACACGGGTATGTGTGAAATGTGAACATTATGTGACAGAATTCCTTTACTGATATAAATATGATCTATAAGTGTTTCACCTTCATTAGTGTAATGCTGAACAAGTTGTTGAAAACCAAATTTTTGAAAACAATTAAGTATAGACAAATGACCCCCCAAGATATTTTGATTGAAATCTCCCATAATAACATACACCAGATTCTTGTTATTCAACTAGTGATCTTTGTAACATTGGGAAAAATAATTCTAATCGATAAACAGGTGGTCTATAGATAACAATTACGTTAATATTCTTATCCAGAATATTCAAAGTAATGTGTTCTATTTTTAAAACTCCCAAATTTAAGATTGGCTCAGCGAGTAAGACGCTTGCTCGCTAACCTGAAGGTCCAGGGTTCAATCCCGGCATGGGTCGAGATGACACCTTCGGATTTTTCAACCCGGTTTCCCCCTGTCAGTGATGCAGGTCGGAGGGGCTGACATGGAAAAGTGTCTAGTCGTTTGGATGGGACAATAAACCGAGGCCCCGTGTGCTATTGGCTGTGTACGTTAAAGATCCCTTGGCAGTTGGAAATCGGCTAATAACGACTACTTTGTGAACAGTGACTGCATAGACAATACATTACAAATGCATTACAAATACATTCAACAATTACGAACAAATAATAAGCTTAGCAGATAAAACAGGTTATAGTCAATTGGGCCTCCATCCAAAATGGTCCCTCGTTTGGTCAAAATGGTCCCTGATAAATGGTCAAAATGGTCTTCAAAAAAAGTCAAAATGGTCCTTCCAAAAAGTCAAAATGGTCTCAAAATAATGTTTTTATTTATGATGTTACAAATTAACAAAACATAACGCGCTAAATAATATATTTTTTATATAATCTTTTCGAGAACTGGAACTGGAACTTCAAATTAATATTGTAAGTCTTAGAATGTCTTTGCTTTGATGAAAATATAAATTGGAACACAATTTTCAAAATTTGTTGTAACAGAGTACAATTTTCAGTCAAAATTAGTGACCTTTTTTAGGGTTAAAATAGCTTTTAATTATTCCTTTGATTATCATCATATAAGCTACAATTTATAAAAAAAAAATCAGGGAACATCTTGACTTTATTTTTGTGGCCATTTTAACCAATGAATTGGTTGAAATCAAAAGAGAAATTAAGAGGCCATTTTGACCAAAAAAGGGGCCAAGGTGACTGGCCATTTTGACCAAACCATTTTGACTAATAGCCGATTTCGATAGGGGCCCAATTAACTATGACAAGATTAAACATTTACTTTTTATTGCAACGGATTAGCGCAGACGCGTTGCCAGTTAAATAATTTATTGCTGTCTGCTAGATAGTCCATCACTACAGATTATGTACTCTGACTAATTTGTTTATGACATATAATAAGCTTAGCAGACGACAAAAACAAAATTGGAATTGGGTGTTACAGAAGATACTCTCCTGTAGAAGCACTAGTCAAGGTCACAAGAAGAGAGCATACATTTCAATTATCAATTCAAATGATAACAATTAGAACTAGGGGCCATTTTGTATAGGGGATATGCCCCCTTCCCCAACATTCGAACTGTGTAAACGTCAATATTTTCCTTTAATGCTGAGTTGAAATACTGTCTTTTGTTTCAATGGATTGGAGCAGTCAGTAGCCAGTTGAATTGATGTATGTTAGTCAATTAAGTGCCGTGGGTAAGAATTACCCTCAAAATAAGAAAAAATCTGATATTATATCAAACATAGCAAACACTCGTAAACACATGTAGCAGACGATAAAAAAACAGTTTGAGCACTTACTTTTTATTGCAACGGATTAGCGCAGACGCGTAAACAGTTAAATTGCAGTCTGCTAGAGTCCAGCCCTAGAGTTAAAAGATTATGTAGTCTGACTAATTTGTTTATGACCTTTAATAACCTTAGCAGACGACAAAAAGAAAATTGGTGTGTATCTTGTAGAAAGAGTTCTGTCAATGGTAGAAAAAAAATTCGAACAGGTTAATGTATCAAAAATTCACTGCTCTAAATGATTGTATGTAAAATTAATGTAAGTGAAAATTTTGAAAAAAAAAATGAATAAATTTTATATATTTTTTAGAGTGTTAAAAGATTACATAATCAGATTAATCTGTTTATGACCTAAAATACTTCACACCTCCATGTGAAAAGTTCACATGGATAGTTTTATTAGGGGTGTTCCCACTTTCCCGGCAGATTATCGGGATTAAATTTGTCTAATCCGGATTAGCTGGGTTATAGGGATTACTCGGATTAAGGTGAATAAAATTCTACTAATGAGCTGATATTTTATTTATTGTTATTTTTTTTTTATACAATTACACAATGGTACACACAGACACAGTACATTACAAACCAACAAGATGTGAGACGGCATCTCCATGCTCCATCATGGTCTTGCTATTGTTCTGTAGACAGACTTTCAGGCGATCAAGTTCATGTTCAAATTGGCGATACTGTTTCTTCTTGGGGCGTTTCAGACTGGAGTTGACTGATGGTAACCATTGTCATTGATTGCTTAGATTTTATCAGGGTGATGAATCTGAAGATGTTAGGATGGTTGGTGGTCATCTTGTTCATTCTTGCGTGCCACCCTTCAACATGATTCGTGGTTCGTGAACCCGAAGTGTGAAAATGGTTCCACATACGTATTTCTTCTCCATCAACCCACTGCTCGGTTACATAGTCAGCAAACTTTGCAACCGAAGGTTCTTTAATGTTAAAAGGGCAGCTTCAAGGGCATTGAACCAGTAGTCTTCAATATGTTCAGGTCTAAGCAGAAGTAGTGCAGAAGGTCTTCTCACGAATAGGTTCACATTTGGGTTATTTGCAAAGGCATTCACTTACTTTCTGCAAGTTCATTCACCATTTTGACATGTGAACTTATTGAAGTTGAATATTCACTTTAAGTTAGGTGAACATAGTTTATATCAGCTCATTAGTGGAATTTTATCTTCCTTAATCCGATTAATCCCTATAACCCAGTTAATACGGATTAGACAAATTTAATCCCGATAATCTGCCGGGAAAGTGGGAACAAACCGTTTTATTACTATATTATATAACCTGCTATAACCCTTGTCAATCATTTTAATCCTCTCTATTTCTATTTTTCTCAGATTACTCAGGGTACTCTATGCCTATTTTCACTTTAATGGATTTTGTATTAAACGAATCATGTCATATATCGTTGAAAAGAGAAAATTGTGTACATCATCATTAAACAATCAATATTGCTATTAGATAATTACATTGTAAGTTAGAACTCTCAGTCGAAAAAAACGCAATATTTTGAAAACATATTTTAAGGTATTATCGTCATATATCGTTTAAAAGATAATCAAATCGGCATTACAAAATTGAAAAATTTAATTCTCTGTGTTGATTAGAGAATGCGATATAGATGTCCAAAGTTGACAAAAATGTCAATTTTCAAATGTTTATAAAACCAGAAGTTAATATTTTTCAATTTATATCAGCATACCTATGGATAGCTGAGGTCAAGGACATCCTTCATTGGAATTTTCAAGGTCATCAAAGGTCAAGGTCACATAATATGGCCTTTTGAATTTTCAAAAAATTCAAACGAACATAACAAAATTTCAAATTCGAAATTCAAAATTCTGTTCCAACAAACTGTAGACAAGGTTACAAGGTTTTTATAGACACCAAAATCATAAAAATCGGATAACAAATAGAGGACTTATTGATTTTTTGCTGAAATGTGTCAGTCCGTGACGGCAGCTTATGCATCACTTCCGGTTTGGATTTTTATGCTAAGTGCATTCTAATTATGACTGACAGACAATAAATATAGTTTTTGTCAATATCTGAAATTTATACCGGAAGTGAGGCTGCTAGGCTTGATTTTGAAAAACCGGAAGTTCTCACGTCAAAACCGGAAGTGATAGAAAAATTTTGATTGATTAATTTTATTTCTATGGGCATTCTGTACATTTCATATGAATTTCAGGTCAATCGGATAAGTAGCGGCTGAGTTAGAAATTTTGAGCTTTTTTGAAAATTTTGGTTTCGAATTTTTTGGACAAAAATATTTAAAAATTTAAATTTGTGTAGTCCCACCTGATACTTCTTTTTACAATGAAGATATCAAAGAAAATTTCAGCCAAATCGGTCCATAAATAAACCCTACAGACTAAGTGCAAAATAATTGCATATTATGCAATAGCCCACTCCTGGTTCAGCAAAAATTGAGTTTCAGATATTCATTTTTGATTCCAGGTCATTTAATAATGTTTGGTGGATACAATTATGCTACACCATTTTCGATTTTCTCTAAAAAGTTTCCCAAAAAAAAAAAAATAAAAATAAAAAAAAATAAAAATAAAAAATAAACATAACGAAAACAAAGCGTGACAAATCGAAAGATTTGCCACGCAATGAATAATGCAATGCCAGAAAAAGACAGGCTTTGAAATAAAAATTGTATCCAATAGATAGATAGATTAAGCCTTCCCATCCACAACACCACAATACAAACATTATTATTGCGTGGCAAATCTTTCGATTTGTCATCTTTCGATTTGTCACGCTTTGTTTTCGTTATGATTATTTTTTTTTTTTTTTTTTTTTTTTTTTTTTTTTGGGAAACTTTCTAGAGAAAATCGAAAATGGTGTAGCAAAATTGTATCCACCAAATATTATAAAATGACCTGGTATCAAAAATGAATATCTAAAACTCAGTTTTTGCTAAACCGGAAGTGGGCTATTGAATAATATGCAATTATTTTGCACCTAGTCTGTAAGGTTTATTTATGAACCGATTTGGCTGAAATTTTCTTTAAAATATTCATTGTAATAAGAAATATCAAATGCGATTTCAAAAATTTCAATTTTTAAATATTTTTGTAAAAAAAAATTGAAACCAAAATTGTCAAAAAAGCTCAAAATTTCTAACTCAGTCGCTAATTATCCGATTGACCTGAAATTCATAGGACGTATACAGAATGTCCAAAGAAATAAAATTAATCAATCAAAATTTTTCTATCACTTCCGGTTTCGACGTGAGAACTTCCGGTTTTTCAAAATCACGCCTAGCAACCCCACTTCCGGTATAAATTTCAGATATTGACAAAAACTATATATATTGTCTGTCAGTCATAATTAGAATGCACTTAGCATAAAAAATCCAAACCGGAAGTGATGCATAAACTGCCGTCACAGACTGACACATTTCAGCAAAAAATTAATAAGTCCTCTATTTGTTATCCGATTTTTATGATTTTGGTGTCTATCAAAACCTTGTAACCTTGTCTACAGTTTGTTGGAACAGAATTTTGAATTTCGAATTTGAAATTTTTTTACGTTCGTTTGAATTTTTTGAAAATTCAAAAGGCCATATTATGTGACCTTGACCTTTGATGACCTTGAAAATTCCAATGAAGGATGTCCTTGACCTCAGCTATCCATAGGTATGCTGATATTAATTGAAAAATATTATTCTGGTTTTATGGACATTTAAAAATTGACATTTTTGTCAACTTTGGACATCTGTATCACATTCTCTAATCAACGCAGAGAATTAAATTTTTCAATTTTGTAATGCCGATTTGATTATCTTTTAAATGATATATGACAATAACCCATTAAAATATGTTTTCAAAATATTGCGTTTTTTTCTTCTGAGGGTTCTAACTTACAATGCAATTATCGAATAGCAGTAAAGTGTGTATATTCAGTATGTACAAAATTTTCTCTTTTAAACGATATATGACATGAGTAGTTTAATACAAAATCCATTAAAGTGAAAATAGGCATAGGATACCCCTTTTCTATGAAAAAATAGAAATAGAGAGGATTAAAATGATTGACAAGGGTTATAGCAGGTTATATAATATAGTAATAAAACTATGGACATGAACTTTTCACATGGAGGTGTGAAGTATTTTAGGTCATAAACAGATTAATCTGATTATGTAATCTTTTAACACTCTAAAAAATATAAAACAATTATTCATTTTTTTGCAAAATTTACACTTACATTAATTTTACATACAATCATTTAAAGCAGTAAATTTTTGATACATTAACCTGTTCGAATTTTTTCTCTACCATTGACAGAACTCTTTCTACAAGATACACACCAATTTTCTTTTTGTCGTCTGCTAAGGTTATTAAAGGTCATAAACAAATTAGTCAGACTACATAATCTTTTAACTCTAGGGCTGGACTCCAGCAGACAGCTGTTTACGCGTCTGCGCTAATCCGTTGCAATAAAAAGTAAGTGCTCAAACTGTTTTTTATCGTCTGCTAAGATTATTATAGGTCAAAGATAAATTAATCTCATTACACATTGTTTTAACTTTATAAAAATTAACATGTTTTTTCGAGTGTTTGCTATATTTGATATAATATCAGATTTTTTCTTATTTTGAGGGTGATTCTTACCCACGGCACTTAATTGACTTACATACATCAATTCTACTGGCTACTGACTGCTCCAATACATTGAAACAAAAGACAGTTTTTCAACTCAGCATTAAAGGAAAATATTGACATTAAATTTAGTCAAAATGGCCAGTCACCATGGCCCCTATTTTGGTCAAAATGGACCGGTCACCATGGTCCCTATTTTGGTCAAAATGGACTCTGAATTTACTCTTTGATTTCAACCAATTCTTTGGTCAAAATGACCCTTTTTATGGACCATTTTGACCATTTATTGACTATAACCCTATGGTTTTATGGACATTCGAAAATGGACATTTTTGTCACATCTCTATCACATTTTCTAATCAACGCAGATAATCAAATTTTTCAATTTTGTAATGGCGATTTGATTATCTTTTAAACGATATATGACAATAACCCATCAAAATATGTTTTCAAAATATTGCGTTTTTTTTCGACTGAGGGTTCGCGTTCGCAACGCGTCTGCGCTAATCCGTTGCAATAAAAAGTCAATTGGGCCACTATCCAAATTGGCCCTTAGTCAAAATGGTTTGGTCAAAATGGCCAGTCACCATGGCCCCTATTTTGGTTAGAATGGCCTCTGAATTTCTCCTTTGATTTCAACCATTTTGACCTTTTTTGAGGACCATATTGACCATTTATTAGGGACCATTTTGACCAAACGAGGGGCTATTTTGGATAGGGGCCCAATTGACTTTAACCTGTTTTTATCGCAATTGTTGAATGTATTTGTAATGTATCGTCTATGCAGTCACTATTCACAAAGTAGTCGTTATTAGCCTGCTCTTATTTTCGATTTCCAACTGTCGAGGGATCTTGAACGTGCACAGCCAATAGCACACGGGGCCTCGGTTTATTGACCCATCCAAGCGACTAGATGCTTTTCCATGTCAACCCCTCCGACCTGCATCACTGACAGGGGGAAACCGGGTTGAAAAATCCAAAGGTGTCATCTCGACCCATGCCGGGATTGAATCCTGGACCTTCAGGTTAGCGAGCAAGCGTCTAACTCGCTGAGCCACCGCGGCTCCCTTATTATAAAGAAGAAAAAAAATCTCTTAAATTTGGGAGTTTTAAAAATAGAACACGTTACTTTGAATATTTAAGAATATTAACGTAATTTTTATCTATAAACCACCTGTTTATCGATTAGAATTATTTCTCCCAATGTTACTAAGATCACTAGTTGAATTACAAGAATCTGGTGTATGTTATCATGGGAGATTTCAATCAAAATATCTTGAGGGTCATTTGTCTATACTTAATTGTTTTCAAAAATTTGGTTTTCAACAGTTTGTTCAGCATTACACTAATGAAGGTGAAACACTTATAGATCATATTTAAAGGAAAGGAATTCCGTCACATAATGTTCACATTTCACACATACCTGTATATTATAGCTACCACGAAGCTATAAAAATTACCATACTATAAGTTAAATTGATATAATATTGAATCTATCCTTTCACAAAACTTTTTACTAAAATTGAGGGAGTGAACACCAGACTTTAGGGGTTTGAAGTTCAAAAAGTCTTACAGCTATCAGGCAAAGTATCACGGGCCACGCTCAGTGCTGTTCACAGCTCTAGTTTTATTTCATCTGTGAAATTATAATGTTTTATTATGTTTTTAACACCAGAAGTTTCCACAAAAATTTGAAACTTCAACACTTACCTGATCAAACACATTACTATAGACTAGTCATATATCCTACTAAACTTATCTTCTCTCTCCTTAACTTTTCTCAACTGTTCCACTTGAACACAAACAAAAAATGAAAGTATAATGGAAACGTTTTAATCAAGGGCACGTGACTTTCATTAATTCATTTAATACTCTGAATGAAACTATTTTAAGTATTTTACGGGGGCTGATTATTTAAGTAGCCACAATAACTTTCTGTACTGTTATATGGTTACGTCAGAAATCGACTTGCAATATGCAACCATACAAACTTTTTATCTGATCGGTCACCCACTCACTTTTAAATTGGTTCCAAGGATTATGACCATCTCAATAATCTATATCTGACTTATATCTGATTATTTCAACATTAGTTGCATTTTCCGAATTTAAGTTATGATCAAACTTCGAAGTTTCATTCTGATGATATTAATTATAGGGCTACGGAGCTACTGACAAAATGACCCGGTATATGTTTTCCAGGAAAGCAATAGCTGTTCTAGACTGTTATGGATACTGGTTATACAGAAGCAGAAATGGAAGGGAAAGAAATGTTCAATTCATTTAATTACAATATCTTATTTAAAGTTCTATATAAATAAAAAGAATGATTTAAAATATTATTTACGAGAGGATATGGTAATAACACACATCCTATTTATAATTTATATAACAGTCTATTTCCTTTAGATAACAGTATAATTTGTATTTATTACCACGCCATAACATCCCATTTTTGTACAGCTAGGATACATGCCGCTTTTTTTTATCCTAAAATAAACTGTGATTTTCGCAGACCTTTTAAGAAAAGAGTGAATCGCCCGATGTTTATCCGGTTTTACATCGTCCCATCAAAACGACGTTTTTATTATAATGCTTACCAAGTTCCTTTCCTGATTGCATTTACCCCTTAAGCAAGTCAATGAATTTTGTCGACTTTTTCAGGGATATACGGAAAGGGAAAATACGCCAAATTGGTGATAGACCTAGATTGTCTGAATGACTTTTGTTAACCTCTTTGTTCTGAACTATTGACGATAGGACAGCAGACAGTAATCTTGAAGGTTAAATTGTATAATAATCGTTGATTGCCGTGATGACATTTCAACTCCATAGCCTTTGATATTTTCCCATCTCTATGTGTTAAGACCTATTTGACATTGAAAGGTTCGCGATTATTGATTGAATATTTCCATATTTCCCTTTTCGTGGAGGATAGCAATTGTGTAATATGGTTGCAAAATACCAAAAAACAAAATCCCCAAATTTGACTGAAGTCTAAAAAGACAATATTATACGTTGTTATACCTTAATACATTTAATCCAATCTAAAATTGATAGATGTTATGGAGGTGTAACGTTGCCAAAATTGTCGATTATGTTGCAGCTCTTAAATAACATCCTTTTCATTGAAAATTGCTCTAATCCCATAGTTCCAACATTTTTAATGTCAAATTTGATTGGTGCTAAATTCGTCCAAATCCGATTCATACTTCAATCACGAGTAACCCACTTCATAATGGGGGGGGGGGGGGGGGGGAGAGTGCGACGTATGCACGCCATTTAAAGCATACCTGGGTATGAAGAACGCACATATAATTACGTTCATTAGCAGATGTAAACTTACAAATAAAGCACATTTTCAATCATTCGAACTGATCTGGATTTAAATTATGATGAAATATTGATTATGCTGTAAAGAACAGTTTTATTCATGAATAATAATCAGATTGGGAAACATGATGGACATTGATGAAAAAAGATTCAAATTAACAAAACCGTAAAAATCGACCACAATAGAAATGTTACAATAAAAATTCAATTTAAAATATCGCAAGCGACTATAAAAATAAGTCATTTAAGTATGAAACATAGTTTCTTCACTACTTATAATAAAAAATTAGAAAATTGACTGATCTACCGTCTCTCGTATACACTCAAGCACCCGTCAAAAAGGTGCCATTGTATTCAATTTATAACTGCTTCAGCTAAAAAATTTAGATTTAGTTTATAATGTAAGAACTGACTGCACACTATCTACATAAACACTCATGTGAAACTTAAAGCTGAAGAAAATTGAATCTTTTGAGCGAGAAATGAATTGATTTAATGGTTTTTGCTGTTGTAGGTTCCAATATTTTTCGCTTTGATCTGGGTTCCTATAAATAATAATACAATATAGATATAGTAAATCATAGTACTGTTTGAAATACATATTTACACGTATTTCGAATCAGCTCCCGTCGCTTGTTGCCAACAAAGAATTAAATTTTAGTTACTGTAGTTGGACCTAACAGAATAACTCCTCGGGCAAGCAAGTCATTCAATTTTTGTATGTGTAAAAAATACTCAATATTAGTTTTGCTTCATTCCTTCGACCGGAGAGTAAGTGACTGTGGTCCTTGTGTATTTTAATAATAACTTAATAGTAGATTAAAAACTTACCTCTTTTCACTTGATTGTCTCTATTACCCAAATCGAATACCGCTCCTTCACCTAAGTTAAATCTGCAATTCTGGAGCTCACCTATAGAGACAAACATTAATAATCAACTTATAACTGATGCTCAATTGCTATGTCCTTTCCCCTTTTCGGCCCTTGTTACCTAACAAGTTCATTCACAGTTCTACATTATTAGAATTAGAGTCATTATATATTAAGCAGGAGCAAACGAGCGAATTTCTAAAATCGCTCAAAAAATATCTCGTGTACCCGTCCATATCGACGAGGATATGCCCCTTTGTGATTGGGCGTAAAAATTAACCTCTCTGCCCTCTGCTTAATATACCAAATACCTTAGTTCAACTTATTTTGTGGGGTTCTATAGCACAATCGTTTAGAGCTCTGTTCTCTACAAAGGTGACGTCAATTGCTTGTGCATGGAAGTTTCGTTTTCTACGGGGAGTGCAATTCCGATGATCTTAAATAAGTCATCTTTACTCATAATGCCAGTTAAACCCGGTTAAGATCAATGCAAAGAGGTTTATAGATATTAGTTTCTCTTTCTTTCTTACTGTATTGCGAGTTAGATGGTGGTTGAACTGGAGTTTCTATGTTTTCCGAATTAACAGTGCCAATCTCGTCAGCTTCTACACTATCACCTGCAAAATGTAAGGTAATAAACTTTCCCTTTTTTTATAACGTTTTTATATCATGTCAGTCTTAATAAAATAAGTCTAAGAACATGCTGAAAATATTATAATAATCAATGTTATCTGGTAAAAAATCTGTTTTAGGGAATATGGCACTTACTCTTCTTTAATGGACAAAAAGCATTTTCGTAAAAGCGCTTAATATCTTCATTAAAATAAAATATTATGTCAACTGACTCGTTCAAAAAAGGTTTCAAAAGACGTCAAATTAGCTGTTAGAAATAATATGACATAATAAGTCACAAATTGTAAAAGGTTTAAGCAAAATTTAAAAAACAATACCTGTTATGCTATCATTTCCTCGGTCACCAATGATAACTCTCGCGCCACGTCCCATACGGACATCAGAACCGTTATCTCTTACTGGTCTCTCTAAAATACAAATTCAGAATTAACGAGGAACAAATTGCTGCACAATTCATTGAGTAATCAGGCTTACTCGAAGCTTCTTGACAGAAACACAATTAACAATATGAATGTCATCAAAGATATAACCATGTTTGTTTGATCTAAATTTTCATCAATATGGTAAGCAGAACAAGTTTTATGAAAACTTATCCTGATGGCCTCTATTTGAGAATCGTTCATCGTAGTTTGTTGGATGATAATATATAATCTTTATTGAGAATGATAGCCACAGTCATTAATTTCAAGTTAATTCTTACCAGGCACAACCATGGTCGGTGATCCTCTGTAGCTATCTGAAATACATTATGTTTGTAATTACTTGTAAACAAAAGAGGCAACAATGAAATGAAACTTTATATATTACACACAAACACGAATAAGAATCATTCTTTGAATAATCATTTATCATAACACTATTTATTCATACGAGAAAATGATTGAGGAACAGATTTTCCTATGCTGGAAATTGTCTTGCATGTACGTATTTTATCATGAACGCAGGACTTACAAAGAAACTGCAAGCCCCTAATAAGTAAGGGATAGAGCACGAAAACTGTCTAATAAGCCAGAGAATGGACAGTGTGAGGGGCGTAGCCCCGAACACTGTTCATTCTCTGGCTTATTAGACAGTTTGAGTGTTCTATCTTACTTAAATAACAGCCCTACAAGGCCAAGATCAACACAACTCACTGACTGATTAAAAGTTAAGTGAGTTCAGATTAACAACTGGACTTTTCACAGTTACAGTCTTACAAACAAATGAAACAAATGTCTATAGCCTAATTCAAACACATGTGTCTATAGTAGAAAAAGTATATCTTATAAAACATTAAATATGGATTATGAAACACACAATTTGTACTTCAAATGGAGTTATTAGCAGATATTTCATCGTTTTTGAATGATGTAAAATAACCCTGTATGTATGTATACTTGCAGTTTCTCTTTCCTTTGTGTAGGACTCCTATATGATAATATGGATGCATAATATTGTCGTCAGGTGTTACATGCCAGCTAATTTAAAGGGACAGTTCTAGTCTAGGACTCTTCGATACATTAGAATATTAAAATAACAGAATTATTAGGTTAAAAAATAAAGCAGGTCCATTAAATTATTGTAATATGTCTTCAAAATAAATTTGATGTGTGTGGTTGTAACAGTACCTGCCAGTTAGCCCATTTAAAAAAGTGAAAACAAATCTGTCAGCTACTGAAATATTAGATATAGACTTTATAGTAAAACTATAACACTTTAAACACAATCGAGACATAAAAAGCACTGAAATCTGACTGAAAATGGGAATGATGCTAATTGATGCTATCAGTGTTCCTGATACACATACAATTTTTAGGAAACCTATGTACAATCCCTTCAAGAGAATACTATTTCTGTATCTGAGATGTTACCGTTAAGCTTGTATTTGAAGAATTGAATAATATGTAATCTGTGTATTTTTGTATTCTCAAATTTGAAAGTGTATGAATTAAAATAAACTAAGATTATGTAAAATTTGAGGTAATGGCTCCTTTAAATACTTTTGAGTTCAAAGAAAAATAGACTGTAAAAAAACTGTCTATAAAACATCCTCTAAAAAAACTATCCAAAAAACATAAAATAATGGACACTTTTTAAAAAATAATGGACAGTTAGTGAACTGTTTTTAGGAAATAATGGACAGTTAGTGAGTACCACTAACAACACTCATACATTCTACTAGATACTGGATTATTAGAACAAAGGATGACGTCATAACTGTTATTTAATCTGTTATAAATAGTAAAAGGGAAGTAACTTGTAACAGAATAGATCAGTCCCGATTTTTATATTTAGAAGAAGTACATGTTATCATTCGTTCACTGTATTCACAATGCCAAAATGCAATTCACCGTTACTTTGAAATATTTTTTACTACCCATCGTTATTTTTCTCTATCCAGAAATATATATATATACAAGTGGTTGCCTAGCAATATACGCCCACTTACTACATAAATTGTCATTATATCAAGGAATGTTACTATCTTCATTTTTGTTGGATGGTGTTCAGATTTGAATTCATCCAATAAGATTTTATGGATATTATCCTACACACCAAAGTTTATAAAATTCCTACCACAACTGTGGTCTCTCTCACGTTCACAAGTAATTTTTAACATATTTTAGGTGTAAAACTCCGTAAATATTTGTCGAATCGATCCGGAATTCAAACACACAAAATTTTATTCAAATCAAACCAAAACTGTGGTCTCTATTGCGTTCACAAGCCATTTTTAACACATTTTGAGTGTAAAACTCCGTGAATTTTTGTCGAATCGAACCCAAATTCGAACTTGTACGAGATCTTATGAATATAATCCTACTTACTAAATTTTATTCAAATCCAACCAAAACTGTGGTCTCTATCGCGTTCACAAGCCATTTTTAACATATTTTGGGTTTAAAACTCTGTGAATTTTTGTCGAATCGAACCCAAATTCGAACTTGTCCGAGATCTTTTGAATATAATCCTACACATAAAATTGTATTCAAATTCAAGCAAAACTGTGGTCTCTGTCGCGTTCACAAGCCAATTGTGGACAGACGGACGGACGGCCCGACGGCATGACGCACGAATGCTACAATATGCAACCTTTTCTTATGGGATTTTTCTTGTGAAACTTTTTATCGTTTCTTACGAGTGACACCTTCGATTACTTTTTTCCTTTGTGACTTTTTCTTACAATACGCATAAGGGGACTATTGTCCCAACCTAGCGTTTATGAGACTTTAAGTTTTTCCGAGACTTTATTTCCAATGTTATATGAATGCATTTGGGACTATTTTCACGAACATAGTCATGTCAGAAAAATTATCTCCCCCTAGACCACAGGACTCAATAAAAACATTCTCACACATGCATGTGGGTCTTTCATCATACGAGACTTTCTACTGTATGCGACTATTTCTGTTCTTCGTATTTTGGCTTATGCATAACCAATAGGATTTTACTCTTTCTGTCTTTATGGGACTATCTGTTCAATTATCTGCCCTTTGGCCACAAGATGTATTTAAAACATCCCTACAGTAGTATATGGGACTTTCATAACTAGGCAAGATAAAATGGAAATCTTATAAGACTTTTCCACTATATGGGACTATAATTTGGGACGCCATGTTTTCTTTTTTATTCTTTCGTGGCTCACACATTCATGTGGGTCTTTCATCATATGAGACTTTTATACTATATGCGACTCTTTCTGTTCTTCGTAATTTGGCTTATGCATAACCAATAGGATTTTACTCTTTCTGTCTTTATGGGACTATCTGTTCAATTATCTGCCCTTTGGCCACACGGTGTATTTAAACCATCCCTACAGTAGTATATGGGACTTTCATAACTAGTCAAGATAAAGTGAAAATCTTATGAGACTTTTCCACTTTATGGGACTATAAACTTTATGAGACTTTTCCACTATATGGGACTATAATTTGGGACGCCATGTTTTCTTTTTTATTCTTTCGTGGTTCACACATTCATGTGGGTCTTTCATCATATGAGACTTTTATACTATATGCGACTATTTCTGTTCTTCGTAATTTGGCTTATGCATAACCAATAGGATTTTACTCTTTCTGTCTTTATGGGACTATCTGTTCAATTACCTGCCCTTTGGCCACAAGATGTATTTAAACCATCCCTACAGTAGTATATGGGACTTTCATAACTAGTCAAGATAAAGTGAAAATCTTATGAGACTTTTCCACTTTATGGGACTATAAACTTTATGAGACTTTTCCACTATATGGGACTATAATTTGGGACGCCATGTTTTCTTTTTTATTCTTTCTTTCTTTACTATTTCTGTTTTTAAACGGACAGGGGCGACGGCAATATACGACCACATTTCAATGTGGGCGTATAATAAAAGATTACCTTGTGTTGGCTGCTTACTACAGCTTTCCTCTACAGGCACGACAGTTTTACAGTATGTTTGATCTGAAATTCAATGATAAGAAAAAAGAAATGATTATTAGTTGACTAAAAGTTTCATAACAACATGCAGCAACCAACATTTGACTGTGTAAGTTTAGTCGTTTGTATTAGTTTTCGATAAATATTCGATTAAACAACATGCCGCTATATATATTAGAGAGTGTATTTTGTCGTTTTTATCCATGGGATCTTTTTCGTTTTCTTCCTTTCTAAGTTCTAATTAATCAAATCGATAATACCATTCTATTATAGCACTTGTTTTTGGATATCTCAATAATTGTTATTGAAAATAGTCCATGCATGCATACCCAATACCCATATATTACCTTCTCTATCCATCAATGACCTCTGACCAAATAGACCTGGAATTAAATATACAGTAATCTTAAATCCCAATATGATTTAGAAAAAAAAACCTTAATGACCAAGAAAGGTTTAATGTAAATTAATACTTGTTGGCCTATTTCCTTGTCAATATAATTCAAGAAGACATCACCGAGCTTCGTATTACTTGCTTTTAAAAAAATACACTGAACTCATAATTGTTTAAGAAATTTGAACCCACTTGATCGGCAAGCTTTTATCAGTCTTGTTCTGTCTCCAATTGTCTTAACACCTAGATCTTTAAGGTCTTTTTCTGAGAGTTCCGGGATGTCTTCGATTGAAACCTGCAAAATAAACAGACAAATGGACCATTGTGTAGGTATGCAATAATTTAGGCACACTTGTTTTAGGCACTTGGTCATTTGTGCAGGGTTATTTATTCCCTGTGTCTGTGTATGATTAATTATTGTGCCTGTTAAGAGTGTACCTGAATAAATATAAAAATAAATAACGCTGTGCCTAAATGACATTGTGCCGAATATGAGTTTCCTAAAATGTGTATGCGTCTCGGACGGCGTATAGGATTTTGAAATATTTCCTGTCGGGATGATGAGTAGGATTCCACTGTTTTGACTGTCAATCGTTGTGTAACCCAATCGAAACATGGGAAATGGTAATTGAAAACTAACGTCATAATAACATGATTGAACTCGTTATAAAATTAAATATAGCTAAAACGTCTACACACATATGTATGGAAATGCCTTAATAATTTTATTTTTTTTAATGCCAATTGCAAACAAACTTATAAGATACTTATTGATGAGGCAATACGTTAACAGATATTGTTGAGTTTGTTAAAACACGCAAGTGATTTATCTTACCGTTTCCTTTTCAAAGTTTGGATATAAGTGACCAAGGTTTAAATCAATCAATACTTTTTTTTAAGTTTTTCCATGTTATCTGCAAAGTCCAAACAATAATTCAAGAAATAAGACCAAAATGAAGATAATAAAATGCTAATATGCATAATTATACTTGAAATCGATATTTATGTTTATTAAGTGGCGTAATGTGATCTATCATCTAATAACCTACACGTAGCTTCATTAACCCTTTTATTCTATCTAAAGTAAATGGATTGTAAAAAGGTTTTTATATGTGTAGGTTAAGTAGACTCAAATTTTTCGCCCGATGCCTATGGTTCCTGATATTCCAGAAAAACTTAAACGGTTGTGGTATTTTAATGTTATATCTGGGTAGAAGTGTTTGTTTCGTTATCCAATACATACTATGTTTCTATAAGTACAAGGTACATGTAGTTTATATTATATTATAGGGTGATGGAATAAAAATGTATAAAAGAAGAAAAGTATTTAATTGAGTCATATTTTTTCTTGAAAGGAACCCAAACTGTTTCTGAAATTTATAGGCGACATCAATGTATTTTCGTTGGAAACAAATTTGCCTTGTTATGCCGTCTTCCAGCATTGACGCATCAAACTCAATTCATGATCCTGTGTCTAAAAATGGTTAATGATGAGCTGTGTGTTTGGGATTTGTGTTTTCCTTCCTTACCATACTTTTGCTGTTGTTTCGATAGAAAAAGGCAAATATTATTGTTGTTGAATTACACGTGTATCGAAGTTGAATTGACAGATAAAGTACCAAATGATCCGTCACATCGTTATGTCAGTGAGGCGCAGGTCAAATTTACAGTTGTTACATTTCTTTTTACATTATACGTACAAAACATGAATCTGATTCCCCTATTACTAATTATAGTCAAACATAGATATTTCGGCTCATCCGGGTATAGTCAAAACATATACACAACCATTATATTTTCAAGGGTGTTGCTGTAACTTGCCAAACAAACAACCCTCTAAATAAGATACTTTTATACCCTTGAACATATAATGACTGGTTTTGTATATGTTTTGACTGTACCCGGATGAGCCGAAATATCTGTTTGACTATACCTTTATTTTATACGTAGTTCTAAGTATTGAACATATGAACAATATGAACATACCTTTGATCCAAATGGGGTTAGAGTTATTACTAAGTCCTAAATTTTAAGAAATATGAGGTTCTTTCTATATAAGGCATTAAACTTCCCCGATATGTAAAAATAGCATGTTGAATGCAGTGGTCGCCTTAGCCGTAATATACTTAAAATAGAATATAGGTTAAATGTAGGACAAATAGCGTTGGGTTCATTTTTGCCGCTTTGCCCAACTTGCGCATAGTGCCCATCTACAGAAAAGGACTTGTAAGACGAAACTAAAGGTTTCTGAAATCTTGAAACTATTTCCTGGGAAAACGACGTGTAAGTTTATGTATTTTATATTACGGTTCTGATCGTTTGTACTTGGTATCTATTTTATTCTCGATTTTACCATAACAACTATTTGATTATCCTAACATGTTCAAATTATAAATGTAAAAAAAAATGGATGTGGGTTAACAAATCAGAAAACTTTAGTTTCATTTTACAAGTCGTTTTTGTGCAGTTGTGCACGATGCTAAAGTTGGGCAATGCGGCAAAAGAAACCCATCGGACAGATACTACCTCTTATCTAACGAGCTTTTTTTGATAGTTCAAACGAGGAAAAACTATATACATCTTTCAATTCATCGAAATGAATCTATTTTATCAGATTACCTTTCTTATATAGTTTTAAATATTAAGAACACTCACTTACCTGTGAAATCAAAATAATAATGATTACTGAGGTTCAAAAATAAAATAATTATTTCTATTTAAGGTAATGGTATTCCCGATATCTAAAAATGGCATCTATTGTTCTTGATTATTGTAATACAGACGCCATCTTGTTTACGGAGATTATTATTTCAAGAGGCGTATGTATTAAAGGAAGATAACAAAAAATCTCCTTAGTCGAATCTAAACATATCATTGAGATTATTTCTTAACTAAAAAAGACATAACAATATCACTATAACATTTCGGACCAATGCAATGATCCAACGCTCTTTTATGTTTTACATTTTACATTGATTTCATCAGAATATATAGTTAAACCCCTTTTAAATTAAAGTCGACCCAACGGACCTTGAACCGATTAAATCTAGGACGATATATAGGATTTCACATAAACTTAAGTAGAATATAACAGTGAAAGAGATATGAAATATTTCCTGTCGAATGAGTAATACATAGTTTATTTTTATTTCACATTGATTTTATTTTAATCTGCAGATAACATGTATTAAACAAAATGGTTTAACAAATAGGGAGTCATGAGTCTCAGTATTTGACATTAATTAAATGTCAACATTTTGCGCAACAGGGAAATGATTACGAATAATATAACACAGAAACTCAATCAACTACCCAAGACAGATAATATGAAACTATTTTATTATTTATTACTATATACAACGTATTCATTCATTAAGAAAAAATTACTAGTAATCATTCTATATTCCAATATCTGTAAGTCAACAAATCGATCAAGTATACAAAATGAAAATTTACCAACAAAGAGAACATACATCCAAAATAACAATTGGCAATAGCTTGTTAGTAATAAATGAATTCCTTTAAAATATAAGAGATAACATAAACTTAAAATTAAAACTACTAAAGCAGATGTCCAATTTGGCAATTAAATTCAGATGAGCATCATGTAGTCAAAAGGTTTGCATATCCATATTATTATTTATCAACATGGTAATCTCTCAATAGAATTAAATCCAATCCATGTCCAGTCATTTGTATCAGATACACCTTCAAGTGGACTGAGAAGTATTTCACATAATTTGCTGTCATCCCTTTTCAGGTTGTATGACAAACAGAGATCATTCCGTGCGCATTTTAATGCACATTCCATACGACCTCGTGCTGTCAATGTCATCATATTGCTGGCGATTCTTCTTACACCATCCCGACTTTGACAGAAAGAGTGTTTTGGTGAAAACAATTCCACTGAAATTTAAAGAAACACATCCCAACAATTTTCCCAACCTTTTCACACTTAATATATTGCAACATTATCCGAAGTTTAAATGAGGGCGACAACTACAAACTAAGTCTTTTGTTTCTTTTAAATCTTGAGCCTTACATTCTGAGGCATTTAAAAATAGTCATACTTTGCTTGAAATAGTTAAAACCTTAAGCTAAAGATAACCATGATAATGTAAATATTTAACTACCTGGAATAGTACAAGTATCATTAATCAACCATAGAAATTCCTCATTACATGTCACACTTTTATTAGTACTTCCATCAGAGAAAAAATGATTCCCGTAGCAATTGTATACAGCATTCTCATCATCAACAATTGTTAGGAAAGTTCCTTGTATAACAGGAGGTGATGGACAGGTATAAACTGTAATCAATGAAGAAATATAAAAAAATCTTTACCGAGGAAAAGAACCCAATCAATTAAGAGTACCGAAATATTTCACTTCAAATGAACAGATGGACTTATAATATAACTGATGACCTATGGCCAATAAAGTCGTCAAACTCACCCTGGAACGAAATCTTTACTCACTGTAATAATTATGTTAAGATTATATGTATCAGACTTACGTGAACATGAAGTTTCTATTGGTGTCCATGATCCATCTGCTGTGCATTGACTGGTACTTTCTGTTGTATTATCTGGAAATCTGGTATACTCTTTACAAATATAGGTAATAACATCTTCAAAATAGTATACATCTGATATAATATTAGTATTTACTACTATTGGTGGAGCCGAACATTTTAACCCTGAAATTATCAAGTTAGGTATAAATGTAAATGATTTATAAAGTTATCTCACCCTAATCAATAATGGGAGTCTTGATTTTAAATATTTTATTGAATAGTTACCTCCCTTTATACGCTAAACTGAAGAGTATTTACTGCATATTGGTAAATGTTTACTTACTTTGACAGACTGCAGTAGGTTTACTGGACCATGTTTTATCATTCTGACAAACTACTAAGTAAAACTCTGCACCAGTAGAAAATTCAAAGCCTGGTTTACATACATATTTAATTGTAAAATTGAAGTAGTAGCCACTTCCTTCTATCATCCCATTGGGCAGAGATACTGGTTCAGGACACATCTTCACTAAAAGCATATTAATCATTCGAAATTGACAATAATTTAAATAATACTTTCAGGACAAATAATACTATCAGAATAAGCCCAATTTCATAATATTTACATAATATGAATGTTTAGATTTATACGAATTGAATTGAAGTTTAAGTTATTGATATGCCAAATTTGCCTTATATTCACAACTGTTTTAGTTGCATAAATTACATAAAAAAAAACAGGTTTGTCTTAAAAAATACTGAAAAATGTGAAATATCTACAAATTGCATGTTAACTATTGTAATTTTTTCAAAAATAATTGATATTGTGTTGCTTATTGCTCATGTTCCGCTCATTTCCATCTTTATTCAATGGACTATTGTCGATGTATTTAAAACCGTATGAAGTTTTATTATTGAATTTCGATGAAAGGGAATACTTACACTGGCAAGAATCTAATTGTGGATTCCATGTATTGTTATTGTAACAGTACATATTTTTACTGGTTTCACCATCGGTGTATTCATGTCCCACTTCACAGTCAAAAGCAATAACAGTACCAAAACCATACACGTCTACATGATTATAACCAGGAATTATTGTGGTGGTTGTATTACCCACTACAGGTATATTAGCGGTACATTCTTTATCTGAAATAAATAGTACCATTGTTAAGCTTCTGAGATTAGGACATCATTTTGCGGTACGCAAACTAATTTTGTAAGTAGATCTTAAGATTTTAAAACGGTTTGATCCTGTTTGATTTTTAACATAATCAATTTCCGTATTGAATCTACGTAAGTATATGTAATATTATAGTAACATTTGTCAAATGGACATAACCGTCATAATATGAGCTGAAAGGCTTCAATTACTATCATTTGTAAAAATCTGATACGGCTACGATTAAAAACTGTTCCGACTGTAACTTGTATGTATTTCTGCAAGACCGTTTGTTAAAACAATTGCCACATGTTTATGTTGCGCATTGGTTATGCCAGTTTATATACTTACTATCAGCTATAACTTCTATATCTATACCCAGAAGACATCATAGAGCTTAAAAATTGGTAATATCCTTGTCCCACAGATTGTGACAGTGGGAAGGACAAAACATAAAGTTGCTATGATTCATTTTTCACTGCAGAAATAAGACTTCATGATGCATAATAAACCTACTATAAGTACGGTAGACAGCAATGGAATGTTGAGCGAAACTACCAACGTTATAATCACATTCAATACATGTCTGACACAGGTTCTCATAAAATAAACCATATTTTCCCAAATTATTTACACAATAACAAGTCTCAACATCTAATTCGTCTTGGGCTGAAAAAAGTAACAACTGTAGTATTAACAATACATGAGTTTGTTTTAAAGCTTTTGTTACTATCAAAAACTTGGTTAATGTGTTTATAAAGTAGTTATGATTGTTCACTTGACATCTAAATGGCTTTTAAACTTGTTTCTGTATTTATTTTTTGTATGAAATAGCGTGGTGAATTTATTAAATTTCGGGGAAGGGAGGGTTTGAATCTCCCAAATGTACATGCCTAGGATAAAACAAATACTTTATTGAGAAAAAGGTATTTAGGGTCTGGATTCAGACTTTTCTTCTGTTCTGATCTTAAAGTAGAAAAAAAAGAACTCGCCCGTTGGGAGAATCACCAAGTAGTCAACTTACCGATTCCATAAAATGGATAATCAGAGCAATCTTCTCTACAGTTGTTCACACTCACCATTGGGGTATCTAACACATACTCATCAATTATACCGAAACAACCTATGTATCTTTCTGAATCTGCAAAAGATTATTTCACTTTTTAAAAACCATAATAATGTCAGGCATAATAAATTTTATATTGAAACGGGGTTACATAATTGTTAAATTCTACGGGGATATAATTTACCCCATAAAAATGATCGGTTGCCTCAATAACAATGAAACATTTGGTTCTGTCGGTGCTGAAACACTACTTACGAACAAATGACTCATATGGTTCACCATAAATTTCAAAGCGAAGCCCCAATTCTTCTGAACCATGTTCAGAATTCTTCACATTTATATGTAAACTCTTTGCAACCACGGGTGGATTGAAATAATGGGTTACCACAGTGGAGCTATCATTATTTCCAGTAAACTGAAACAAAGATATATATTGGGTGTTAAAAGAAAACGTCCCTAAGTTTGAGGGAAAGTATCTCAGCCGTTTAAATCAAATCTCTTTCAAAATTCTCACAGATATACCACAAGATGGCCTTGTGACAAATGAAAGTCATCGAATAACAATTGTACAAGTACTGCCCCGAACAAAATACCATGTCAAAAAGTCAATATCTTATTTCAACCTGTTCTTTGTGTCCTTAGACCACTATATCAACCGTTCTTTTTTGCCCCTAGATGCTATCAGCCAGGTTGTCCGACTGGCACCACTATATCAACCGTTCTTTTTCGCCCTAGATGTTGTCATGGATCTCAACATAAGGTACCTTCTTCCAAAAAGCGACCATCCATCCTTTCAGTTCCTGTTCAGCTAGGATGTCCGACTGACACCGGTAATGACTCCAGGTCATTTGAGATGACTGCTACTCAGGATGGACAAACGGTTGATATTGGTGATGGAGGGCACATTGAACACAGGTTGAAATAAGTAATATGCTCTGATATTGATTTTTTCCAGACAATTTTTAGTAAATTTCTGATAATTTTGAAATAGATCAGAGCTGAGAGACTTATCGTTGGGGACGTGTTTTTGGGTCACCCGATATATATGACATTATATATGAACTATCTTTAAGTCATGAAGGTCAAGACTACGTTTACGTTTATGAAAATTCTTCACAAGGCATGGCCATTAATAACGACCGATGGGGCTATTCTATGCTTTTGTCAAATTCAACATTTTGCGTCAGTTTTATTGATAAGATAATACATCAGTACTAAGCATGATCACCGAGAATGTTAGTCAGATAAAACCTGCCGTTGAGCGGGTACGAGAATGTAAGACGTAAAACATAAAGTCTACACGAAACATACCTGACCAAGTGGTATATATGATGAAGATTTGTCTGTGCTAAAAATATCATCATATTCTATGTCCAATACTGGACACCAATAACTTTTACTGCCAACAAAACCTGTTGAAAACAGAAACATGAATGAAATTGGGTATACAGTCTGCAGACTGAGCATTGAGCAGACTATGAGTGAATCAATCAATTGAAAGATATTCACCAACTTTTTATTGCTTAATGGGTAGAAATATTGCTACAATATAGCATGTTTGTCACCTATCTGTTAGGATCTGAAAATGTATAATTCCATCCGGAACAATAACAGAGAGCTATATAGTAAAACTTTTAACACTTTGAGAACTTCGACACTCTGCATAATCCGATATATTTTTTGGGGTATCTGATTACATAGTACACTGACTTTGATAGTGATTGAATAAGAAAACAAAATTTGTTTTCGATTAATCAACACAAGTTATGAAATGATACGAAGGTTTAACTCACCCTTGACTGAAACAGCACTCAACAAATATTCTGTGGGAAAGGTAGCTTCAATCCAAGGATTTGTATCTGTAGAATTTGGTCTCCAGGCAGAATTCCTATTTAATCTGTAGAATCTGTCAATATAAATGAGCAAAGTTAGTAGAGTTACATGTCAACTGATATAATAATATGGCTTCTAATTTTTTTTGACTAAATATGTTTTTGATGAAAGTCTTCTGTATACCTTTTTGCAAGTTGTTAATGGCTTTGTGTTCTGAATTTTATTTGATATTCCCACTTTCAGTCTTATTTAATAAAACAGCACCCATAGAACAAATACAAGGCTTCGAAACGTTTTGAGAATTGGAGGACATAAAGAAGATGTTTAACCTGGCTTCATTTTCACTTCTCTCTAATGATCTTTCAGTTGAAGCAGTTAGTAATCCATTATCCTTTCCAAGCAGAGGAATAAAATGAATTCCTGAAAAATAATTAATCATATCACATTGTGTGTATCTTGGTTGTCATTTTCATTAACCTTTGTAATAAATGATTAGGAATTGATGATTGCAAATAAATTTTGTTCGTGGTGTCAAACGCCAACATTCTCACCTTTATCAAAACAAGTTGTCTCAAACTTGGTTCCATTTAAAGTTAAATAATAAAGATGAGGGTAATTTATTCCATACATCAGTAGTTCATCACAAGATGCGTAGCTCAAATCATCATAGATTCCTGAAATATATTTGGATAAACTTAGGAATAGAACTAAACATACAAAACATTAATTACTATACAAAGGTCTTGTGTACTTCAAGATTCTTGCCGATTCT
This sequence comes from Lottia scabra, assembly GCA_029955415.1. Taxonomy (NCBI): domain Eukaryota; kingdom Metazoa; phylum Mollusca; class Gastropoda; family Lottiidae; genus Lottia; species Lottia scabra. Next base: position 1,130,605 of record JARJEI010000041.1, read on the forward strand.
TCCTCAAGAATATGTTTTGGGAAATTATTTTGTTTTTATGCAGGGCAGCTTTATTGCGAATAAATACATACCAAATTCCATGAGAGTTTTAAAATCACCAGTTTTTGATCCACATGGTTGATTGTCGTATACTTGACAAGAAATGTCACATACTCCGCTTGTATATGGGTAAATTCCAGATTGGTTATAACAATAACATATATCTTCGTCTAGTCCAATTCGAGATGTATTTTTTATCGTTCGGCATATCTCAACACATTGTTGAATGTTAAAGTTGCTGTCTATTCCCAAAGTATATGTTGGTAGTTGTTGACTTGATTCACAACTAATGTAGTCTTAAAAGATTTAAAAAATGATAAGAATTCAACTGCCATATAAAAAAACTTTGACTTTTTTAAATTCAGATATTAAAATAAACCAAGATTTAGAATATACATGTATCGATTTACTTATTATTATTCATTTTTCTATATCCCTCCCAAATCTTAAAACGAGAACATACCATCTTTCTGACAAATAAACGGCAACTTGGTCATGCAGTTAATCCATTCCAGATATCCGGTAGAAATATCGAGCGATCCACAGTTCTTGGTTTCAATTTTAGAATCAAGCCATGCAAACCCATCTGTATTGTACTGTAAGCCATTTGGCAAGACATATTTTCCATTAATCCGAGCGTCAGATATACCAGTATGCCAAAAAGTAAGATTCTCCCATGGCGGAGTTGTTTGAAATAATGTTCTGTAGAAAGAAATGTCACCCGTATCTCTAACAGTAGCAAGGAAGCCATTTTTCGATAGACATATCTTAGAAGCTTCATGTTGTGGTAACTTTAATTGTGGCTCCGGCCAAAAGCATGAGTTATTAAATCGAATCCACCCGATATCACATGCAGTAGAATTTTCTACAAAATAAAGATATTTATTGAGGGTGTTCTTCTCAAATTTCAAAAACGAAACTCAATTTCATTGATCAAGCGATTGTTTAAAGATGTCTTCAGAGCTTTACGTACAAATTCAAATACTCATGCATTCAGAAAGATTTATGGTTTAAACGTTTACAGTTTCCAACAAGTAAAATATTTTTAACACAAAGCGTCTCTGCATCTTATACAAAAAAACAATATCTTCTATCATATTCAGAACCCCAAATTGTTACAGTTCATAGTAGGCAATGTGAGTAAAAGCTAAAGCTCACCGGAAAAAGAGCACTGTTCTTTAATTTGTGTGCCATTCTGTAAGAGTATTGTGTATTCTTCTTTGACCATCACACCATTAGAATGTAACTCTTGACAGGTAGAAGCAGCTTTAATGCTGTCTATAATTTAAGTAAGTTGATGATATTAAACAATTCAATAAAAGTCAATACTCAAGTGGACGGAGAGTATCGAATCATTTGTTAAGGCATGTTTTCATTTAAGTTAAATTATTTTATAATATTCAGCTTTTTATTTTAATTTTCATGTATCATAAAAACCCGATACTAAACGCGGTATACGATATAATTATCTAAAAGCTATTTGTAGTAAATTGAAGAGATTTAAAGATAAATTGATCAATGAACTTCGAGACTTTAACAATCAATATGTTACATTTCCGGGAAAGAATACGCCACAATGCGAGGTAATGTTTAGGCTGGGCATTAGTTGATAAATTGACATCACCACTGATGATGCGAGACTAAATGGATTTTTTGAAATCAACAGTTAATAGATAACCTATACAAGTGTGTTCTCGTGAATACAAAAGAACCAGCGAAATTAATTTTGATCATAAATAATGAAAGAGTTCATCGTTAATGGTCTGTGACCACAAAACCGTGTGATTGTAGCAGAACATAACGCTAAATTTATATCATTTGGATCAGATATGCTTATAGCAGAAACTTGTTTACCTACCTGAAGCATAGGCTCTAACAAAACCAGGAAATCCACATTTCTGTAAATTATTCCCAGGGCAGGGTATATCACAGAAGGTTGAATTCATGGATATTAACTGTACATTGATAACAGAAACATCGTATACGCAATAACAGTTATTTATACTGACCAATATATAGATATCTCCATCTACGTTTTCTTTATAACAAAGTTGTTGACACTGACTAACTGTCATTGATTTATAATTTCTTAAAACTATATAGGTATCGAAAACACTTCCTTCTTCTCTAAAACAACCAATATAATCTGAAAGTGAGATCATTTAATAAAATAAATAAAAATATGTGGATTCTCCGAAAAGGTTGTCAAGTGGACAAACACAATATCATAGAGTCCCTCGGATTTCTAGTAGAGTAGCATGCACTTTCTAGATAACAAGACAATGCTTATTTCAGTTTAAATACTTTAAAGCAAGTTAATTGTTCGTCAACTTATGTGTAACATTTTTCCTGTAATATATTTTCAGCTTGATGCTTGGTCCAGTAATATAATCTTTTCTGACATATGTGTTACTTTTATTACTTTATGTGTATGTGGGAATTTATTATTTTGAAAGAGTGCTTCCAGGTACTATACAAAGACAAAATCTTTTAAAAAATAAAAAAATAATCTTTACCTCGCTCTTTCATGCATAACATTGTATATTTAGTATTGTCGGATATTGAATTTGTCAGGTAACCACTGCTGGTGTTGATAGCAGCATATGTACTCTTTTTGTTAGAAGATAGCCAAGGTAGATGTCTAAACAAAGAACCATCAGCCCATGAAAACTGACCTCTCTTAAACTGATCGCTTAATCCCACTAATATTAGTTCGTTAATGCCCAATTTACTCGCTGTAAAGGTAAAGATTAAACGACCTAACTTTTCAAAATGGAATGTACATTTCTTGTCTTACAATAAAGTTAAACATATAAAAGATATAGAAGAATGCGCAAGGCTTAGTATCAAACTCAATCGCAATTTCCGTCGACGAACACATGACATTAAATTCTAATTTCAAAAACCTTTAAACGTACATACATTTTATGAGTTCTAGTATCGTCTGATACTGATCTAATGTTGATAAGGTAGCTGGAACTCCACCATATAGTTTACACGTATCATCATATTGACTAGGCTTTGCTTTGGTATAAATTGGCCTATAGTTATTACCATGAACGTAAACCCAATCTTCATATTCAATACCACTATCATTATCTGAAATTTTACAGAAGTATACTACGTACATCTTGTTCATCAACCACATGCTACGTAAATCTAAACCCTAGTGCTGTGATACAGTTTAACAGAACTATTATTCAAAAGGCGTCGTAGGAGTTTCAATGACAAAATTCCCTATTGAAGCATTATTGTATGTACATTAGGTAGTATTCACTAAAAAAACCTGAAATAGGAAGCACATTTGTCTTTCGTACAACAAACATGTCGTATATAGTTGGATGGCTTAAAAGATTTTATTCATTCTCCATGTATGTTTCTTACCTATAAATTGACAGTTGGTGGTTGTTCCATTAATTATATATAATCCACTTAAAAATATACCCTGATTGAATAAATCGTCACAGGATAATGCAAGGGAAGGGTATGAACCTAAAAATAAATGATTTGGAATAAACAGGACAGGTATTTTTCGTATTGGTCAGAAATGTCCCAGTAATTACCTTAACGTGGACAAAATACATTACTATTAAATATCATTCCAAAATATTGAACTTGAATACGATACGATATAATAAGCTGAAAAACATTCCGATAGTTTTGGTGAATGTCCAACATTTTCCAGGGTCGATTTGGGCCTTGAATATTTGTAAATGGCCTTCAGAACTACTAGTACTGCACAAAAATTATACCAATACCTAATCCTTCATTAACTTATTTAATTTACCTTCTGTATATGTGTTTTCTATATAAAGCTTAGTCTATATTTTGCTTTCAAACGCTGATAATTATGAATATACAGAAATTTGAAGGCTTAAATGTTGAGGGAGAGCTGTGAACACTATTACTGATAAGCTTAGCTAAAGAATTTCAGGCCTTAAGACTAGATGGTGAACATATCCCTTTAATCCATCAACAACAATCCATGACAAAAATGTATCTTACCAACAGAATAAACGTCAGCTGTATATTCATTACCACAGGGTTGTCCATTAAGATAGCAATACTGTCTATCAGCAGTTTTACTGGTAGTTGGTGGTAAGATGTTATCACACCAACACATCATTTGAGATATTACAGCTAAACTAGTATTAAGTACTCGACAAGTCTCTACACATAACATAATACTCATATCGACGTTAATAACTTCTGCAGTTTTATTTGGAATAGAGTAGGAACCCAGATATTCTGGAATATAGAGATTAATTTTTGAAAAACAAATACATAAGTTATATTCAAGTAATATTCGAGTAATATTCAACACAATGGGTGACGATACAAAAATATCTGGTGTGTGTCTTTATAGTCTCTCAACTTTAATCAAACTCTTTTCGGAAAGCCATACATGGCTAGTATGTTTATCTTACAATTTATATTGAACCAGAAAAAGAATAGATACCTGATCCCTTTTCACAGATCAATCCAGCATATTTACAATCAACTGAGACAAAAGTAGTAATATCATTGTCATGCTTAAATCCCAAACAGTCTCCCTTATACGTTGTACCAAGTGCTTTATATTTCTCTTCCATATATCTGCCATTAAACCAGCGATAAAAACCATTTTCCGCAAAATCAAATAAACCAATTTTCCAATTCTTTTGTGATATCCTTAGATACTCAATATTTCTAATAGCTGAAACAATGCCATCTATTTCTGTATCAGAATCAACAACCACATCATACGCAACCATTTTAGGGCAAGAATTTACGCTGGTGTCATCAGCTGAGATAAACTTGTAGCAGTGATCATTAATGGTAATCCATGATTGTGAACAAGAAGAATCTGAAAGTAAAAAGGTCGTTAGCCCGAAATTCAAGACCATCACTATAAAAATGTTTTTCTTTTCAATTTGAATCTATAAAAAGAACCAGTGAGGACAATGCAAATCTCAAGAATAATCAAGAAGTAAGGCAGATTACTAGATACCTACCGCTACAGAACTTTGTTTGAGTTGTACCATTAGGGTATGCTAATTTGAACGTACCACCTTTTACCCCGTTGAATTCTAATTCTTCACAAGATTTAGCCAGCAATTTATTCACTGTAAATAATAGACATAATGATGAATTGTTATAAATATTGAAAAAAATACTTATTTTGGAGAGTAAGCATCGTTGATTACAAAGGGTTCTGTTCTGGAACTTTTTTATCCGAAAGCTGAGAAACAAATGAACATACCCGATGACGCAAACACTATTACTTCAGAAGTAGACTTTCCACCACAACGTTGCTGGTTGTTTCCTGGACATTTTATGTCACATTTTGTCCAAGGTAGAGATGGTCCAGATAAGTCATTTAAACAGAAGCAAGTATCATTATTGACACCAGAAAACAAATACTCTGCACCTCTACAGGCTTGGAGACACCAGGTCAAAGTCATATCAGTTCGAGTAAATGTGGATTCAGGCACTGTATTCAATGTTGTACATATTTGCCCTGAAAAAAAAAAGAATAAATTCAATGCAGAAGGCCTTATCGTTAATGCAGAATCATTGTCGTAGGTTCTCGAAACAGAAAATTACATCAAATGTACAGATAAAGATTCGGTAGAAATATGCCAACTATATAATATCCTGATGTGAAAGAAAAACAAATGCGGTAGGCGTATCTTCTTGATTTTCATAAAAAAAATATTTTACCAGGCCTTCCTTATTCACCATTCATTGTCCAATATCAAGCTGCACATTTGCAATGCTAGTTTTTAAATACAAAATAAAATTGCCATAAAGGAAATAATTACGGGAAGAAATAGTTCTACCTTCTGCCTTTTTACAAATGGAGTTCTTATTTATGTCACTACAATCTCTTGGAGTCCATGCAACACCTCCGTCAGATTTTTTTCGAAAAACAGTGCAGGTTCGATCTAAGGTTGATATTGTAGGATCATGGTTATTATAGAGTGTCAAGCTACCATCTGAAAACATTCGGTGCTGAACTCCTATTCCGTAAAGCCCCATCAACCATTCGTTTTCTTCAAAATCGGAAAATGCTGAAATATATATCAACGATGAAGTGTTGTGTTTACTGAGTACTACTAAAAATAATTTGTGATGTTTTTGAGTGTTATCAGACTAAGCAAGTTTAGAAATTGGTCAATCGGTAATTCGTCTATAAATTTAATAATTAATCAATGTAATTATCAACACATGTAAAGATTCAACTCACTGTTCAATGCATCTGATATAAAATCATCCTCATCTTGAGTCTCTATAGATAATAAGAATGAATTCTGTTTCAGACAGTTTTGAAGAGCTACCTCTGGTGACCTCTTGGTTGTATCAAACAAATAACAAGAGCCATCGTTACCCAGCCAACTTGTTGGACAAATCGTTCCATCTATTTAAAAGAATAAACAACTTTTCTGAGGCATTCAGATTTACATGAAAGAGCATTGATTACTGACGCACTTTTAATCTACATCATACTATATCGCTAAACCGAGAATTTAAGAACATCTAATTGTAAATTCTAATTCCATTATGTGAAGCTTAAACGTTCGGGGTTTTCACAAACAATGCTATCCATGTACATAAAAGTTTCGAAAATTTCTTTAGTCGAGATTTCATCAAACTGGACGTTTACATATTATTAACTTGTTGTATTCGCAAGGTCTTACCCGATAAATTAAATATAAATATTCATTGTTTCAATTTTCTAAATAATACAACATATACTTTGTATATTCACTTGAGATACAATATGTTCACAAATACAATTTACCTTTAAAATGACACGTAACATTGGTTCCATCTTGTAAAATATATATACCATGACGACGAATACCAGCTTGATATAAAGCATCACAGTCCTTGTATATTGGCAATGTTTTAGCTGAAATCAATATATCAAGAGACCTTTGAAAGTATATTTTACAGTTTCTTTCTACTTCCATAAAGTTTAAAATAATTATTTTGGTTTTGTTACTAAAAAAGTAACAACTTTTCCGTAGAGTACCAATGATATAATTAACTAATACTTTGCCTAAAAACAATAAAACACGGATGGGCATTCGTTAAACTCATTTTTCACTCTAACGTCAATGCCAATCAAATGATTTGGTTTGTCTCACCTACGGTCATAATGAAAGCTGATTGTACTGGTGCAATGGTATCATTAAATGTAGAAGAGTCACAAGCAATCGATGTGGCCACAGGAACATCGAACCCATTCTTACAACTACACCTGCCATTTATATAAATGGCAAATTTCTTCCGTATCCCACGGCAGGTTTCTACACAAGTTAACTTCAAGACATCTCCATCAGCTTTAAACTCCAGTGTTATACCACCAACAAAACTATAGCATCCAGCTGAAAATGATATAATAGTGGTGTCAATGAAATGCCAATGCCATTTATTTCAATGTTATTGTGCGTCTTGAAATATTTTACACGTGTGTTTTAATATCAGAGCAGAACAGATTCGTGGAAGCATCGAAGTCATGGTCTCATATAAATAGAGAACAAACGTCTGTATAGAACGCAGCATTGTGTGTTTGAGTTGACTTTTTCAGATCAAATTACCAAATTTCTCATTTGTAACAAATAAATATAATTTTAATAATGTATTAAGGGTTCAAGCACAAGTAAAAAAAACAGGTACAAATAGTTTTCTAATGTATACATCTACATTGAAAACAAACCATTACCGTATGTTATATGAGTGCTTACAACACCCTGTCCACCACAAATGAAACGTCCAAAACTACAAGGTGTATCACACATTGAATTATTAAGTTCCGTTTCTAAAGCTATGTCATCTGTACAATAGCACTTCTCAATCATCATACCACCAAAGGAAAAATCATGATATCTACAATAGTTCACACAGTCAAATACCATGTCAAAACTTTGGTTGGTTTTTTGAAACAAAGACTCATCAAAACATCCATAATAAGTATTGAACCCTGAAAGAAATTAGTAAGATATACAAAATAATGTTAAGTATAGGGTTAATGTTATCCTATTATTGAATAATGAACATTAAAATTGTAACGAAAACGATTGGAAAGTGTTAACTAATTCTGTTTCAAACTTTTGAGATCAACGAAGCCATCAACGAAAGATTCTCTTTTAATGGTTTTATTTTTTTAAAAATGGAAATTACTTTTCTAAAGACCTGATATTAAGGCAAATATTGCTTATTTAAGATAACATTACATTGTAAAACATATTAAAAAAGTTGATATAGTTGTTCGAGTTTCATTGATGGATTCAGTTCTAGAATAACACAACTATTATAAATCAAATTCATAAATGCAAGTAAATGGTAGTAAATTGCTAAAAAATCAGTCTTTTCCCACTTTTACTTAACACAGGGTACTTCGTTTTATTTTGATTTATTTTAGTTTCTTGTGTAGCATGCCCTTTCAATATATTATATAGTAATACTCACTTCGGGGACATGCCAGAGCCTCCAAATCAGTTGAATTCCACTGGCCAGAAGATTCACATGTATATACAACTGTATTCATACCATTATTCCTTGTATAACCAGACGGACAAACATACACAACGTTACTACCAAATATAGTTAAATTGTAATATGTCATCATTTCTGATGTCAACGGAATATTACCACAATCCACCACTGAAATTTGAAAACAAGACTTTGTATTTGTAGACTGTAGACTATTAGTCATTTTAAAAAAAAAATATTCATTTCTGCTTAAAATAAAAGGACATCAACACAAACTGTATGTTGGCGTATACACTGTAAAAATTGCGCTTAGAGCCTAAACACTTCCTAAACATGTTAGATCTAAACATGTTTAGGAAAATGTTTACATGCTAAACACATAAAACTCCATGGTGTCCACACTCTAATCATGTTTAGATTTACAACATGTAATCCCCTAAGTGCTTAGAGCCTAAACACATGTAGATACCAATATGTGTTATTAATAGACCACGTGACTAAATATTTCCCGCCATAAAAACTCAAACAAAGAAAATTGGAACAAGCAAGATAAAGAAGCAGCCATGTTTGTTGCACAACAAGAAAGGATAATGTACATGGCTGGTCAGGATTCAAGTGTAAAGGATATATTATGTATCAAATATAACATCTGTAAGTAAACATGAATTTAATTTTTATCTCATTGTATATCTGGGAATTTGTGAAATATTAAAAGAAAGGCATATTTAACTAAATTCATTCCGCTATCTCGTACTCGCATTGAGAAGCAAAATTGACTTTGTGAGACTCACAGTTATATTCTAATAACTATATAAACAATATGCACACTAATTAATTATAATTAAAATATAGCCTACGTATATATATATTTTTATTGGTTATTTTAGATTGAAAAGAAGTATTTCATGATCAATGATGGTTTAGAAAGGAGCAGATGGTGACAAATTGGGGAGATCTCCTGAAAATATTAAAGGAAATATTTTGACAAGATTTGGGAGAGGTATATATATTATATGTGCTGGATTTTTCAATATTTTGGTATTGTGTTTTTTTATTCTAAAAAACAATTAAGTTAGAAATAGGTTAGTCAGCAACCTCAATGTTTTGGCAAATAAAATTTTAAAACTGATTGTATTTGTACAGTCATTAGAGTATATTGTTTTGCTTTTCCATTTTTCCAAAAATAGATTTTGATTTTGTTTTTAAATGCATACTTTTAGGATACAGAAATGACGAGGAGGAAGTCAACTCCTGTTTGGAGTTAACAGAGACCGAGGTTATAATTTCAATGCCAAGGCAATCCAGCCGTTAATAACTAAATGCAAGGTGTGTTATTTTAATTTTAATTTATTTCAAATAGTACTTGTACTAGTACTTCAAATATAATTGTTTATATAGAAGAGTAACTGTCTATTATGAGTTCTGTGTAATATTATTTATGTTTAATGTGATATTTCTCTATTTTAAGTGTAAGTTCAAAGATAACAAATTTTATTCACAATCGATTTTGAATAAGCAATACTATGAGAAGATGAAGCAGCAATTTTTCAAGTTCACAATTTAATATTTGATACATTTTCTTTTTCAGTCGAAAGAATTTTCACTAACAACAAAAAAACAGAAGCCCCAAAAATAGTGATAATTCGAAATGATGATAAATCAATTAACAAGTGTTTTGTGATAGGAAAAACTATTCAGGTGGATGTTGGCACCAGTGTACTTATATATATTAAAGGACAGAAATAACAAGTTTCACTTGAGTACAAACTATATACAGTTTGTGAAAAAATTGATAATGTAGCTGGTAACAAATTATGAATTCCATGTAGAAATAAAAAAAAATGATAATTATAAAACAGTGTTTATTTCCCCATAACTAGAACAAGATCCCCGTACATTGCATAAATGTTTGGGTTAAAGATGGATGACCAAGATAATGATGCTCACAAGGCCTAATTTGTTGGGGCCTTACAAAAGTAGTAAAACAGAGAATTTTATGTGTTTAGATTCTAAGCAGCTAAACATGTTCTAAATAGTTCAAAACTAAACATGTTTACAACCTAAGCATTTTAAAGCTAAACACGTTTAGAATTTAAACACTTTCCAAGCGTTTAGATTTTAAACACTTTCCTAAACATGTTTAGATATTAAACATGTTTAGAGCCTAAACATGTAACCAATTCATTAACATGAAATGTGTTTAGGAAAGTGTTTAGGCCCTAAACACTATTTGTACAGTGTATATACGACTACCTGATTATTTCGACATTAGAAGAGAAGGGTCTCGTATGCTCCAGATGTAATAAGAAAAACATATATTGGGTTCAATTTTTATGTAAGCACTAACATGTACATAATGTATGTATGTGTGTGATAGGACCTGGTGTCGGATTCATTCCGTTTTGCTTCAAAGAAATCAAAATTAGATAGTGAGGCCGTGAAACAAATTTGTCAATAGCATAGAAGAGATTGCCAATATTACTTCCGAATCAATCATATTTTATTATCTATTTTACCAACTGATACATTATTTTTTTAGCTAAGGATATACAAAATTGCAAATAGTCTGTAAAGTATTAACCGATAATATATTTCAGGTCAAGTCTGTTCACAGACATTTTCACATTATAGAAATTTAAAGACAACTTTCAAGTAAATGTGGTGTTTATGTATCAACACAATACAAAGGGACAATTCACTTGTTCCAGGTTCCAATAACATATTTCATTTAACCCTTAGAATTATGAACACAATCTTGCCATTTCCTCTAAGTTTATTCAATTGTCGAAATAACGCTATTGTTACTTCGATCTAGTGGCTTTTAGAAAACTGAAACGCAAATTTCCTGATCTTTGCAGAATGTTTATTGACTATGACAATGTGTCAAGAATGAAGATATCATATTCCTGTTATTCCACTGTGAATAATTAAATGTATTATTACGCATCGTGGTTTTTATACAATATAAATACATTAGACATGCTTATAAATATTATGTTTTATGCATTTTGTTTTTTTTTATTTATGTCATGACATATTCCAAAAGGTTTCAAAGTGTCTTTAACAAAGAGAAGAAATTTTACTCTAATTTAAATATGGCAGAAGCACTTTTAATAAAAGTGACGTTCCAGATATAAAAAGGGCCATTTCAATCAGTGAAAATAGCTAGACTTTTTCTTCTGAAGATGTACATTAAATTCTCTCATATATACGTCTATTTTACTCTATTTTGATTCTATATACTTATTTTATTCATAAAAATTAATATTACAGACATGACGGGGTTTATTTATTACTTTTGAACATATCGACATGTAACAAATTGAAATAAATTCTCTTTGATATCTCTGGGTTTTATGGTTGGATGCTACAAGTGAATCAATGTGGGTAATGGGTGTCTCTCACCTTCACATATAATATCAGTTCCGGACCAAATATCATTTATGCATGTTCTTAGTGTGTCACCACTTATGTTGTAATAGCCTGGTTCACATTCTGTTATAAATTCTGTAATACTATAATTAACTGGACTAATTAGAGCATTTTCTATAGATAATACAGGACATTCTGAAATACAATGTAACATCTTTTTAAATGACCCTACCAATCTACATACGCATGGAAAATATCGTCAAAATCAAAAGTAAATTGCCAATTGTAAATTCTAACGTTATCCATAACAATAGAATAAATCATAATGAAGGATTGCAACATTGGCATTTAAGTTGCTAACTGAATTTGAGCACCATTCACATTTAAGCAATTTCATTTACCAAAAACAGGGACGAGCTTTGAAGATTTACTTATGCACAACAAATGATGTTATCCTGGTTAGATGAACAATATGCGTTATGTCACTTTAATGTAGCTATATTCAAGACTTCCAGGTTGCGTTATGATTATAAAACTGTACAAGTTGGGTGGAGATTGACGTGAATTACAGCTATCTATTTCAGTCCTCTAAAGTAAGATTTGCGTTCTCATTAAAGGTAAAGACAATATTTGTGACATGCAAATCAATAAACCTGGATAATGTTTACAATTTCGTAAATTTTGAAATTATACGGTATCATAATGCAAGTGTAAATAAATTCATTGATCATTTAGAGTATTCTATTTGGTGAAGTCGGTGTAGGATAATGTTATGAATTCTGGTTTCTTTTCTTTTGAAGATTGAAGTCCATGTCATAAACCATGATTTAATTGAAAAATCATATTTTATTTTCTATCTAAAAGCATCGTTAAAAGGTTAGGTCAATAATATTTATTGTAATGACAAATTAGCGGCACGTAATCAATTCTAGATCTATATCGTCTTTCATAAGTATGTTAGGGTAATTATTCATACTGGACTACCAAGGAATCTAGAATAACAAACCAAGCATACACCAGAAATTAATATTTTGATGAACTGATTTTTGTTTTGAAATGGAATAATTAATGACTATTCTGACGAGAGTCGTCCATTATGTTTAAAACAATGGTAACGGATAGAATTTAGTTGAGTGTTTCAATAATCAATATAATCGCTTAACGTTAATTAGGTAAAAGAAATATAACTCTGTGCTATATTAACCCATGCATTACACTTATCATGGTCAGGGGTCAAGGAAAACTGAATTTGTTGGTCGAATTTATAATGTTTCAAATCCAGGCACTTAATTGCAAATTGAGATTAAGAAAAAAGTGAAAATAAATGTTATTTACGTAGTCAGTTCTGAAAAGAAAATACTCCGATGATTACTGAATGCAAGTACAATGGTTGCTTTGAGAATTGCCGTATGTGAAAGTATAGCACAGGAATTAACAGAAAACTGTTCAAATCACCAAATGTATATGCTGTTTTTAAATCTGTTCCCACTATCACGATTCAAGCCACGATTTAAATCGTTGTCTCAATCGTGAACTAAGCGTTATGATCCTATCATATCTGATCAGATTAGGATCTGCAAGAACCTGGTCGTTACAAAACGGGGAACCCAATCGTGGACTCAATCGCAACAATCCTATCAGAATGTATGTGATCGTATCTGAACAGGACATCAGACTATAATACCTGAAATTGATAAATCGTGAACAAATCGCATCCGAGCACAACAAATCGTATCAGAACATTATCACTCTTATCACAATCTTGAGATTTCAGAAAAATTCCCCTACCAGCTACGAACGGCAAATCGTGACAAAAGGACACAGTAACAAGCAAGAAAGGGATCCTTTACCCACGAAAATATAGTAGTTATCAAAGGTGAAATCGGTTTCAAATCTGTCTCAATAAAAAAAAAAAAAAAAAAAAACATTACAGGTTACAATATTTGGGTTCATTTTAATATTATGTGTAGTTTTTTGGGGGGCAAATAATGCTCAGAGTAATAAAAAGCGATCAGGACATAGCATGTTAATTAAGAACACAAATGCAATCATCCTTCTGAACTTCATTACCTACCAGAGTGAACTCTTTCCACTCCAATCCACAGTAAGAATAGCAAATTATGGATTTTACTCATGTCTAATTTCTTTCACACGACGACGAACACCATGTTCTTATTCTCTTAATTTCGATTGACTGAAATCAAACAAAAGATCCATTAGAGATACATATTCAAAATATTGTGCTTATAGGAAGATAATACTTAAAAATGCACATCACTGGCCTTGGCATTCTACTGAGTATTTTATTTTGAGGATAGTCAAATAAAGCTCAGCTGGGACGGAAAATTGTTACAGATCGCTGATAAGATAGGTATAAATAAGCGTTTGCGATCACAAACGCCACGTTTTCGCAATATGATCTCATTACGTTTACAAAATTATCACAATCCCATGCTATTAAAAAAGACCAAGACCATAATGACAAAACATGTAATAATAATAATAATCTCCTTAATTTACATGGGTCAGAATTAGGCCCAATACCTATTACTGTCCTGTCTCACATTCAATCCATGGGGACAAACATAGATACAATGAACAATATATAGACAAGAAAATAAAAGAATAAATAGACAGAATAAAATCAAGTATAGGTTGATTAAAAGTTATCCTGATTTAATTTGTCTAATACGGATTAGTTGGGTTATAGGGATTAGTAGGCTTAAGGCATCAGGTCTATTTGAAACAAATTGCACATTCACTTATACATTAACGATGATGCAAGGATATAATAATGGTGGTATAATAATATGTCCGATATCATATACATGTACTTGTCCACTAATAATGTTCACTCACTTTTTTCCATGTTAAAAGTATTCATCGTGAAATTGTATCACTAATATTCATGTTAAGGGTGTTAATTGGGCTATTTCACGTTATGAAAAAATGGAATAAGTATATGAAATAATGATTTCTTGAGACTTGTTGTGCATTTGTTGATGATTTGGGGTCCTTCTCGATAGTTTAAGGTTGATTTCATGTCAATCAGATTTTTTTTAATGAGTTGACAGCCCTTTCAAACATGTCATAAAAATTGGACATTTCAAACCTTTGATACAAGTTTAAAAAAATGTGAATGGATCAATCTACATCAAACTTGGCATAAATGCAGACAATTACATTTCCGAGAAACGTACAGAGCGATTTTCCAAAAAAAAATATTATTTTGGTGGTTACCATGGAAATACGAAAATTTACGAAAATTTAAACGTAGGTACGGCAAACATTTTTCAGGGGCCAAACTAATTAGAATTTTTGAAAAAACTCTCTGTACGTTTCATCCTTATTGGATAAGCTTTCAATCAAGACCAAGATCGTTATTTTCCGATAAAAAATGGCTGAGAAATCTTGTATCAACCGGGACACATTTTGCTACTTTTTCCTAATTTTTTAGCAAAAACTCACAAAATACCTAATTTCTTGTCGGTTTTTTTCATTCTATATAGTTTAAAAATAAAGTAATAATAATTATCTACAATCTGAGCCCAAAAAAATTAAGTAATTCGCAAAACTTCCATCTCGTGGTTTTTTTCTCGAACGCTAGCCCAATCAATACCCTTAAGTTATAGGTGAACATGGTTTTTATCAGCTCATTAATAGAATTTCATCTGCCTTAATCCCAACTAATCCGGATTAGAAAAATTAAATCCGGATAATCTGCCGGGAAAGTAGGAACAAACCTAAAATTCTACTTATGAACTGATTCGCCTCTGAGAAGAAGTAATCCGAAGTACTTCTACAAAAAATGCGCAAAAACAAATCGCAACCGAAAACAGGACTAAATTGTGATAGCTTCTATGCCAGCTTTAGAGTGTTTTATTAGCAAACCCAAACAACAGTTTGGACATTCCAGAATGCTATTCTGAAATTTTAGAACAATTAATTGGTGAAAATGAAATAGAACATGTGATAAGAAATTTGAAACGTGAAAAGAGTGTTGGTGAAGATAAACTGTTAAACGAATATTTCATAGAATGTCGGACATATTTAACTCCTCTATTATGCGTATGTGGAGAATTCCAAAGCGCATGGATCAAGGTAAATATCGAACCCATATTCAAGAAAGGGGATCCCGATGACATGCTAAATTATCGAGGAATAACACTTTTAAGTCACCTAGGTAAATTATTCACCTCGATACTAAATCATAGTCAGTAAATTTAACGAAGACAATGGCATTCTGTCTGACTCATTTTTTGGTTTCAAGCCAGGCCTGGGAACTACCGACGCAATATTTGCCCTCCAGAACGTTATCCACATGTATACCTACAATAGGAAACGACTTTATTGCTGTTTTTCCCGTGCCTTCGATTGTATAAATCATACCAGACTATGGCACAAAATCATGCGCATGAACATAACAGGAAAGTTCCTGAAAAAGGTCAATTCCATGTACCAGAAATTATGTTCTAAAGTTAAGTTTAAGGTTAAATTATCAGAATACTTTATGTGTCAAGTGGGCTTAATTCAAGGCGAATCTCTTTCACCTATCTTATATTCATTGTATGTGAACGACATAGAAACAGAACTATTAAACGGAAATTGTAAATAATTAACACTAAATGATATAAATATTTATTCAACAATGTATGCCGACGACACTGTTTTGCTTACCGAAACTCCTGAAAACTTACAAAATATGTTAGATGTCATATGTAATTATTGTGTCACGAATAATTTAAATGTAAATGTCAGTAAAACTAAAATAATTGTGAAGAGGTAAAAATATAAAGCAAACATATGTATGGAAAATTAATGATATAATTATCGAAACTGTGAACAGTTTCAATTATTTAGGAGTAGAAATTAATTATAATGGTAAACCCTCTTTAACTAAAAAAAAAACAATAGCATCTCAGGGTGATAAGGCATGCTTCATATTGCAACGTAAAATTCGGGAAAATAATTTCAATATTGAGACTAACTGTGCGTTATTCAATACTTACATATGTCCAATACTGAATTATGGCTCTGAAGTGTGGGGTTATAACCCTGGAGATGATATTGAAAAAGTTCACTCAAACATTTGTAAACGCATTTTAGGGGTAAAAACGTCAATAAATAACTGTACTGTATATTCTGAACTAGAATACCTTTCTTTGTATTAAGAAAAATAAACTTATAAAATATTGGTTAAAACAGTTAAGTACGTCGAATTTGGTCTTGAGAGCATGTTATGCTGATATGCTTAAGGAACTTCTCCTTTCTAGGAGCTATAGCCAATGGATAGATGTTATAAAACATACACTGGGAGACCTCGGTTTTTCTTATATGTGGGAACAACAACATGTCACTAACGAAAAGAAGTTCTTAAAAATATATCAGAATATAAATGATGTTTATTATCAATGTCTCCATGAGCAAATTACCTCATCATCTAGATGTCTTACGTATCTTCAACTTAATGTCAACCCCAAATTATTGCAATATTATTTGAAAAAAGCAATCTTGTATATAAAAATCTATTTGTAAATTCCGTTTAAGCTCTCATTGTCTTGCAATTGAAACAGGAAGATACACTAACATCAACAGAGCTGACAGAATATGTTGTTATTGTAATCAATATGAAATAGAAGACGAGTATCATTTTTTACTATGCTGTTCATTTATAACTCCTTAAGAATAAAATATATCGAAACATATTTTTGGGCTAGACCATATATGTATAAGTTTATTGAATTGTCAGATTCAGAAAATTGAAAATTTCTAGATAATCTCAGAAATGTTTTACATTTTTCTTTCAAATACCGAGAAAACCATGTATCATTGTAACGTTCTCCGCCATCTTGCAAAATTATTTGTATTAATATATATTGTTAAAGCCTATGTACTATGTATATGGTAATAAAGCAATACAATACTTTAAGTGGATATTAGTGATACAAGTTCACGTGTCAAAATGATGAATAATGTTTTAACATTGAATAAAGCGAGTGAACACCATAAGTGCAGCATGTTTTAAGTCGGATACCACCATTAATATTTCTTTGATTCATAGCCAATGTACAAGTTCACTTTCGATTTGTTTCAAATAGACGTGGTGGTCAAAACCTCTGCTACCAGGGACATAAATGCAGCAAAAAAGCAGAAGAGGAGAGAAAGTGCATTGGAGATGTGGAACCATTTCCACTCGAGTCACGCATCACGTTTAGGGGTGAAACGCAAGAACGAAAAAAATGACCACCGACCATACTAACATCTTCCGATGCATCACCCTGATACATTTGAGAAAGCAATGACAGAAGAGACCAACAGTCTGGTCTGGTGGTAAGAAACGCCCCAAAAACAAAGTTTGACCGCCTGCAAGTCTGTCTTCAAGATATCAGCAAGACAATTAATGCATATGGAGATGCTTTCTCTCATCTTGTCGGTTTGTAATGTCTTGTCTGTTGTATAATTGTATATAAATTTAATAAAATGTAAATAAATCAAAATTTCAGCTCATTTGTAGAATTTTAGCAGCCTTAATCCAACTAATCGGGATTAGAAAAATTCAATCCAGATAATCTGCCGGTAAAGTGGGAACACCCCTATAGCACAAGGGTTGTCGTCTTGTGCCTCCTCATCATCAGGAGGTCAGATGCATTTGACTACAAGCAAATACACAGAAAAATATAGTTATAGGGAACCACTGTTATAGAATATAGATATACAAAATAGTAATATACACATGATTAAGTATTAGCATTTTATCAGGAAACCCATCTTTAGAGAGCTTTCCAAATTCTCAATTTGGAGGTGCAGAGGTGCCAGTTTTTGTAAAAAAATCAGTCGATCAGAGTCACAGCTGGTGCTCATTTGACATAACTACAAGCCTACTTCTTGACAGATAAATGGCACGTTTATAAATGCGCGAAAACAATTTTAATAACACATACCATGAGGTATTCATTCTAAAATAAAATAACATTAAGAAATTTGAATTAAGCACACATTTTACTTGAATTAATTCAATTATGCTTATAATGTAACAATACAGTTCAAAAGTTATGAGATTACCCTTTTTTAGATTAGTTTAAAAGAAACAATTTTAGCATACCTGACACAAATATGTTACTGCTCCGGAGTACGTCAAATACATTTAAAAGGTAACAGTTCTGAAAGTATCAATAGTTGCTGGACGTTATTGAATAGGCTCTTATGGAAATCAATAATAAACGAACAGATAAATTAGTTATAGATCACTTTGGTAGCAGCACAAATTATCTGCTTAACATAACTGGTATACATTTCTATACAGTGAATTTGCAACAAAATGTCAATGACTTGGAGATACCGATCTTGAAAAACCGACACTATCACTTAATCATAATCTTATCATGAAATAATAACTAGTTCCACCGTTAACTTAGTTACGGTTAGTTAATCGGAATAATTTCAAAAATAAATTCATACTACCGAAACAAAGGTAAGCCTACTAGAATTTATTTTCATCATACAAAGAAACACTGTAAATTGTAAATCATATTTATATTCATCAGGAGTACAACAAATTGGTTGAGCAAGTTGACTTTCTTCCTTTTTTTGTCACATGGTTAAAAAAGGTACTGGTTGGTTGGTAGATGACAAGTTAACGTTCGTTTCCAGTCGCAAACTAGGTACATGTAGTTGTTAAAAAGGAACTGTATTTTCTCCCATGAAAATAGTTTACGATCAATTTAGACCATTCATACATTATAAGTTTGTTAATGCCAACATTCAAATCATCTATAATTGGATGTAAAATAGAAAAATGAACCGAAATGAAGACATTTTAACAAACCCACCTCTCTCTGTCGGTTACTCCTGTTGCTCTGCAACGATATAGAAAACATAGGACCATATAACCTACATTCTGAAATATACATTGTTTCCCAAAATGTCCAAAATTGGCAGATTTTCAAACAATTTCGTAAGTATGTCACCAGTGAAATTCGTAGATGCTAAGCCGAATATTGCGGACATCTTGACAACAATATCTGCAACAATGAATCTGGTGAAAAAGAATGATGGAGATTGATAAAATCTCACTCCTTCATAGTGGGAACCGATCCTCTCAATTTCCTCCTATTATTCATGATGACGGAATCTTCTGCGGAGACAAAGAGAAAGAAGATCTTCTAAATGATTTTTTTTTAAATAGTCCATGTTGCAAATTCTGATAAAACTACCTCTCCAGTTCAATCAAGCTTAGTTTAATGCAACAACCAGCATTTTCATCACAAGAAGTGTACAACATTTTGATTGCACTTACCAAAAATAAATACAGTGACTTTAAATCATGCTCATCACTTTCAGCTAGCTAGGAAGATTAAATTGACAACTTTTATAAAGGAATTTTTAGCATTTTTTGGGTCGATTCGGGCCTTAGATATATGCAAATAGTCTTCAGAAATACTACTAATGCACGAAAATCATATATCCCTACATAACAGTTATCCTTCATTTTCTGTATTTTTGTGTTTTCTCTATATAACGCATATAGTTTTACTAAACATCGAGTCGTAATTTTGACTTTCAAACGCCGATATATGGTGTGTTTGGAGGCTTAAATTTCGTAGGAGCGTTGTGAAAAATATCACAAATTAGATAAACTAAACAATTCCAGATTCTGAGACTAAATTCAATAATTCTTTTCCTTGTAGACTCTCATCAGTAGGGAATCGGTGATACCACTCTCTGACCAAAGTTCTGAATTGAATTTGTTCTATCATGTAACAATTATACCCCACCCCCATGATTGATATCCGTCGGTTGAAAAAGTGCCGTCGGTAAAGGTGAGCCGAAAAAAATCCAAAAATATAGTTTCAAATAGCCTTCCTGCATTGTCAAACAGCTAAAACCCCTGAGCCTCTGGGGGCTTCGATCGCTGGACACCCACAAGGCTCAGGCGGCCCCAGGACACAACCTGTTATTAACTCAGCTTGCAATATCAATATATTCTGTCGGTTCATCTTTACCATTGCACCCACAGTTTCGAAAAGCTGGCTACGTCACTAGGGATTATGCTATTGGATTTTTTTACAAGCCCCAGGCATAGTGCACACTATTGCAGTGAGATTCATCGACAATGAGAAAAAAGGAGGGAATTGAAAACATTGTTCTGGAAGACTCTTTATTTCATATAATAATGTGCTCAAATCTTCATTTCATTTCACATCAAAATATACTTAAATGATTTTTGCTAGTTTCAAAAACGATCACAATAGAACCGATATCTCTGTAATTAACAAAACACCTTTTTCGTTTTACTTTAGCTTTGGTCAAAACATGTACATGCTGGCTATATTACGTAATATAAATAAGATTAACCAGTGATCGAATTCATTGGAGCAGACCGACATGGAAATGTGTGTAAGAGTTGTTATGATACAATCAATCAAAGTCATATCTATTCACATTAACCATTGTTATAGTTTATTACAAAATAACAAAAACATTTTTTATACAGATTCATCTTATTTTTCCCATGAGATAGTTATATATTTATGCGAAATCTTTCTAGAAATTGGTTATTCTATTTAATGACAAATTATTATGTTCTGTTTTCACCCGCATCATCATCAGAAGATTGGTTTGTTATAGTTCATTTTATCTAAATCGCTTCCTATGAGGCGGTGTATTTTAACCAATCGAAAGTACCTGCATGCTATAGGGGCTGCCCGTACGCGTATAATAATCACATCACAGTTGCATACAAAACAAAACGCACCAAAACTACTACATAAATACGTAATGATAAATCGATTCGAAAATCGTGTCACATCATGAATATATATAAAAGGTTTAACGGTAAAATATGGTATCGGACGTAGGTGTATTACAAGTTTTCAACCTTTATAATTCTTTTACCACTTTTCCTATAGGTAGTTGGGTGTTTGTGTAGGGAGGTGGGGTAATTTGATGTAGCTATATTTCCCTGTTACTTTGGATTTCCTCCCCGCCCCCTCAAAATAACTATATTTTTCAAATCTTTACTAGGTCGTGATTGTTTCTTAGGTTTTCCTTGCAATGATTTTATGTTAGAGAATATAACAAAATTGAATTTAATTGTCCAAAATCTAAACACTGGACAACAAATTTCAAAATAAATTTATTAAATATCGCGGATGACTCATAACTTTGAAAAGATCTAGGATTTATATAGGTGAATTTTTAAAATTTGAAAACAGTACCCGCAATTGCAATATGTCAAGGTTTTAGATGACATCTACATTTATAATGCATATATTATAAATTATGTGCATATTATAAAAATCTACAATCTACTTATTTCTACTAAAGCAACTAATTAGGATATCAGTATTCTAGGCGACATATCCCTACAGTTATTAAAATACATAGTGCAAACATTATTGGTGTGAACTGGTATTGGTAAGATTTGCTTCCAGAAGTAGGCTGTCTAAAGGATTCAATTATAATTTCACGAGATCTTCTCTGTTCATCTGCTGACCTAAGAAAAGAAAAACAATTATTATACGAACAATTATTGCATTCGAGAACATAAGGGAAATTATTCAAAATAATCGCCCAGCAACAATTTCTGACAGTACTGAACGTTTCTATATGATATCCGTGTCAAATCAGATCGTGGTTAGTCAAGTAGATTCAGAATGTGTATGTACCAGGCGGTGTATTCTTGGATATTCTACTACTAACAGTACCACACTAATTGTGTGTATTTATTCGATTTGACCTGCAATGTTGAAGGTACGTTTGGAAACACTTACAGTGTAACAAACTTCAGATTTCCTGTCACTCGAATGCCTTCTCTGGATACTAATTTCCAGTCCTTTCCGTTTTCCGACATCATAATCTTTAATCCCGGTATTTCACTGTTGGCATATATTATCTCTCCATCTTTTCTATTATTCATTTTTTAAGAAAAAAAAAAAAAAATGGTCATTTGAAAAGTACAATCTTGCCAATGTCGGAAGTCCATTAACCAAAATTAATACGGTTAATGATTTACTGATTGACTTGAATGAATACTTCATTAAATAGGAATATGTTAACATGGGAAGACATTAGTTAATGTCGGATTTCTAGTATTTCTCATACTGAGATTGTGATGGTGATCTTATAAGATGATAGTTTATAGTTAACAACTGCAAGACCAGATCGTTCTATGCTAAAACATGCTCTCTTTTACTATCTGTAGCATAATGTTGACATAAAATCGACATTCGTATTGTGAAATAAAGATCGTTGACTTACTTGATACCAGGTGGTGGAACTCTGTATGATATGTTCATTTTGTCTAACGATTTCAATTCAGCATAGCCAAGATTATTTGAAAATTTCTCCCAATCAGCATCTCTAACCATGTTTCTACGTTGCTTATCCTCAACGTCTTCCCAATCTGCTTTATGCCACGCCCTCTCTGCTAGTGCCAACAACCTCGGAAATATCATGTAATCTAACTGATCAGGTTGACGAACAGTTTCACTCCAAACATTACCTTGAATTCCTAGAACAAGAACACGTTGCAATTTTTATAAAGCTAGGCTGCTCTAAGAAAATAAAATCACGATTTGTCGCCATTTTATTTAGTCGTTATGAAATTATCAATTAACACCACGTTTATATCTCAAATATAGAAATATTAATAAGCCAGAAAATTATTATCTTCGTTATTTTACAGAATACGAGGATGGACTTTCTATGGAGCCACGTTACTTACCTATCAAATTTTCAGGTTTCTCTAAATCGGGACATTTTTCACCATCGTCTCCACAGAAGTCAGCCTTTGAAATTGGTTTTCCAGAAACTTGGAGTTCGGCATTTGCATACAAATTATTAGGCATAAATCCGAAGACTTTCTTGGTATCTGTATATCTGGCTGCCCAGTAGTGACCCCGTTCTAATGGGTCAGGTTCATATGGATGGTCAAAATAATAATGAGTTGCTGGGGCCATTACCACCTAGAACAAACAATTCTCTGAAATTTAACAATGTTTTTTAAAATCTTGTAGGCCTACTACCATTGCGAACTTGCCACTAGATAAAAAAAATAATAATTGTCAAACGAATGTTTTTAAAACTTAACATTTACAGCCTTCCGCTTTAAGATTCAGATTAGAATTTTTTCTTATAAGCATTTAATGATTTTTGTAAATTATTACTCAGGTCCGTAGGAAGCAATTTCATGTTTGGAGGGGCAAATTGCGCAAAACACAACCTCAAGGGCGGTGGTGTAGAATTTAAGGCCTTGGGGTTGGCTGCTCCTGCTTATATAAAGCAATTTGATTTTACTGGCCCTAACAACATATCAGGAATATCTCGTTATATCTTATAAATAAAAAGAAATATTGATTCAGTCATAAATGCCAAAATTATGGGGGGGGGGGGGGGTGGTGGTCGTGTTCCTACGGGCCTGTTACATGCATACCTTGTATCCTTTATTAGCCAATATATGCGCTCTTGGGGCTGCTCCCCACTCCCAGACATTAGACCAAGCATAACCATAAACTTTCTTATTGAAAAGTTTTTTCAGATCGAATGGGGTATTCCCAGTTTTTTTCAAACCGTCTTCCCAACCTGCGAGATCTAACCCTTCAACATTGGTCAAGTTTGATATTCGTTTAGTAAATAGTTCTTTAAGAGCATCTACAGATTTTGATTCTTCGTGTTTTTTACAGGCTGTTGAATTTAACCACGAGCCTTCGGCTACTTCATCCCCTCCGAAATGAAAAGTCTTTAGAGGGTTGATGTCTTTGTGAATTAATTTTAACTGAAATATAAAAAGCAAAATATTTCAAGATCTTGATTATCGGTTCATAAAGAGGAATATTCCCACCAGTTTCGCATTCTAATGATGGAAAGCTCTACTAAATACTATACCAGAAGAATTATAGGACCTACCTGCCGGATTACATGCTGAACAAACGTATAAGTTGACTCAATGCACGGGTTGATTGAGTTATCGTTGAAGAGTTGAATAGATGTATAATCGGAGGTGTCCTCTGGATCATTCAAAGAGTATTTATTATAATTGGCAAAGTCTCCAATATCTTTCAACTTTTGAGATCTAGCCACCATCGATTTAATAGCTGAATGAGCATGTCCCGGCATGTCTACTTCTGGTATAATCTCTATATGGCGATCTGCAGCATACTGCAGAATTTCCTTGTAGTCCTCGACAGAATAATGTCCTGAGCCCGAGGTCGATGTATCTGGTCCTGATCCAAGTTGTGGTAAAATGCAGGTTTGCTCGGACAGATCATCACAACGCTTTGAACCAATCTAAAAATAAATTTAAAACTAAATGCAGTAATTGACGGTAGCAATGATTGCATCAACACTGTTGAATATCGTTTTCATTATATCAAAGTAGTATTTTTAAGTAGTAGGCTATTTACTAATTACAAGATGCCAAAATGAAATGGAGTTTTACGTCCTGCTTTTCTGCACTTGTATGGGCAAATGCGTTGGAATGAGGGAAATGTTTGCCAGGACAGGACAGTGGCATAAGGCTACTCCTATTTTCGTTTCCAAAGGTGTCATCTCGACCAATGCCGAGATTGAACCCTGGAGTAAGCGTCTAGTCGCAAAGTGACCTAGTGTTCTGGTTCCAATGAGCATGACTGGCATCATAAGCGACATCCAGCAGAATGTCCAAAACCGGTCCTAGATTTCCTTTGTATTCGTAAACATGTCTATACGTCAATCAAACTAAGTATAGAGCAGATACTGATATAGTTTAGGGCTCTGAAAAACGGGAGGTTAAATGCATGGGACATGCAACTGGACAATAATAAAAATGTGCGATTAAAGCATGAAGAACTAGGAATTTGATATGCCCACAAAAAGGGACCACAAAAACAAACCGAAAATGTTAAAATGAGACCGTTTTATAAAAAAGAGTCGAATTATTACAGAGAACGAAATGGCTATTGATGTCAAAAAGTAGAAAGAATTACCGTTGTAAGTTCTTCTAAACCCGGGATTTCCAATCGCCAACCTTCGTCGTCTGTTAGATGAAAATGTAATTTATTCAATTTCACCATAGCCATAGCGTCTAAAATTTTCATTATAGATGTATTGCTGTGGAAATTTCTTCCTACATCTATATGCATTCCTCGGTACTCAAATCTAGGAGCGTCTTTGACTATAGTTTTATGAATAACACCACCTGAAGATCTTTTGATAATCCCCAATAAACTCTGGACTCCATAAAACACACCAGCATTTCCCAATGATATAATTTCTATACTTTGACTGCCTGGATCTATATTCAGAGAATAAGCTTCTTCTGTTATGTTACTTGATTCTTTACTTTGTTCAACCTCCGAATCACCCATTACTAGACTAATGAATTTATTTGGAGGTTTGGTCTGCTTTATATCCAATTTGGGTAAACCAAACTCATACAATTTTTCTGTGCAAAAAAAACATACAACAAAGTAAAACCCAAAACCCAAGAACGTCATAAAAAACATCGAATGTGCTAAACTGACTCAGAAAAAAAAAAAAAAAACCTGTCCATATCACGAAACGAGTAAATAGACTTTTTACATACCACAATAATGGTTAAGCCAGTGAGTAAGTACTCATGCAATAAACCTCTAATGATGGAATCTCAAACGGAATTCATTTTTAAATTGGTTATTAAATTGCTCTTAGCAACAGGACAAAAACTGTGTAAACTTGGGTTTTAATTTAACAAACATAATACAGTACTGAAAAGTTGGCATACCTGATAAAAATTCGGCCTCCTTCATATATTTGTAATCGGGTGCAATAACCCAATCTACATCAGGTAATGACAGAGTCTTGTCCTTTGTAACTGTATACAGTAGCGGTGTTGGAATAAGGGTTTCTGGTGCTTTTCCAAAATCGTTCACCTTGTCATTGATTGAAAAACGGTTATTAGGTGTGAAGGGGTCGAATCGGTCTGTAATATCATCTGTTTTATATCTAAAAATAAGCAATGTCGTTATAATCAATTTTTCATTTAAATATTTTTTGAATGAAATGCGTTTCAAAATGCCTGATTTAATTTGAGGAGGAATAGAGTTGTAAGATCTTATCAAGAAAATTCTCACTGAGGTAGAGATGCGCTTCCCTACTGATTGAGTGATTTGATTTCATTTTACATCGGAACAATATCATTTTTGCATCCTTATCTCGGACAATGAGTTATGTAGATCAAGTACATAATTGGTAAATATTGAATAGAAACGATTGGTTAATTTATGGAATTGTTTAGTCAGAAAATGTTTACTTGAACTATCCTATAGTTTTTTGTGCCAAAACATACTTGAGAAAGGACATACTTAAATATTCTTTGTAAGTTTTCAACTCTTGGAGTTTTATTTAACTGGCACTGTCTAGTACAAACCTTTTCCATTGTTCAACTCTTTCAAAATCTTTAACCCAATCCAAATTTTCTCCGGCAGTATTTTTGAGAACCTTACTTTCCATGCCATCTGCAGTTACATAAATGTTAGGCATAACATCAGCCTTTGCAACTGACCAATGACGAATTCTTATTTGAATTGATTTTACTTCTCCGGGTTTCACTTCACCAAACTTTCGTGTGGGCATCAGTTTAAACAAACCGCCATTAACATGTTGGAGGATGACGTTATATCCAGGTAATTCATAAGGAACGTGACCTTTAAGATGTTCAGGTTCAACCATTTCCATACTGTAGAAATATATTTCCCAATTGCCAAGTGGAATAGGTTTATAATCAATATTTGTCAATGTGTATTTAGCTAGGTAAGTATCAGCTTTATTGTCAAAATTGCTTATTACTTCATATCCAATGGACAAGTTCTGTGCTATCTGATCAATCACCGATTGGTCAACTACCGGAAGTGGCTCAACTGAAAAAGTAACATATTTAAACTTACTTAGCTTCTATTTCATCACAACTGACAAAGTTCTACATTTACTTCGCAATGTTGATTTCAATCACACTTTTGTATATTTGATTTAACAAGTAATCGACAACAGGACGGTGTACAAGTTTTCAAGGACAATCACTCAAAAAGAACATTTATCATCAAATCTTGCTTTTCTGTACAATCTGATAAATCGTCTTAATCATATAATATTAAATACATTTATAAACTAATATAAACTATCTATATTCACAAATAAAAATCCTTGAGATACCTGGGCTTGTCAGGCAATATAACATATGTCCACTGGCAGCTAGAGAAAATTTATTTATTAAAAATTCTCTTATAAAAAAAACCTTCGTAATGCCTTTTTGGTTTCAAATTTGAAAATACATGTAAGTTTCGGCAATATCCCAGTATAATGGAAGCATCTATTGTGACTACAAGTACAATTTAAATTTTACGTATTTTGAATTATACTAAATTCACACTTGACTGCGATCATCAAGCTAAAAAAATCAAATTCGAGTTTATCGACCGAGATTTCAGGTATAAGGACTTACATTTCAGGTCAGAAAGATTGGATAAAAATTGCAGTCTCTATTTAGTTTACAAGCCAATTTGGAGTGTATTGCTACGTTAAGGGCAATAATTCTAATACCGTTCTCCTGATTAGTGATTAATGACAAATTCGAACCAAGATTTCCGATATAGGTGCTTACAAAGCTTAATCTAGATCAGATAAATATTGTCCAGAAGGATTGTGGACGAATAGACCGATGACAATATACAACCACATTTTAATGTGGGTGTATACATATGAATATTTGTCACAATTAATTTTCTTTTTTGGTCGACATGTTTAATCAAATAATTGTAATATTATCAATTACTTACATCAAGTATAATCTAGATAATATGGTATTTGTAGCCTCTATCACAATCTTAAATCCAATTTGGAGTCTATTGGCTGAGCTAAAGTTCAAAAATTCTTTACACATATTAATATCGTAGGCTGTAATCTCTATCGCATTTTCTATCTCGCTGAGAAAATGAAAAAAATTCTGAAATGCTTACCTGGATGTAATGTGATTATTCTGCTTTCTCGACTTCCATCTTGGTTTCTGGAGAAAAAAAAATACAGTTAGTAAAATATAAGTTAAATTTTATATTTTAACACATATCAACACATATCAACACATTGCCAATTTCCGTTTACATTCATACATCAAGGAAAGCAATCCGCCCAATTGTCACATTAACGTTAATGTTTGAAGTGTGAAAGTAACATAAAAGTGGCTTTAAAATTAAGATCAAACACCTTAAAACAGCTGTCGAATTTTGAGGTTGATATTCGTTTTCTATGTTTGCCATGACACCTTTAAATGTTATGGCATTTAAAAGTATTATTATTTGATTCATTTTCACTGTTTATACTCGCGATAAATATGCATGACTTAGCATACTTCGTTTATACTGCAGATGTACTTTTTTTCAAACAATAAAGACAAACGGTAATTATAGACATATATGTCTATAACTTACAAACAGTTATTAACCAAATATTCAAGTTCAATTTAAATTGATTTATGTGATGTCAATTTCATGCCTTTATAAAAACCACACTAATTTACTAAACACATTACAGATTCAAAAGTCACAAAAAAAGTCCAATGCACGACTTGGTATCAATTACAATTATAATAAGTCCGTAACGGTCAATCTGACAAATTGGTCTGCTGTAATTTTCCTCAACATCGGGATTCACACATTTACAAATAAACATTTATTCATCCAGTGCCGTTAACGCCTGAACTTATTATACACAAGTCAAAAACTCAAATGTGTTATTATATTTCGTTTAATTCTGGCTGATGTTTCTCGGTATATTCGAATTTTATTTTCCTTCATTATAAACTCAATACACAAAAAGTTGATATTTAGCCAATGTCCAAAGGCTTGTTTAGCATTAACTCGTTATGAGTCGTATTGACTTGTGTATTTTACGTCAGTCATCTTTAATCCAGGGTGTCCTCTCGTTATTTGAACTTCAATCAGACACTGATTCTTAAACTAACTTTCACAATGATTAACTTTAATGAACTTTAAAAAACTTGCACAGACTATTTTAACGTTCTTTGTAAAATTGTATTTATTAAATTTGCCATTACAGCCAATATTGGAATCATCGTGCGTCTTTTTATTAGTAACAATACTTCTAACATTCTAACCTCGTCCTAAGCAAAACTGATTTGTCACTGTTCAAGACAGTTTTCTCGTCGGCTACTGACCATCTTACACCATCATTAATACTATATTCTACCATTTGACCATTGTATTCTGTGTTGGTGAATAATTTCATATCTTTCACCCTGAAAATATTTGTTTCTCATTATATCTTTTTCAAATTCAAGATAATGACAATTGAGATGATGATGACAATGTAGATTGTTGAAACGTTGAATGTAATAAAACTATGGAGTAGTAACAGTATACTATAAAATTGTGTTCCGTTACTTAATGCAATCTCTATGGGTATGTGGTTTAAGGATTAATGTGAATTGTGATAATAAACGATGACAGTAAAATGCCGAATCCGCCTCTCTGTCTTTCCTAATCAAATTCGGACTGTAAGGAGAATTTGGAATTGTACACCCATCGCTTAATTATTACACCAGTCAATCTGACAAATAGGTCTGATGTAATTTAAATCATCATCAACACCGGGATTCACACATTCACAAATAAATTTTTATTCATCCATTGCCGTTAACGCAAAGAATTAGTATACGCAAGTCAAAAACTCAAATTTTCATTATATTTTGTTTAATCTGGATGACGTTTCTTGGTATAATCGAATTTATATATTTTCCTTCATTGTAAACAGTTGAAATTTTTTTCGAAAGGCATGTTTAGCATTAACTCGTTATGAGTCGTATTGACTTGTGTATTTTACGTCATTCATCCTCTAATTAACAATGTTAAATATCATAATCAAGGATGAATCATTTATAGAGAAAATAATAAATATTAATGATACGTACATTCCACCTGGAGGTGACATCCTATATTTTATTCCGAGTTTTTCTAATCGCATTAAATATCTCAATCCTATAGACTTTGAAAATCTAGCCCAGTCCATATCAATCTGTACATCTCGTTCAGTTTTGTCCAGAATAGACTCCCAACCAGCCTTATGCCAAGCCCTCTCTCCAATTGCAAGGATTCGCGGAAATATCATGTACTCTAATTCTTCTGGTGTCCTTACAGTCTCACTCCATAGATGACCTTGCATACCTAAATCAAAATTGTGTTTAAATGACTGTGTATATCTTCTCAGTCTAATTAAAATCAGACTCTAATTTCGTTCGTTCGTTTTTTTTTTAAATCCGGTTTTTATATCTTCTGTACATTTTAATAACAGATAACTTATATCAAACTGAGACGTATTCTATAAAGCAAAATACATTATAGTAATGTAAATATATACTTTTATATAAGCTTACTGTATACATTTAAAATATTCACTTATTCATTGTTCGCTTAAACTTGCAGACAATTTGAAAATTTGAGTGTAAGTTATAGATTATTATTATAGTCCATACGTTGATCTAGATATTTTGTTGTAGTTGCTCTGCACATGATCTATCGAAACTTTTCTATAAATCGTTTTCAGTAATGTTACTATGAATTCAATTTTACATATCAAATACATAAATCAAGAGGGTTCGCAATACAATTCGATTTTAATAGTCTAGAATATGTATATTGGAATCAATCAAAATCTAAAATGTTTTAATCAAATCAAATGAGGCGAATATGGCTGTTGTTTACAATATATTATGGTGTTTCAATTGACCCTTTATCTTACCAATAATATTTTCTGGCTTTGTTAAAGTTGGACAAGTCTCTTCATTTTTACAGAATGTCTTTTGATCAAGAGGGTCACCGAATCTGGTAAAATCAATATTCTGGTACACGTCGTCAGGCATGAAACTAAACGTTTTCTTTGTGTTCGTGAATCTCGGGGCCCAGTAGTATCCTCTTTCCTCGGGGTCGGGCTCATACGGATGGTCAAAATAAAGATGAGTTGCCTGACACATGATTACCTGAATAATATAAAAAAGGAATAACAGACCATCCTTCCTTCCAGAATTGGATATATTTTGCACTCCTGGTCACGAGACGGCGACTTTCATTTACATTTTCAAATTTATTCCATTTAGTTTTTCGTATTTAGTTTTCTAACGCTGTAAAATACCAACTATCTTTAGAATCTAAGTGATGTTTTTTTTTCACATTTATATCGATATAATAATATCATCTATATCTGCCTATAATATAACCATTGATATAATTAAATTTACTTTATATCCAGCATTAGCTAAGTTGTAGGCATGTGAGGCTCCTCCCCATTCCCAGATATTGTTCCAAATATAGGCGTACAGATCTTTGTTCGAAGTAACATCAGTTATATTAAATGGTTTTCCAGCTTTCATCATACCGTCTTCCCATGCCGCCATATCTAATCCTCGTTTACCTTGAAAAATAAAATCTAACCATTATGATATAAATTCGTTTACTTTTATAAGCTTCTATTTGTATGCAACCACAACAGCAAACCCAAATAACGATTTTCTTTATCTGTTGAGTATTTCCCGTAACCTTCTTTTCTTTTATTTTGAGTTCATACAAATAAATCTAAATAGTCGAAATAGTCATAAATAATAGAGACCTGTATTTATTCCAATTCGTCTGACGCTTTTGCAAATTTGTCAAAAAATTGAAATGAAATAAATTGAATAAACTTCATAAAATATGCATAAATTATATTAAATGGTAGTTTAAAATATCATACCGGTTAAATCAGCAACTTGCTTGAAGAATCTTTCTTTGATATCATCGGAGACAACTGGTTTACCTGGATTCAGATCTTGACAATTGGAGGAATTTACCCAAGCACCCTTTCCAACTTCATCACCCCCAAAGTGATACATTTCTAACGGTTGGATATCTTTGTGTAACTTTATAACTTCATCTATCACGTGCCCCAAAAACTTGTAGGTAGAGTTTATACAAGGACTTACTGCATTATCGTCAAAGAATTGGACAGACCAGTATTTTGATGTATCCGATGGGTCGTGAAGGAGATATTCTTCTGCTTCTTCAGTACGCTGTTGTTGAACTAAATTTGTATATCTTTTTTCCATAGCCTTTATCGCTGCACGGGCATGTCCTGGCATATCGAATTCTGGAATAACTTCTATGTGTCTCGTAGATGCATAGCGAAGAATTTCTTTATAATCATCTACTGAATAGTATCCCGAACCAGAATTTGAACTGTAAGGACCGGATCCCAGCTGTGGCAAAAGACATTCGTTAGTATCATAGCATCTCTTTGCTCCAATCTATAAATAACGAATGGTTGTACATAAAGATATGCATGTGTCGGTTGACGTCACCAAAGAGTGTTAAACATTCAAGTATCAATAACATATGAATATTGCTGACATATAAGAAAGTTTGTTTCAAAATGTTTGAAACATCGCAGATATTTTTCGTTTTCTATCGACTCATAGAGAAAAGGTTCTTTAATCATTTAAACTCTTTTAAAATAATTTTGAAGCGTTTTGACTAAGTCAATGGCAATAACTAAATAACTGTTAATAGAAAAATCGAACTTGTCCAAGATCTCATCAATATAAATGATCACAACAAATTTCATTCAAATCAGATGAAAACTGTAGATTCTATCGCATTCACAAGCGACCACATTATAAAAAAACAAATTAAACTTAAATTACCCCTGTTAGTTCTGGTAAACCTGGAATTTCAAGTCTCCAACCTTCATCATCTGACAAGTGAAAATGAAGTTTGTTCAGTTTAACCATTGCCATGGCATCCAATAATTTAAGTATAGAAGATTTGGAGTGAAAGTTACGTCCAACGTCAATATGCATGCCACGATATTGAAATCTAGGTTGGTCAACTATGGTACTAGTTGATATTACACCTCCCATCGAATACAATGAAAGAAATGACTGAATTCCATTAAAAACTCCAGCTTTTGTTTTCCCAGTGATTTCAATTTGTTTTGTTCCGGCATTTACTTCCAATTTGTATGCTTCATCATTCTCCATGTTTTCATTAGTAATAGGATGTATGATGTCTCCGATTTTAAGTCTTATCACTTTCTCCGTCGGTTGAATATTTGTCAAAGTAATTCCAACCTCATCTGAAAAACGAAGGAATTAGAAAGAGAATTAAAGTGAAACGTTGCATCTTTCTTTTAGAACTTAATATCCGTATTGTACCATAACAACACACAACATTTAAGGGTGCATGGCGATATTACACATATTACAATTTTACAATTCTTTTCCTGGTACTTTAAGACTTTTAAAATAAACATTTGGTAGCCGACAGAGAATGTAATATAACGTCAATTTCATTTGATTTTTTTTCTAGTAATTAAAGATTTATATACTATGCCATTCTGCCAGTCTACATCGTCAACTCAACAATGTCTTACCTTTCAGATAGTTTGCCTCAGATAATAGGTTTGATGTGTACTGAATCAACCAAGAGCTGTTGACTGTCACATCACCATCATCAACGGTTACTTTTATAAAAACTGGTTTGGGAATGATAGATATTCTCGTCTCTGAATCCTTTGTTCCATGTTCATTAAGGTACCTTTAAGACAATTTCAATAGAAAATACATTTTGGGGACAATCAATACTTTATGTATCAAAAAGTAACCAACTTACAGCTTTGTTAAAATTGTAAAATGTGGCAAAAAGGAATTCATCACAAGAATGGATTATAACCTAGAGTAAAACAAATCTCTTAACACGGTGGGTTTAGGAGTGTTCTATAGCACATTTAAAATATAAGGAATATTACTTCAGATAATATACTTCTACTGAATCGTCATTGGACAACAAGGCAAACAGTCTTACCAGGTTGGTAATAATAAGCAACAAAGTCGATCATTTTTAAAAGAACAAAGACAAGGTTCTTGTTTTTCAATATGTTCATTCTTATTCTAAAATGATATTCCTTATTGATGACGTTTTTATTTGCTTCATCTGAATTTTGAATATTCTGAGACACCCTTGAAGATACGTTGCAAATCGTTCGATATATGGGAAGTAACTCTTCTAAACCTTAAATAAATTAACCAGGTAACATCTTCTAATGCTTGTCATGTGGTATCAAAAAAAATGAAATGAAATGAATGGAGTTTTACGTCCTACTTTTCTGCACCTATATGGGCTAATTGAGGACGGGCAAACGCCATGCAGTGTGCAATGAGGGAAATTTTGCCAGGACAGCGGCATTAGCCTGCTCTTATTTTCGATTTCCAACTGTCGAGGGATCTTTAACGTGCACAGCCAATAGCACACGGGGCCTCGGTTTATTGTCCCATCCGAACGACTAGACGCTTTTCCATGTCAGCCCCTCCGACCTGCATCACTGACAGGGGGAAACCGGGTTGAAAAATCCGAAGGTATCATCTCGACCCATGCCGGGATTGAACCCTGGACCTTCAGGTTAGCGAGCAAGCGTCTAACTCGCTGAGCCACCGCGGCTCCCATGTGGTATCAAAGATACAAAGTATTAACCACGACATCAAATAATAAACCCCAAGCACGACCGATCCCAACCGTAAAATAAATCTCGAAATCTATGTTGACTCATTGTCAATACATTGGTTGCAGCTAATGAAGAGATATACCAATAAATGAGTAATTATTTCATAATGAAAAGTGGTACCAGGTTAGGGTTAGCATACCTCTTTTAAATATTTTCTTTCGACATATTTTTTTTTTTTTTTTTTTTTTGTTTAACAGTTTAAATACTTTGTTGTAACCTCAACGTATATTAACATTCCGACACTCTTACACTTAGCGAACGTCATGTATAGGGAATCATAATATCTATTTTACACCCTTTTATATTTATATAAAAAGTTTTGATTACCTTCGATATCTTTCTTGGGCAGTAAAGGGGTTTAGTTTGTCGGTTGTTGCTCGCTTCCATTGTTTTGGTGTATCTAATTTGTCCACGTAATCTAAGCTTTCTACAGCGGTGTTCTCGATAACTTTAGGATCAAATCCGGTGAATTTTATGTACCAGTTCGGGAACGAATCTGTTCGCGAGACAGTCCAAAAGGCTAGATGTAAATGTATTGTTCTCTCAGTACCGGGCATAAGATCAATAAATTTATCTGTTGGTGAAATGGTGTAGTGGGTGCCTTTCCAATGTCGCACTTTCACACCTTGATCTTCTAAATCTGTTTCGGTATCGGGCAAAAAGTCTGGTTCCACCATCATTGGAGTATCAAAATATAATTCCCAGTCTTTGCCCACTAATATCTGAGAACCTGTATTTTTCAAAGTAAGCTGAACTTTATTTTTACTGAAGTATATAGTGTTAGATTCCACCCTCCAAAGGATTTCAAGATCACTTGATATTTGATCAACATAATTTTGATCAACTGTTACTGATATACATACATTAACTGAAATAAAAAGACGAAATATTACTTGTTGTAGGACTCTTCATTTGGCTATTCCATTTACCACACGGTAGGGTTGTTATCTATATGTACATGTATTATCAAAAATTCTATTTGCCTTGAAAAATATGACTGAAACTGCGATAATTAGATAAAAGTTGCCAAAACTTGCCCCAACCAACTTTTTAAAATACATTAGAGAAAAAAAACAGGGTTCTTTACTGCTTTGATTAGGGCATAATCAATTTGCATGAACAATTTGGATATTGAGAACATATGGTATAAGCTTAGCCAAAATTTCCATATAAGTTGTTGGAACCTTTTGTTGTGGTCATGCGTAGATCAGTGAGACTTAGCTAAAATACATCAATATAAATTACTGTAGGTCTACGATTTTTGATATCACAAACCTTAACATTTATTTATGACGATATCTTACAAGATTTCATGTTCAATTTTTATTAAAAGGACTCATGTGATATTGCTCTTGCCATAGCACCGTACATTAGTTGTCAAAAATCCGGCGATAATGATATAAACATATATGTAATAGACTACTATTTGGAGTCAAGGATATCAAGAGATTTTCGGCTGTGAGGATTTATTATTTTTACTTTTCCCTTTAAAGATAACTTTTTAGCAGCATTGAACAAATTTTTAATAATAAAATGTTGTAAATTATATGTGATCTTTTTTCTTTAACATGTAGTTACTTTTATACCGTAAATCTTACAACTAATTTTCTTAATAATAATCTTATTATCTAATCTGATTAATTATGTTTTTCAAAAATTAACTGCATGATAATTTCCTAACCTGTCCCTACTTAACCAATTTTTTATTTCTCATCCCGGCTTATCTGAATTTGGTGTGTATTTAGTTACGGGCGTTAACCACATCTTTTCAAAATTCAATACAAAAGGAGTTCATTTTCACGAAAAAGATAAATAATCGAGACAATAAACTGTTTGGCGAATTGAGGTCAGTATATTTGTCAAAGGAAAATAGACACTAGCACTTGGATATGCAAGTTTGTAATGTATTATCAACTCAAGTGACATTTTAATTCAAAATCACCGTCTTTTATCTATTATTCAGGATGCAAATGATATCATAAGTGTGTATGTTCTCTATTAGTATGCGTGAAGTGTTATTTAAAGTACTATTATACTGTAAAATGCAGTAACCCGAACAAAAAATAAATAAATGTAAAATAGATCCGTAACCAGAATAAATCGCCGATAAAAGTGATATTAATTTTTCGCTCAACCTAGAATGTCAAAACATATATTGTGATAAATGTTAAATAATAAAATCGTTTATCAATCATCACGTCATGTGTAGATTTTGTATAGCCCTTAAATTATTTAAAGATATCTATTATGATCAAATGGTGCAGCCTCCATAGCCCCTATATATGAAAGGGCCAAACTACCTTGTGCACTGATGATATGCCATATTGAATTTAAGAATGGAGACCATTACAAATCTATGGTTGTCAATATTTTTTGATATACATGTATAATATCAGTTAATCTATTTTCAGTTCTGGAAAGCAGTACCATATTCTTCAAGTTGTGGTATGTAATGAGCTACATACTATATTGGTAACATCGACTATGATTTGTTCAGAAGATTACTATTTCTAATTCATCATATCACGTCGTGGAGCTAACATTCTTTGCCTTGTCACGTTAAGTTAAAAAGAGACTCATTTCGTTGTTTATTTTAGAATATTACCTAGAATACATTTTGAGAGTAGTTGACAAGTGTTCAAGGACCTTGTATGATAAAAGTCTTATGCGGGGCAGACCTATCAACTATATAGATAAATAATAAATATATAACTACAAACAAGTTTAGTAAAATTATTGTTTTGATTAAACTATGTAAGGAGATTGCTTCACAATCATTATGTAAACGGAAAACATCGTACAATTTGCCTCATCAACAACAAAAAATCAATTAGACATATTTTCCTTCATACATTTTGATATTAGTTTGGAGGCTTG
Source organism: Lottia scabra (assembly GCA_029955415.1). Classification (NCBI taxonomy): domain Eukaryota; kingdom Metazoa; phylum Mollusca; class Gastropoda; family Lottiidae; genus Lottia; species Lottia scabra. The sequence goes on from JARJEI010000041.1 coordinate 1,168,927, forward strand.
TGTAGTCGTAAATCGAAGAACATGAATTTTCTGTCAAATTTCTCAAGACTCAACATTTGTTTAATATAAAGTCCAGTCCTAGTCAGAAACTCTATACCTAGCCTTCTGTTATCTATATGGTATGGCTAGAAAGACAAGGCCACAAAAAAATGGGATTCTCCTCATCATGCGCGCGCAGCCTTCCAATGTCGACCGACAGATTGTATTTCTTGGAAAATGGACTCGCATACTGCTGGTATGAATGAACTATAACAATAGAAAGTAAAAAGCAAAGTAAAAAAAAAAAAACATCAGATGAGGAATATCTAACAAAACATCTTAAGAATTATTCAGATATGAATTAACAGCAACTAATTTTTCATTTGTACGATTTACATTGAACGAGGGGGCCTCAAAAGTGAAAACACTTTAGGGTCGATGGTAAAAGTTTAATACTTTTTTCATCCTACTGTTCTGTTTTTAATTATGCTATTAATACAACGAGGGAAAGGATGTGCAATCGAAAGCAGGATTGGTGAACATGCCTCTTCAAAACGTCTGTTTCTGCAATTGATTCTTTTTTTTTTTCTCTTTTCGGAAAAATTGTATTGTTAGGCTTTGTATACATTTTCTTGTTCGTTTCTTGTTTACCATTTTTATAATCACTATGGATGGGGCTTTTCTAACATACGTCCATATCAACTTATTCTTTTCAACCAGCTTTTGTAATTTTCGTTATTCACGAAAACATATAATAATTTCAAGAGGATGTAATAAAAGACATTTGATACAAATTTTACATTGGTAGATTTTTTTCCTCTACCATCATAATGTAAAAAATGTGATTTGTGTATGCTTGTGTGCGTAAGACACACATCATGACATTTTCACTAAATTAGATTATCATATTTCATCAACGAATTAGACTTGTAAATGGTATATGATTTCTACTTACATTTTGCAAATAGAACGTTCATGTCATAAAGTATTTTGACTCTTTATTTTTAACATTGTTGATTTGAAACTATACGGAAATATGGTTTTATTTATGTATGATGTCATAGTTTCGGAAAAAAATCATTAAGGAAATCACTGTCGTTTTACATACGAACGGATACAAGTTGGTCTTGACCTGCTTTCGTTCAGTCCCTTTTGTCTAGCATTCAAATACCTAAGGATTTCTCACGTCTCACTTTCAAAACTTGCATGCATTAGAGTTATGTCAACTGTTTATAATGATCGTTCAAAATAAGTGCAATAATTTGATTAAAATTCAAGATAGAACGCAGTATAATGATGATTTCCTCAACATTTATTGACATATGTCAATGTCAATGATGAAAAGGACTATCCTGATTATCAAAATCTCAAGATGTATTTTTCATGTCAAAACTAACAAGAAATACAAATTTGAATTTTAATATATTGAAAAAAAATATCTTACCGTATAAAATGACAACAAATAAAAATATCAAACTGGTGTCCATATTCAAAGAACAGATTATTTTGGGGACAGTGTTGTCAACCTTCAAAATTTAGCTTAATATATTTATCTTATTTATAGTCTATTGTCACGTGATCATCTTAGATAAACAGTTTTACCTGATTTATTTATTTATTTTATTATAGTAGAGAAAGGATATACAAGTATACAGTCCTAAGTTTTAAAACAATTTGGTGGCCATTTAAGTTAAAATCTTGAGTGTGATGGGGTAGTTCATTGATATATTATAATTCAAATTCATTTTGTACCCCAGGAAAATGGGAAAGGGGAAATTTCTTTAAAGAATATGCTCACTTGTTATTCTTAGCACCCTAGTATTTTTTTTTATTTCATGTTAAATATAAAGCACAGAGCCCTAATTCATTAAATTTAATTGTCTTGTACTAGACATAATAATTTTACATATACTATTTATAAAATTCTTATGAAGTAAATTAGAATCTAAGATAACAAAAGCACGCATCAATCCGAAAAACAATTTAAAAACACAATACATGTATCTTGTGTCCCCGCCACGCCCCCGCATAAATCCGCCCCTGTAAGGCATAGTCTTACTAAACGACAAGTTGTTTTTTTTACTTTCAAAAGCTTATAATTATGGATACACGGGAATTCGAAGGCTTAGATTTCTAAAGGAGAGTTTGGGACATTATTACGGATTAGATTAGCTAAAAAAAATCCAGGTTGTGAGCCTAAAAGTTTTTTGGTCGAACGGTTAGTGAACATATTCCCTTAAATCTTCTTTAGTTATTATTTTTTTAACTTTAATAAATTCAAAACTACAATATTAATATAACTTATATTAACTTATTTTGATATCACTGAAATACTTTAACAAATTTGGCATATCATGCATCGGAGGTTTTTATTCGAAACGCTTAAATTCTTTCAGATTTCCTTTTAATACAGAACTTGAATTTGATTTACATGCAGATTTTTGTATCTTTAATTGTTAATAAATGTATTGCTAGGAACTTTATGAATAACTTAGATTACCAATGATTGTGATCAGTTAAACTTGTTACAAGTTACTCTAACCAATTAACCATATTTAGATTCTTACATATTAACTGGCATGCACTTTTTAATAATTGGACAATAGCCAGGGAGTAAGAAAGGATGACAATTAAAAGTTGAAGAAGTTATTTAATAGAAACGCCGTGGAGATGAAATATGTTACTGGTCATACAAGTCAGCAGCCTAAAAACCAAAAAATGTTATTGCAAAGACAAATTGCATATTGTTTACAGTAACCATTATTATTTATAATTATTACTTAACCATTAATCCTGCATATGAGGAAGAGGTGGTTGAATTGGCCGCATCCGAGAAAAATTCGCTAATGTGCGCCGCCCGGGAATCGAACCCGGGTCGCAAGAATGGAAATCTTGCTTGCTTCATCCCGCCGATAGGAAGATATCCTTGAGTCTGGCGCCTTTTTTTTTTTATCTTGTTTTATTATCAACAAAATATTATACAAATCTATATACTTTAATATAAATTAATTAAATTTCAAGATAATTCTCTCAGTCTCAACTAAGACATAAGGATTTAGTTGAAACATAAGTTGAAATTTGTGAAGCATACCATTATGTTTCATATAATGATAAATTGAATTCATTTGATCTGACATGATAGCTTTAAAAATATGCAACAGATTTAAAATAGTGCCCTCTTTAAGAAACGTTAACCTTCTCTTTAAAATAGCTAATCTTGCACATGAAAATAAAAATATTAAAAACAAATTATCTGATTCCTTTTTCACGGGATAACCGAAAATTAGCCATTGCCAAAATTCTTCTCTGGTGAAACCCTTCTGCAAAAACGTTTGAATCATATCAAAAATAAGATCATGTAATTCTTGTACCTTAGTGCAACATAAAATGATGTGCTCAAGCGTTTCATTAATATTGCAGTTGCATATCTTACAATAAGGATCATTTATTAGCCCTACTTTAAATTTCTTCACATTCGTCCAAATGATATTGTGAACAATTTTTAAATCGGTATCAATGCATTCTGAACTTTTCTTATTGTGAAAAACAGACTTCCATACATCTGTCCACTTCAGCTCATAGCCTAAATTTTCCCAATAAGCTTCACAAGCAGCATGATCAAATTTAGCATCCCTAAGACATTTATATACTGACCCAGATTCCAGATGAGTCAAAGAAAATTCTTTACCATTTACAACTAAAGTTTGATCAATTGCATCTTTAACAGGCATATAGGTACTATTTATAGCATCAACCCAGCTTTCAGGCAGAGACTGCAAAATGATCTTATATTCTGATTTCACTGTATCCATCTCTACATCTGGATCATCAATTTCAATCATTTCAATAATTGCATCTACTCTAAGAAATCCTGGTGCTAACAATTTACAAAGATCATCAACCTTAACCAAAGATGAATTTACAAAAGTTTAAAAAAAAAGTGGTACAGTATTATGAATTATATTAGGATTATCAAATAAAATTTTATTACGTATATCATTGTAAGATTCAGCTAAAAAGCGTTCACCTTGACAAAAGCAATCCCAGGCCATTAACATGGATCTATAAAAAGGTGGTAAGGATTTTAAACTTGACGGCATATACCTTATAAACAAAAGTTCAAAGGTGCATAAAAAACCTTTGTATTTGGTCAAAAAATAAGTCATGAAAAATTTCCAAGCTTGATTTTCACTACATTCAAGATATTTTGAAAGCCAATATAGTCGAAAGGAATGCTGCTTCAATTTAATATGAACAAGATTAAGGCCGCCATATTCGTTACCACCACATATTATATTTTTCCTAATTAATGGCGGTTTGCCGTACCAGAGAAATTTACTTATCAACTTATCTAATTGTTGTAAAGCCCAGTGAGGCATATCCGTTACCCTTAAAATATACCATAAAGTTGACAAACACAATGTGTTTACAACTGTAATTTTACCTCTCAGATGAAGCTCTCGGGACTTCCATAAATTCAAAATTCTACCTATCTTATTAATGCGCAACTCCCAATTGAGCTTTTCACACAAATTTTGATCTGGTCCCAAATAAACACCTAGAATTTTAGTAGCACCATGTACTTGTTTTGCACATATATTGTCAACATCATTTTCAGTTAAAGATGCACTTCCCGCCAAAAGAAGCTCAGATTTTTCAACGTTTATTTGATCAGATCTGGAGATTGGAAAGGATAGCGAAACATGACCGTTGATTTTGATTGAGCTCCTGATAGAATTATACAAAATTTTGATACTGTTTGTGAATACATCACCAAATCCAAAAACCTGCAAAAGATCGAACATATACTGGTGAGACACGCGATCAAATGCTTTCTCTGCGTCCAATTTCAACAGGAATAATGGGAGGTCCTCCAGACCAACATATTCTATGAGGTCACGTATGTTCATGATATTAGTAGCAATGTCCCTTCCTGGTATACAGCATGATTGTTCGCTAGAAATAATAGAATTCATAACATGTTTTAGCCTTAATGCTAATGTCCTGGAAAATATCTTATAATCGACATTAAGCAAGCTAATGGGACGCCAGTTTTTAAGTTCTGATTTATCACCCCGTTTCTTATAAAAAAGAGAGACCACTCCATTTTTCATGGAACGACTAAGTTGTCCAGTTTTCTGAACCTCCTGAATAACTGCTAAATAAGACGGACCTACAATTTTCCAAAAACGATGAAAAAACTCAACCGTTAACCCATCCGGTCCTGGGGACTTCCCCTTTTTCATTCCATTTAAGGAAAACTGTAGCTCCTTAAGACAAATATCCGCGTCACAGGAATCAATTTCATCTTCAGACAACCTATTCTCTACTAAACTAAATAACTGATTTTGACAATTTTGATCGACAGGCTCTTCACTGTACAATTTTGAATAAAATGTTACAGCTTCTTGAAGAACATCAGGTGTATTTTCAACAATCTTACCATCAGCAGTCTTAAGACATCTAATAACATTTGATTCCTGGCGAAACTTTTCAAGATTCAGGAAAAATTTGGAACATTTGTCTGCTTCAAAAGCTATGTCAGATTTCGAACGAATTATAGCACCTTGACATTTCAGTTTTTCATACTGCTCGAACTTATTTCGTAATTCGTAAATCTGAGAATAATCATAATTGGTATCTTTACAAGCTCGACCATAGTGAAAGTTTAAAGCAGACTGAATGCTCCAAAATTCTTCCTGATTCTTTTTTCTTTTACTTTTAGCATAAAGGATGCTTTTCTGTTTCACCTTATACTTAAAATTATCCCACCAAATTAATATTTCAGTTTTATATAGGGGACATTCAAGTGATTCCTTAAAGAGTTTTTCAATCATCTCACAATAAGCAGCATCTTTAAGATATTACACTCTTTTCAGGATTCTTTCGCCTCCATATGTCTATAAGATTTGTGTCAGCTACAAAGGTTGGCAGTAATTGAGAATTTGAGTTGTAAGCTGTCATATTCTGAGATCTGTCCATTTTACAATTGACAACATCATTAAAGTCACCGCAAACTAAAGTGTTATCAGTTAAAGATACCTGCTCACATACAGATTTCAAAAAAACCTTCCTATTGGAAGTTTGGTTTGGTGCATAAATGCACATGATACTAAACTCAAAATCGTCTGTCGACACTTTACACTTGACCACGCGGCCATCAGAATCAGCATAAATGAATGATGTTTTACTTGAAAAATGTTTTGACACAAAAATAGCCACACCACGTGAACCAGACTGATAATTGCTATAATATAAATCACCATTCCATAAATGCTTATACGAAGCCACAAAGTTGGCATCCCAGTGTGTCTCCTGTACACACAGAATATCTAATTGTTTTACACCAATATCAGAAATTAACCCATTTAATTTATTAACACTCTCCAAACCATTTATATTTAAAGAAGCTACTTTAACCATACTGTTTAAGACTAAAATAAATCTAAGAAGCGCTTGATTAATTAGGTTTAGTTTTAACAGGGGTAACATTTTTCAACAATTTATCAGATTTTTTAGCAACCGTTTTCTTGAATTGTGAACTCGACTGACTATTCCGCAATTTCATTACTGACTCACTAATAACTGTACCCGCTGCTTTCTTACGCTTAGGATATTTCGACTCAAAAATTTGACCATCCGTATTAACACAACCTTTATCCTCTTCCATCTCACTAACATCATTTTCAACCATTGGAGTTAACTCTTTATTCAAAACAGAAATTTGAGCAACGTTATTAGAAAGTAAATTTTCATCCAAATTCTGTGAAGTGAATTCTTCGTTATCGAAAACATCAACAACAGAAACATCATTATCAACACTTTTCACAACATGTAATTGATTAACAACGGACTCTTCACATTTATCAACAACAGGCTTATTATTACTGCTACTGTTAGCAGTGATTGGATCATTGCCAACATCACCGTTAACTTTACCGTTAGAGCCCGTGCTCTCCTCTTCAATAACATTAAATAACGAATCGTCAACAGGGGTAATACATTCGCATTTCCAGCCATATAATCCGCATCTCGGACACAAAACTGCCACGCACGATCTCTTACCATGCCCAGGTTGCTGGCATTTGAAACATTTAAAATCTGGACATTGGGGAAGAATATGCCCCGGTTGAAGACAAAGGAAGCACACTCTTTCTTGATCATTGTGTCTTACAAAATACGATGAACCATCAAAATAAGTGGAATATGGCAAACTTGATTTATTTAGCGGAAATTCTACCTTAAGAAAGCGTGTGCCATCATACTTTATTTTCCCATTAAAATCAGCAGTTTTCCTAGTAAGCGGACCTGCCGGTTTAACACCCCAAGAATCTAATTTAGCAAAAATTTCCGCATCAGTAATATATACAGGTATATGCATAAACGAGACCACCTTAATTCGAGAACCTACAAATTTACAGTGTAAGCCATCATCAACGCTGATTAAACCTTTACTGACTAATTGACTGGCTACATCTCTATTCACTAATGTTACATCGTAAGAGTTGTTACAAGGAACACAAGCTAACACCGAATCCGTGCCAAATTTATTTTCAATCAGTTCGATTATGTCACATGCTCTATATTTCTTACTGTCTTGTAAAACACCTTGACAGTGTTGTCCTTCAACAACATGTCAACACCTGCCATTTTGAAAAGTTTGTATTCAGTCACTGAATACGACAGGGCCGAAGCCCTCAGGCCACAAATTGACCAGTAAACAGAAAAAAGTTACCTCAGAATCACACGGAATAAACTTTAACTATCTGCAATTCCAAAATAACTCAACAAACACTTTGATTACTTCGATTACAAGCGATTTTCATATAGATAGTAAAACACGTCTACATCCTATAAATACCAAAACGAAAGTCACTCATCCCGCCGATATTCAGCGAAGGAAGATATCCTTGAGTCTGGCGCCTTAGACCGCTCGGCCATCCTGACATACCGGTGCTAGGAGATTTATTCCAAGCGCACTATGACGTATTTACTTTGTCTTGTTTAAGTGATTGTTCCTGTCTATTGTAACGCAAATAGTTCTTTTCTCCTGCATTTCGCGAAAAAAGTGTCTGCCGCCATAGTTCAGCACTCCTGCCGAAACCCGGGATCGAACCAGGGACCTTTAGATCTTCAGTCTAACGCCCTCCCAACTGAGCTATTTCGGCCGACATCAACATTTACGAAATAAGGTAAGTCATCGGAGAACGAAATTTGATTAAGGGTTAGGAATGGGTTTGAGTTAGGGTTAGGGTTAGGGTTAATCCACTGAAGTACACTGAAGAAGACAGTGTGAGTTTTGTCAGATTTGAATATTCACGAGGGGCAGAAAGCAAAAATACATTTCGACGAGGATGGGATTCGAACCCACGCGGGGAGGCCCCAATGGATTAGCAGTCCATCGCCTTAACCACTCGGCCACCTCGTCACATGCGCTCGTGTTTTGGAACGCTATTTGTTTCCGAGCGTTTCGATAAAATACCATTCATTTCTTTATGAAAAAGTGTCTGCCGCCAGAGTTCAGCACTCCTGCCGAAACCCGGGATCGAACCAGGGACCTTTAGATCTTCAGTCTAACGCTCTCCCAACTGAGCTATTTCGGCCGACAAAGGAGATGAGACAGGCCTTTGAGACCTTTTAGGACTATTTACTATGCTTTGCTATATTATTTTCTACTTTTATGTTTTATTACGCGAAAATACGAGCCCGACGATAGCTCAGTTGGTAGAGCGGAGGACTGTAGTGTTAATTAGCTGGCTGTTATCCTTAGGTCGATGGTTCAAATCCGTCTCGTCGGCAATCAATTCTACCTCCATACGTCAAACGTCAGAGAGTTCGTCACTCCGTCAGAGAGTTCGTCACTCCGTCAGGGAGTTCGCCACTCAAGTCATTCGTCACTGGTTACCGAACAAAAAAAGTAATATTTATGAATTATAATCAAAAAACGAAATTAAAACGATATTCTTAGAAACACGTACGTCGATGCTTCCGTACAAAAAGAGGAATACTTGCGTATTTCAAAAACAAAACGAAGGAATATGCCAGTTTGTCATTGCCCCAATGTCGTCAGTCCGTCAATCACCCCGGTAGTGACAAGCTCGTTACATGTATGAAGTGAGCCAGAGGTGATACTAACATGGAGACTGACGTTTGACGTATGAGGAAGTCATAAACAGTGGAAAACATCTCATCCGTCATTCGTCGATGCTCAGTGACGGATATTCTGACCTAGTGGCGAACTCTCTGACGGAGTGACGGACTCTCTGACGTTTGACGAAAAGAGGTAGCTCTATTATGTGACTTTTGACGGGAGTGACGTTAATCCGTCATTGACCAATATTTGTAAATAAACTCAGTGACGGAGTGACGGACTCTCTGACGTTTGACGAAAAGAGGTAGCTCTAACATGTGACTTTTGACGGGAGTGGCGTTATTCCGTCATTGACCTCAATTTGTAAATAAACAGAGTGACGGAGTGACGAACTCTTTGACGGAGTGACGAACTCTTTGACGGAGTGACGAACTCTTTGACGGAGTGACGAACTCTCTGACGTTTGACGAAAAGAGGTAGCTCTAATAAGAGTCTTTTGACGGGATTGATGTTAATCCGTCATTGACCAATATTTGTAAATAAACCCAGTGACGGAGTGACGAACTCTTTGACGGAGTGACGAACTCTCTGACGGAGTGACGAACTCTCTGACGGAGTGACGAACTCCCTGACGGAGTGACGGACTCTCTGACGTTTGACGAAAAGAGGTAGCTCTAATATGTGACTTTTGACGGGAGTGACGTTATTCCGTCATTGACCCCAATTTGTAAATAAACCCAGTGACGGAGTGACGAACTCTCTGACGGAGTGACGAACTCTCTGACGGAGTGACGAACTCTCTGACGTTTGACGAAAAGAGGTAGCTCTAATATGTGACTTTTGACGGGAGTGACGTTATTCCGTCATTGACCCCAATTTTTAAATAAACCCACTGACGGAGTGACGAACTTTCTGACGGAGTGACGAACTCTTTGACGGAGTGACGGACTCTCTGACGTTTGACGAAAAGAGGTAGCTCTAATAAGAGTCTTTTGACGGGAGTGATGTTAATCCGTCATTGACCAATATTTGTAAATAAACTCAGTGACGGAGTGACGAACTCTCTGACGGAGTGACGGACTCTCTGACGGAGTGACGAACTCTCTGACGGAGTGACGGACTCTCTGACGTTTGACGAAAAGAGGTACCTATAATATGGAGTGACGAACTCTTTGACGGAGTGACGAACTCTCTGACGGAGTGACGAACTCTCTGACTTTTGACGAAAAGAGGTAGCTCTAAATGTGACTTTTGACGGGAGTGACGTTATTCCGTCATTGACCCCCATTTTTAAATAAACCCAGTGACGGAGTGACGAACTCTCTGACGGAGTGACGAACTCTTTGACGGAGTGACGAACTCTCTGACGTTTGACGAAAAGAGGTAGCTCTAATATATGACTTTTGACGGGAGTGACGTTATTCCGTCATTGACCAATATTTGTAAATAAACCCAGTGACGGAGTGACGAACTCTCTGACGGAGTGACGGACTCTCTGACGTTTGACGAAAAGAGGTAGCTCTAATATGAGTGACAAACTCTCTGACGGAGTGACGAACTCTTTGACGGAGTGACGAACTCTCTGACGGAGTGACGAACTCTTTGACGGAGTGACGAACTCTCTGACGGAGTGACGAACTCTCTGACGGAGTGACGGACTCTCTGACGTTTGACGAAAAGAGGTAGCTCTAAGATGTGACTTTTGACGGGAGTGACGTTATTCCGCCAATGACCCCAATTTGTAAATAAACCCAGTGACGGAGTGACGAACTCTCTGACGGAGTGACGGACTCTCTGACGTTTGACGAAAAGAGGTAGCTCTAATATGAGTGACGAATTCTCTGACGGAGTGACGAACTCTTTGACGGAGTGACGAACTCTCTGACGGAGTGACGAACTCTCTGACGGAGTGACGGACTCTCTGACGTTTGACGAAAAGAGGTAGCTCTTATATGTGACTTTTGACGGGAGTGACATTATTCCGTCAATGACCCCAATTTGTAAATAAACCCAGTGACGGAGTGACGAACTCTCTGACGAAGTGACGGACTCTTTGACGGAGTGACGAACTCTCTGACGGAGTGACGAACTCTCTGACGGAGTGACGAACACTCTGACGTTTGACGAAAAGAGGTAGCTCCCCTTTTCGTCAAACGCCAGAGAGTCCGTCACTCCGTCAGAGAGTTCGTCACTCCGTCAAAGAGTTCGTCACTCCGTCAAAGAGTTCGTCAGTCCGTCAGAGAGTTCGTCACTCCGTCAGAGAGTTCGTCACTCCGTCAAAGAGTTCGTCACTCCGTCAGAGAGTTCGTCACTCCGTCAAAGAGTTCGTCGCTTCGTCACTGGGCTTATGACGGAATAACGTCACTCCCTGTTAGAATAATATGTAAACTTTGGTATATGTACGCACTGTATATGTTTAAACACTTGTTACGTTATGTGATTACGTTATTGTATGCTCTCTACAAAAGGAGATAATAAAGTATTGTTCTTCCACCCTTCCGAAAACTTGTAGTCATCTATATCCCCACAAATTCAAGAAATAAAGAATAGTTTTATGTAATTATCCTCCATCATGACTTCAACACTCCCGTCAAAAGTCACATACTCCCATATTAGAGCTATCCCTTTTCGTCGAACGTCAGAGAGTCCGTCACTCCGTCAGAGAGTTCGTCACTCCGTCAAAGAGTTCGTCACTCCGTCAGAGAGTTCGTCACTCCGTCAAAGAGTTCGTCACTCCGTCAGAGAGTTCGTCACTCCGTCGAAAGAGTTCGTCACTCCGTCACTGGGTTTATGACGGAATAACGTCACTCCCTGTTAGAATAATATGTAAACTTTGGTATATGTACGCACTGATGTTAGAGCTACCTCTTTTCGTCGAACGTCAGAGAGTCCGTCACTCCGTCAGAGAGTTCGTCACTCCGTCAAAGAGTTCGTCACTCCGTCAGAGAGTTCGTCACTCCGTCAAAGAGTTCGTCACTCCGTCAGAGAGTTCGTCACTCCGTCAGAGAGTTCGTCACTCCGTCACTGGGTTTATTATTTACAAATTTGGGTCATTGACGGAATAACGTCACTCCCGTCAAAAGTCACACTCATGTAAGAGCTACCTCTTTTCGTCAAACGTCAGAGAGTTCGTCATTCCGTCAAAGAGTTCGTCGCTCCGTCAGAGAGTTCGTCACTCCGTCATAGAGTTCGTCAGTCCGTCAGAGAGTTCGTCGCTCCGTCAGAGAGTTCGTCACTCCGTCACTGGGTTTGTTATTTACAAATTGGGATCATTGACGGAATACCGTCACTCCCGTCAAAAGTCACATGTTAGAGCTACCTCTTTTCGTCAAACGTCAGAGAGTCCGTCACTCCGTCAGAGAGTTCGTCACTCCGTCAAAGAGTTCGTCACTCCGTCAAAGAGTTCGTCACTCCGTCAAAGAGTTCGTCACTCCGTCAGAGAGTTCGTCAGTCCGTCAGAGAGTTCGTCACTCGTCACATGTTAGAGCTACCTCTTTTCGTCGAACGTCAGAGAGTCCGTCACTCCGTCAGAGAGTTCGTCACTCCGTCAAAGAGTTCGTCACTCCGTCAGAGAGTTCGTCAGTCCGTCAGAGAGTTCGTCACTCCGTCACTGGGTTTATTATTTACAAATTGAGGTCATTGACGGAATAACGTCACTCCCGTCAAAAGTCACATACTCCCATATTAGAGCTACCCCTTTTCGTCAAACGCCAGAGAGTCCGTCACTCCGTCAGAGAGTTCGTCACTCCGTCAAAGAGTTCGTCACTCCGTCAAAGAGTTCGTCACTCCGTCAGAGAGTTCGTCAGTCCGTCAGAGAGTTCGTCACTCCGTCAAAGAGTTCGTCACTCCGTCAAAGAGTTCGTCACTCCGTCAGAGAGTTCGTCAGTCCGTCAGAGAGTTCGTCACTCCGTCACTGGGTTTATTATTTAATGTTAGAGCTACCTCTTTTCGTCAAACGTCAGAGAGTTCGTCATTCCGTCAAAGAGTTCGTCGCTCCGTCAGAGAGTTCGTCACTCCGTCAGAGAGTTCGTCAGTCCGTCAGAGAGTTCGTCGCTCCGTCAGAGAGTTTGTCACTCCGTCACTGGGTTTGTTATTTACAAATTGGCAGATCAGTGGCGGCTCTAGGTATTTGGGCGCCCGGGGGCAATGTAAATTTCAGCGCCCCTATTATGCCTATATGTGCGGAGCATACACGATGACGCCTTACGCGCGGGTTGGAAGGGGGTTTTACCCCCTGAATAATGTAAGAAGCATTTTTAGTAATCGAGATAGGATCAAGTGAGCTCTATTGAGTTTAAGAGTTGACTTTTGTTTTAAGTTACTCAAAAGCTTGCATTATTTTCGGACATATGTGGTGATGGCCATATATGTGAAATATATATAATATATACGCGATTCCTGCTGAGCAGGAGAAACAGCTAGGATGGACCCCTCCAGTTACCCACTCATTCATTTCCTTCCCCTCCCCCCTCCCCCCTCTCCCCCACCTTACCCCTCCACCTAAAAACGAAAATGTATATATTTGCCACTTATATACAACGTCACTGTCATGCATCTGAACGCCGCGCGGCACACTTTTGGGGTGCCATGATGCGCGATTTTGGTGAATTTTAGCGATATTTTAGATTTTTTTCCCGAAACATATTCAAAAAAAAGGACAGAAACATGTATGTTATCTGGGAGGGTTGTGAAAAGATCTATTATTGCGATTTTGATAGTGAGAGTATAAAAATATCCCCAAACCCTCCCCCCCCCCCCTCTTATTTTCTTAGCCCCTAAATAAGCCATAATGAAGCAATTCGTATCTAGGGGGTGGGCCATGAAGGCCGTGTGAAGAAGAGAGTCCTCAGAATCATCTAACGACTGCATAGTGTAATGAAAGTACAAAACATTTTTCTTAATATTATTTTTTATAACAAATAAAAATATATCAAACAAGTTTTTGAAAATTACACATTTCACAGTGATTGTCTGAAATGCATGGATACGCCTACACAACAGAAGCTTTCATTTTATTTTTCAGTTTTTCAAACAATCACGTTATATCTCGGTTATTCACAGCACAATCAAATATGGTTTTTAAAGGGGCACAGGCTTCATTTTCGTGGGTCGATTTTTCCAAGTCTCAGAAATGGGAATTTTTTAGCTCAGCAATTTAGTACTGGTTATCACAACTCACCATTGCAATTTGAGCCTTCAAATCCATGTACATCCATAATTATTAGCATTTGAAAGTTATAATGCCCTACTACACATTAGCGATACTATGCAATATATAGAAAAGTCATCTATAGAAATAGAAGGAGAAATGTCTAATTTAAGATAAATTTGAAGGAAATATGCAATTTTCGTACATTTCTAGTGCTTCTGAAGGATACTTAAGTATATTCAAGACCCAAATCAACCAATAAAAATGAAGACTGGTCCCCTTTAACTTAAATCTGGCGAATATGTGCCCTTTTTGTCACGGATATCTAATGCCATTCTATTACATAATGATATTTCCAATAGATTAAACCCAAAACCCACAGTCTACACCCTCATATTTTCCTCTGAAGCTCCTGATTCCGATAACTCAAAACATTAACTTCAATGGAAGATGGGACATATCACCAAGATATATATATATAAGCATTCAAAAGTTCCAGTGTTTTCCAGTTTTTTTTTAGTCTAATTAAGTCGCAAAGCGAAGCTGACCCCCAGCAGAAGATTTTTTTCCTAGATGAAAAACAAAAAAATGACATCGATTAATCAATTAGATTGTTCATCAAAAAATCAGGTTAAAAAAAAGAAAGAAATATCTATATTTTACAAGGATAACAACTTAATTTCTTTCGTATCCTTTCTCCCAGCTGGTCCTTGGCCAAACCTCTTGGCATTGATCTTTCCCGAATTATCCTTACCCATTTACAGCTGGGTTGACAGGAATTATGAGTGAAGATGACTTATTCAAAGTCATCGGACTATCACACAAACAGTTTTTGTCAAAATTTCCCCCCCCAAAAAAAAAATCTGTTCTACAATTTGTTTTCGGACGTTAGAGCCAGGGGGGACCATGCCCCCCCCCCCCCCCCCCAACAGACACTTTTCTTTCTTATTTCATCAAAATATTTTTGACATTCTTATAATTGTTTTTTATAATTTCCGAAATCTGAAAATCAAGTGGCCGAAATCCGGTGGGGGTGAGGGTAAGAGGTGGATTTTGAAAATTTTCAACTAAGGCCCCCCCCCCCCCCACACCCCCACCCAACAACACACACTTTCAAAAACGCTCCGCGGCCCCTGAAATTATCTCGAAGTTCAAAGTCATTAGCTTGTTTCTTTTTTTCGTTTACTGACAAAAATTTGATATTCCAAATTTTGTACTTTAAAAAAAAAACTAGTATTTTCACGTTCTATTGACGATCGGATTCAAATACTACATCAAATATCGTTTTTTGATTAAGAAATTAATAATAACAAAAGTTATAAAATTGTAAGGTAGCATCAAAACAATGACGGACTCCAGTGACGGAGTGACGAACTCTCTGACGAAGTGACGAACTCTCTGACGGAGTGACGAACTCCCTTGACGGAGTGACGAACTCCCTTGACGGAGTGACGAACTCTCTGACGTTTGACGTATGGAGGTAGCCCTTACTCCTCGTCGGAGAGTTGTTTTCTTTTCTTTCTTTCTTTTTTTTTTTTTTTTGTTCTAAAGTGTGAACTAGTCAGCGCTGAAAATCATTAATCCACTGAAGTACACTGAAGAAGACAATGCTGAGTTTTGTCAGATTTGAATATTCACGAGGGGCAGAAAGCAAAAATACATTTCGACGAGGATGGGATTCAAACCCACGCGGGGAGACCCCAATGGATTAGCAGTCCATCGCCTTAACCACTCGGCCTCCTCGTCACATGCGCTCGTGTTTTGGAACGCTCTTTGTTTCCGAGC
Organism: Lottia scabra; assembly: GCA_029955415.1. Taxonomy (NCBI): domain Eukaryota; kingdom Metazoa; phylum Mollusca; class Gastropoda; family Lottiidae; genus Lottia; species Lottia scabra. The sequence continues at coordinate 1,184,931 of JARJEI010000041.1, forward strand.
GTTTCGATAAAATACCATTCATTTCTTTATGAAAAAGTGTCTGCCGCCAGAGTTCAGCACTCCTGCCGAAACCCGGGATCGAACCAGGGACCTTTAGATCTTCAGTCTAACGCTCTCCCAACTGAGCTATTTCGGCCGACATCAACTTTCACGAAATAAGGTAAGCCATCGGAGCACGAAATTTGATTAAGGGTTAGGAGTGGGTTTGAGTTAGGGTTAGGGTTAGGGTTAATCCACTGAAGTACATTGAAGAAGACAATGCTGAGTTTTTTCAGATTTGAATATTCACGAGGGGCAGAAAGCAAAAATACATTTCGACGAGGATGGGATTCGAACCCACGCGGGGAGACCCCAATGGATTAGCAGTCCATCGCCTTAACCACTCGGCCACCTCGTCACATGCGCTCGTGTTTTGGAACGCTTCTTGTTTCCGAGCGTTTCGATAAAATATCATTCGTTTCTTTATGAAAAAGTGTCTGCCGCCAGAGTTCAGCACTCCTTCCGAAACCCGGGATCGAACCAGGGACCTTTAGATCTTCAGTCTAACGCTCTCCCAACTGAGCTATTTCGGCCGACAAGGGAAGTGAGACAGGCCTTTGAGACCTTTTAGGACTATTTCCTAGGATCCTTCCTTTCTATGCTATGCTTTGCTATATTATTTTCTACTTTAATGTTTTTTAACGCGAATTTACGAGCCCGACGATAGTAGTTAGAGCGGAGGACTGTAGTGTTAATTTGTTGGCTGTTATCCTTAGGTCGATGGTTCAAATCCGTCTCGTCGGAGAGTTGTTTTCTTTTTCTTTTTTCGTTCTTAAGTGTGAACTAGTCAGCGCTGAAAATTGAAAAAAGAAAAAAAAAACAGCCCCCAAGGAGGATCGAACTCCCGACCCCTGGTTTACAAGACCAGTGCTCTAGCCACTGAGCTATGGAGGCTTGAGAGCGACATCTGTCACAGCGTTTTGTACGGTTATTGCTTCATATACAACATTCTTAAGGCAGGTCAATGGGTCGATAAATTCTATTTCACTGTTTTTAAAAGGATTTTAAAAAGATGTCTTTCTTACCTGGTAAAAATATCTGCCCCGAGTGAGGATCGAACTCACGACCTTCAGATTGCTCTTCACTAGTTTGGATTATGAGACTGACGCGCTGCCTACTGCGCTATCGAGGCATGCATTCATCAGGCTAAAACATGGAAGTCGTTCATTTCGGTTCGGTATTCTTACCCATTAATATATATCTAGTTATCCTCTTTAAGCCAATAATTCGCCCCAGAAAAGAAAAGACATATGGGCGTTAATTGGCGCGTTATTTGTAATGTGGAGAGACACAATATTGCAGAATAAGCTTCTTTGATTAATACTATCAAAACCTAAATCAGGTTTTTATACCGCGTGTTACTACATCCTTTGTCGGCGTCGGTGGTGTAAAGGTTAGCATGGTTGCCTTCCAAGCAATCGATCCGGGTTCGATTCCCGGCCGACGCAAGAAATCTTTTGATCTTTTTATCTGCGCGATTCTTTTTGAAATTTGCTTCAGTTTTCTTACGTCAAAATCCAATCAAAATATCCTGGGAAATTATTAATTGTGGCATGATTTGTGTATGTTTCAAACTTTTCACATGACTTCTTCGTCCCTGTATCTGAAACCCATCATGGCAAAAGAGATCGGATGTGCATTTATACCTATATCTCAACTCATCTCGTAAACAGGGAATTTGTCATAAATGTTGAAAAGTATATTGTACTGGTGACATTGCACGACAAAGCCTCAAGGGAGGTTCGAACTCCCGACCCCTGGTTTACGAGACCAGTGCTCTAACCACTGAGCTATTGAGGCACCTTTCGCTGTAGAAAACTGCATCCTTGGCAAAAATCCTGCATTTGAGGAAGAGGTGGTTGAATTGGCCGCATCCGAGAAAAAAATCGCTAATGTGCGCCGCCCGGGAATCGAACCCGGGTCGCAAGAATGGGAATCTTGCATGATACCACTACACCAGCGGCGCATTATATTGCATTAAGATACTCGTTCAAAGAATTGAGTCTACTATTTATTATTCATTCGAAAACAGAAGGAAAATTATTTGTCAGAAGTGGGATTCGAACCCACGCCTACATTCGTAGACCAGAATGCTCATCCCGCCGATTTTCAGCGAAGGAAGATATCCTTGAGTCTGGCGCCTTTTTTTTTTTTTTTTTATCTTGTAATAATTTATTAAACAATAATTTACATAAATATGTTAAAATATCACAGTGAATTTACATTTACAGGTTTAAAAAGATATACAAAAATAACATCTCTTTTGCAGAACTTTTGATCGAAATCGAAATTCAAAAGTTCATTTTAGATGTTAGTTTTTAAGGGATATATATACATTTAAAATTTTCTCTAGTGCGTTTACTAGAGTGTTTCGTCTTAAACTATATAAAAATTAAAATTTATACGTACATAAAAAATAAACTTATCTAAACTCTATTTTAATTTTGTCATCTAATTGAATATTAAAAAAACAGGAGGGTAAAATAAATTTTTCTATAAAATCTTTCCTACTATATAAATTTCTAAGATAAATTAGAGCTTGAGCTAAGATATTTTTATATAATAAAACTAAATCTATATTACAAGTTGGATTATCCAGGTGTGCATATCTATTTATAAATATGGCTTGTCTTGCACACGTTAAAATAACATTTGAAAGCTCAAGAGGGATATGTTTATGTACGGTTTGCATACCGAATAATAAATAACATTTAAAATCATTTTGTGTACATTTAAAAGGTAAAATATCAGATAAAACTTCTTCAATAAGACGGATAAAAATACTTAAATCTAAGCATTCATAAAACATATGTAAAATTGATTCTGGCTCATCTTTGCATACAGGACATAGATCATCTTCTACTTTATTTATTTTGAATAGTTTTGCTTTAGTCCATATAACATTATGAGCAATTTTAAAATCCAAATCTATCATCTTGGGTGTTTTATAAATTTTACTTATGTTATTCCATGTTTTTGGCCAGTCAACTTCCAAATTCGCTTCTTGCCAAAATTTTACACAAGCTGGTACTACATCTTTATTTTTAATTAGTATTTGATAGCAGAATTTGGAAGTTAACTGGTCAAAATCTACTTCATTTCCATCAAGTAAGGCTTTGTTAATACCAGGATGTACAATGAAGGAAGAGTTGTTAATTATTTCAAGCCAATTAGGTGGTACTGACATTTTGATGGATTCGTATGTTTTGATAATTTTTACAGAGTTAAAATCGTCATATTTCTCTTCAATCATATCAATAATAGAATGATCTTTAAGAAATCCAGGTATAACATAATATAAGATATCATAAAATTTTAAAATATCACATTTCATAAAATATTTATAATCTAAAATACAATTATTTTGATTTAAAAAAGCATTATTAAAGATGGGTTGGATAGCTACGTCATTTAAAGTGGTAGGTTCAGGTCTGATACCTTTACATAAGTTATCCCATGCTAATAGTAATGCTTTATAAAATGGAGTTAAAATATCTAAAAGCTTAAAATTATAATGAATTTTAAAAATATCCTTATCTAAGTCTAATGCACCATATGTATTTAAAAAATATGTCATAGTGTGTTTCCACAAACTATTAATATCAGGGTTAAAATATAGCTTAAGCCACTTTAAAATAAGTGATTGACCCTTTAACCTTATGTCAACTAGACCCATACCGCCATTTACTTTATTAGATGTCATCACATCATATCTGATAAGAGGTGGTTTATTATTCCATATAAACTTAGTAATAAGCGATTTAAGCTGATGCTGTATGGTGTCTGGCATAGGTATAATTGACATAGTGTAATTGAATTTTGACACAATAAGAGAGTTAATTACTGTTATTTTACCCATTAAAGTTAAATGTCGTTTTCTCCAAAAATTGAGAATATTTTTTGCACTATCTAGTTTACAATACCAGTTCTTATTAAGGCATTCATTAACATTATTTCCAAAATAAATACCTAGAATTAAAATTACATCATTTACTACATTTAATGGCAAGTTTATTTCTAATGGTAAATTTAGTGCTGATCCTATAGGCATTATTTTGGATTAAGCTACATTTATCTTGGCTCCTGACGCTTTACAATATTGATCTAAGGTGTCAAAAACTATGTTGACTGATTCAAGATCAGCAAGAGACAGGGTGGTGTCGTCCGCATGTTGGAATATTAGAGATTGGACTTCACTGTGCTTAATTTGTATGCCACGAGCCGGAGACTGCTTAATAAGTAAATTCAAAGGTTCAGATCCTAGAACATATAGCATAGCAGACAGAGGGCATCCTTGTCGTACTGATCGCCTAATTGGGAAATAAGGAGATAGGTGACCGTTCACTTTTACCGTACTCTTAATATCAGTATAAAGTATCTTTATCCATTTTCTAAAAACATCCCCAAAGCCGAAGTATTTCAGAACCTGTTGCAGGTATTCAAACGAGATTCTGTCAAAAGCCTTATCTCCGTCGATTTGGCAGATCCATCCATCTATGTCCTCTTTATTGGCATAATCAATTATGTCGCGAATACCTGCAACATTTTCTAAAATACTTCGACCGGGTACAGCACAACTCTGTTCAGGGGAGATAATAGTTTCTAAGACCGATCTAAGTCTGAAGGATAAAACTCGAGATAAAATCTTTAGATCACATTGCAAAAGGGAGATAGGTCTAAAATTTTTAAGATTTAATTTACTACCTTTATCTTTGTACACTAAAACTATTACTCCTTTTCTCATTGATCTGGTTAAAATACAATTCTTAAAAATATAATTTAAAACATCTAAATATAATGGAGCTAATTGGTCCCAAAAATGAATATAAAATTCGGCGGTTAGTCCGTCTAATCCAGGACTCTTACCTCGGTTCATGCTTTTAACAACTTTTTGCAGTTCTTGCATAGAAATGGGTAAATCACAGAATTCTTTGTCAGTTGTAGAAATTGTAGATGAAATGACACTACAAACATTTTTGATATCCTGGGGATTATCAGGGGATTCTGGGGTGTATAGCTTACCATAGAAGTCGCCACACTCGTAGATAATGTCATTCGTATGATTTAAAATATTACCCGAGGGATTAATTAACTCTTTGATTACATTTGAATTTTGGCGTTGCTTTTCTAATGACAGAAAGAAAGCAGTGTTTCTGTCGCTTTCAGTAGCATATCTGAACTTGCTTCTGATAATGGCACCATTACATAGATCGTCTTCATATTGCTTAAGTTCTATTTCTAGACTTTTTATAAGAGTTAAATCTTGTGATTTGGAGGTCGAAAGTCTCTTGTATTCCCTAGTAAGTTTATTTTGTAATGACCAGATTTTCTCACGCTCTAATTTTTTCAAGTTTTTTGAATATCTCTGTGCCAAGTTTTTAACTTTATATTTTAAATTGTCCCACCATGTTAGAATTTCTGAGGAATACAAGGGACTTTTTCTCTCTACCTTAATAAGGTTGGTAATCATTGCTGTAAAATCTTTATCACATAAAAGCTTATTATTAAAAATGTAGATACCTGGCCCTCTCTCACACTCACTAAAATCAACTAAAATAAAAACAGGATTATGATCTGAAATAAGAGTATGAGAGATGTAAACATTAAAAACATTAGAAATAAAGGATCTGGGAGTTAAAATATAATCAAGACGACTCCCTTTAAGGATTCCATTTACGTAACCTTTTCGGGTGAACTGTTTTTTGTCCGGGTATCTATATCTAAATATATCACAAAGATTGTTGTTCAGAATAAAATTCTTAAATTCCATACTGCTACGTTTACAAAAGTACATATCTGTTACTCTATCTAAATAGGGGTCTAATATTTCGTTAAAATCACCACAGACAAACGAAGATGGGGTTAGTAAGCAAGCCATGTCATTCAAAAAGGTAATACGTCTATCTGGGATATTGGGGGCATAAATGCTAAGAACGTTGAAGTCACAATTGTCAAGATTGAAGTCCACTCGAACTATTCTTCCATCTGTATCGTGGGAATTGTTCACTATGGAGTTTTTAAGATTGTTTCTACACAACACTGCTACGCCTCTACTATTATTTAGAAAATTGCTGTAGTAGATTGGTCCGTCCCAGTATTTTTTCGCTTGTGCAACGGACTTTTCATCCCAAAAGGTTTCTTGTAGGCACACGATATCACTATTGCTTTCCGTAATATAAGAAATAACTCTTTCCATCTTTTGGGGGTCTCTAAGACCATGAACATTCCATGTGGTTATCTTAACCATGATAATGAGTAAAAGAGTTAAATTAGGATAAGGGGACATAACCACTGATTGTTTTATAGTTCTATATAGTATATTGTTTAACGTTTAGACGGGGGATATATCACCGGGAATTGTGAATGCCTTTCCTGTGCCTTAGTGTTACTTCCGGTTTTAATTTGTTTTAACTGGGTAGGGGATGGGGGCTTCCGGGGAATGGGGACAGGTGTACGGGACAATTTGCCATCCTTTTTGTGAACTTGGAAACTTATACTTGACAAGTCTCCTATGTTTTCTATGACATCTGAGGTCATATCAGTTTGCTCCACTCGAGTAGATTCACTAGGTGATTGATTGTCGTTTTCGCTCATGCTCACATACAGTTCACTATCGATCCCTTCGTTATCATTTTCTTTCGGTTTTTTACTTTGAATAGTCTCACTATCTGAACTATGATCGCGTTTTAAAGTGTCAGTTGTGATTTGGTCACCTGAATTATCATCTTGATTATCGCTAGTATCATAAAATTGTTCAATTTCACATTCACACTGTGTTTCCACCTTCAAACATTTTCCACACTTTTTTTCCGTACACTTGAAAGCCATATGACCATATTTTTTGCATTTTCTGCATTGAATTTTCGGACAATCTTTCTTTTCGTGATCATCCATCAAACATTTAAAACAAACTTTTGATTGATTATTATGCTGTACTCTGAACTTTTGGGTACACTCTGGGATGTCGAAATTCATAACCCAAGGGAGGGACTATAACAGTGGGGGAAATTTGCATTTCACGTGCCTAGTTCCATCAGCAACGTTTGGATACTTCTTATAATAATGTCTGACAACTGGACCCACAATTTCAACTTCATAACTCTCTAACGTTCCAACAATTTTATCATCATCAACATGGGAGGGCAAATTGTATATAGAAACAACCATATAGGGTGTAAAGCTTATTTCAACTTCATAGTCAATTTCTCCAACTTTCAGACCTTCTTCACACAGTTTATTTGCATTTTCAATGCAATCAACAGTAACCTCTAGAATACTAGGATAACGAGGAACGCAGGCAAAGCATACCCCCTCCCCTAAATTATCTTCGACAGCTTGAATAAAATCTTCTATTCTAATCTTTTGGATATCAATAACATTTACCTTCACGGTACACTCCTTCCTGTAGCGTTTCGACATCTTCGTTGTCGTCGCCATTAATAATCCAGATGGATACCACCGCTATCCTATGCGGGGTAGAGGGTAGGATGTAGATATAGGGGCCCAAGGCCCCTACTGTTAACTGTATATACACAACAAACTATTTACAAATTTTCGAAACAGAACACATAAATTACTGAATCAAGAAAGTTTTGTCACGCTTCAGTTCACTTCAGAGCTCACGTCCATACGACCGTTCACTATGAAATCACAAGCCAGACCGAGTCTGGCGCCTTAGACCGCTCGGCCATCCTGACATACCGGTGCTAGGAGATTTATTCCAAGCGCACTATGACGTATTTACTTTGTCTTGTTTAAGTGATTGTTCCTGTCTATTGTAACGCAAATAGTTCTTTTCTCCTGCATTTCGCGAAAAAAGTGTCTGCCGCCAGAGTTCAGCACTCCTGCCGAAACCCGGGATCGAACCAGGGACCTTTAGATCTTCAGTCTAACGCTCTCCCAACTGAGCTATTTCGGCCGACATCAACTTTTACGAAATAAGGTAAGCCATCGGAGCACGAAATTTGATTAAGGGTTAGGAGTGGGTTTGAGTTAGGAATTGTAGATTGTAACATTACAATGAAGTAATGCTACGAAAGCACAGGCACAGGTATGTAGGCATAACCTCTAGTGAAAGAGTTGTTTGTGCAGTTAGTTTAAAACTAATCTAATGAAACAGGTATCCATAATCTTGAGAATCTGAAATATAAAGATAAAATACTGGTTCCTACAGGAACATTAATATTAAACTCAAACTTTATGTTTTGTTAAATGGAATTGTATAAATCACTATGCACTTTTACAGAAAACAGAAATTATGATAATGGGTTATATATATAATTATATAAAAATTAACATAATAGAGAATAGAGAATGTACTAAATCTAGGAAAGAAGGGGTAATCTACCATGGACTAAGATATCATTAAGGTTTTTATTTCGGGTATAGGCGATCACTAAATCATTTGTAAAAACAGTAGGGAATTTTTCTTGTAATTCTTTATAGAGGCGAATTATTATTCTTGGAACTTGACCAGATGTGCTGCTGTATTGAATAACAAAGGGTATAATTTGAAAGTCAACTTGTATATTCATTCCAAAGGGATGCATAGTTTGTAGTTTTGTAATCCAATAGTTTTCTCGAATTAATCGTATTTTCTTCGTATCAATACCGGGTTGTTCGTATATTTGTTCAATTGGAATTATCTTGAGATCTGCTAATTGGTGGTCAGGTTGATTAAAATGCTTCGAAATGGTTTTATTGATTTTCTTTAAATTTATATCAGATTTATGGTGGTTAAACCGCACCCTTAATGAATTCATTGTTTCACCAACATATTGTTGATGACATCTTGTACAAGAAATCAAGTATATTATATTGTTACTATTGCAGCTTAATTTTTCATTTACTTGAAAGACAGAATCTGTTCGTGTGTTTCGAAATGAATTAGTAGGTATGATGAATGGACAGGTTTGACAGCGAGGGTTATTACAAGGGTTAACTGAAGAATTTGGTAAGGGTAAATTGTTCGAATTGTTTTTAGCAGTGATTTCAGCAACTGTAGAGCTTTTGATGCCTCAAAAATCTCCGAGAGTAACCTCGTTCACGTAACTTTTTGAAAACGATAGAACACGCCTTCTCGAAGTCCTCATTGCGCGTACAAATTCGGTGAAATCTCAAGATTTGTGACTTAATAATTCCAGAAAAAGTATGTTTCGGGTGAAAGGATGATTTAAATAAAAGTTGGTGAGTGTCCGTTGGCTTGAAAAAAAACTTTTGTATCTAATTTATTGGTTTCATGAAAATTGGTATCTTTAAAAACTGTGGTATCTAGAAAATCAATTCGCATGTCGCTAATATTGGAAGTTAACTTTACAGAAGGGTGGTGGTTATTGAGAATATTAAAATATTCCCAAAATTCATCAATTGTATGAGTCCAAATTAAGAAAATATCATCGAGAAATCTTACATAAAAAATTGGTAATTTGGGGCAGAGAAGTGAAACTTCCCTTTCCCATTCTGCCATGAAAATGTTTGCGTAAGAAGGGGCAAAACGTTTTCCCATGGCAGTTCCAGAAGCCTGAAGATAGATTTTTTCATTAAAAGTAAAGTCATTTCGTTTCAAACAAATTTCTAATAGTTCAAGGATTTCTTTATCTGGTCTCTCAGGATCGGGCTTTCGCTCGAATGCCTGCTTTACAGCGCGTAATCCCGATTCATTGTCAATTTTAGTGTACATGCTTTGAACGTCTAAAGACACTAAAAGGGCATCAGCTGGGATCCTAAGTTGCTCTATCTTTTTAACAAAATCATTAGTATCTTTTATGTAGGCAGGATGTGCTGAAGCTAGTGGCAGTAAAAAATGATCAATATACTCTGATACTTTGTACGATTCGCTTGCACAATCCGAAATTATTGGGCGTCCTTTGGGAATTCTATTCGGTAAAAACCATTCAGATTCAGGATTTTTATGTATTTTCGGAAGAGTATACAAATGTCTCTGACGTGGTTCTTTTTCAGGTTTTAAATAATCAAATTGTTTTGGTTTAATGTAATTTTTATCAACTAAATCTTTTAAAATGTTCGTAATTAATTTTGAGGTTTCAATGAAAATTGGGCTCTGCAAAAGGGTATAATGTACAGGATTGCTTAATTGGGTTTCAGCTTCAAGAACATAATCTTGCCTATTCATAATAACGCAACAACTTCCCTTATCACTTTTCTTTATGACAATGGTCTTGTCATTCTTTAAGACGTTCAAAGCATTACGTTCCACGTGAGAAAGATTGTCTTTCTCGTTTACTATAGGCAAACGAGATATTTCATCGTTCATTTCTTGAAAAGAGTCCAAAATGTCTTTGTTCATGCAACTATCGGCCGGAGTAAATTTTGATTTTTCTACAAACTTGGCAATAGGACCACGAGAAGGTGTGTTTCTATAAAAGTAATTTAACTTTAGATTTCTTTGAAATCTTTTGGTGGCATCAACTAATGGTATATGTGAAGAAGCTTTCTTAGACGGTATGAATTTGAGTCCTTTATCTAAAAGTTTGTGTTCATTTGAAGTGAGGATTCTGGAGCTTAAGTTGATGACTGTTTTGCCTAGTTGAAGACCAATATTGGGACCCCCCGCTCCTAGTTTAAAGGTGCTGATGAGTCTGTGATGAAGTTCATCCAATGGTCGTAGATGGCTTTAGCTGTCATTGGTGTCCAGTGAATATCATCGCCTCTTACTTTGATGATAGTTTCTGCTGCAGGGATAACAGTGGTATTTGGTGGAGGATTGTCGGCAATCATGCTATTGAATTTCTCTAAATTTTTGCTGTCTATCTTATTCTTAAGGTTGAAGGTATGAGCTGTAGGTATGTGCGAAAGATACAGAAGAGAATTGGGAAATAAAGAGGTAGCTATGGAAATAAGATTCGTCATTTTTTTCTGGATTGTTTCTGCTGCTTCACTTCTGTTGTTGAGACCAACATGAAAGATGATATGGTCAGGATCAATGTTGTTGGATGGTCGATGAATTTGGTACTTTTTGAGGATCTGGATTAAATGGTCTATCTTGGCACCTGAATACGACTCAATTTGGGTGTTTGGCTTGATTTTGGTTCTGTCGATTCGGTTCAGATTAGATGACCCCAAAATTAAGACTGGTTTAGAAATAACTGGTAAAGTCCACGAGTCTTTGTTTTGGTTGGCGTGACGACTTGGTAGTGGTTTAGGATCATACTCTATTCTGCGGCGGGAAGGTTTAGAATTCTGTGAAGATGATTGTCGAGATGGAGATGGCGAAGAGGTTGAAAGAGGTGAAGTTGGTTGAGAAGAATGTTGTAGAGAAATACTGGTAGAAGGAATTGTCAGATTGGGAGATGAGGAGATAGATTTGGAAGAAGAACTACCAGAGGGAAGAGTGGACAGACTTGTGGTGGGTTTGGTAGACATAATAACAGAAGAAATGGTGGACGAAATAGTAGAAGTTATGGTAGGGATAGTAGAGGGGGGTATAGATGAAGTGCAAATGGGAACCGTAGACGACGAACTGGTTGAAGGAATCGAGGACAAACTGGTAGAAGAACTGGTAGATGCTTCGGACGACGAGTTGGTAAAGGGTAAGGAAGACGAAGTAGAAGAAGTCACACTAGTAATTGGGTTGGAAGAAAATGTAAAAGAAGGAGTTAAGGAGAAGCAATGATTTGTAGAGCTTGGTTGTTGAACAGATGAACTAGTGGAGGGTATGGAAGAATAAGGCAATGTCAAAGACATAAGAGGGACAGGTTGCGTTGATGAAGAAATCTTTGTAGTCTTTCTAGGTGTGCCCTGGACTGCGTCTGGAGAAGAGGATGAAGGGCGACGTTTACGACTAGGGGTTTGGTTGCCATTATTGGGGATACCATATCGGTTAGAAGTAGGAACTGTAATGGTGTCGGTAACCTCCATAGAATCATCAGGAATACCAATATTGCGAATAATCTCAGAATATCTTCTCAAAGTTTCGTCGGACAATTTTCGTCTGTAGGTAGTTTTGGCCCAATTGATTGCTTTAGAAGAGAATTCCTTAATGCGAGAATCAGAAAAAGAGCGAGACTTGATGGTATTGATTTTCTGGATAAGCATAGCGTCGTAGTGGTCTTTTAAGGAAGTGAGAATATTATTAGCCCAAGAATGATTTATGGTGTTGATAACTTTGGTAATAGTGTCGTTTCTCATAGCTGGTTTGATGAAGTAGTTAAGCTCCTTGACCTTATGATAAAAGTTTTTAGATGGACGACCTTGAAGCTGATATTTGATGACTGACAGATGGTGAAGGGCTTGCAAAACCTGGTAAAACATTCGTATAATTGGTGCCTCTGCACTCTGGCTGACTCGATGCTGTGAATTTGGGGGATATTGCCGATTCCAGTTTTGTTGAGAGTTCTGGTGCCATTGCTGATTATTATTTCTAGGGTGATTCCAATTTTGCTGCGTGTTATGAGGCCTGTTATACTGAGGAGCGGGGGGATAAGGATTCCAATGAGGGCGATAATAATAGGGAGGGGGAGCAGGAGGATAAGCGTTATTAGACCTAGGGTAGTGCCTATTACCTAAATGACGGGTATTCCTAGACATGGTAGATTATGAATATATCGTAATAAGACGTAAGAATATATATAAAGATATTTATTACATAAATGAAAGTTCACTTATGTATATAACAAGTATAAAAAAACGTAAAACTTACAAAAGGTAATCCAAAAAATACAAAAAATAATCCAAATGAAGGTAACACAAAAAAACAATGAAAAAGGGTAGTAGGTTAAAGTAGGGAGGGAGTGGCGCTCAATCTCGCCCTACCAAAATCGGAGTTTACTAACAGGTTGGTTCGAGACTTGGAGACTTGGAGGGGGGAAACGAGTGAGAGGTTAATTAAAAGAAATGACTGAAATAGTATGAACGAGAATATTCATATTCATTTTCAAAATTAAACAAACAAAACATGTCATACCTTTGAAACATTCGTTATGTCTGTCTTAGAAGTATAGAACTTAATGTGGACGGGACTTTATGTACAACATTTTATATCAGAATGCGAGTACAGCTACTCAAAAAATATAGCCCACCCTATCGTTGAGTTAGGGTTAGGGTTAGGGTTAATCCACTGAAGTACATTGAAGAAGACAATGCTGAGTTTTTTCAGATTTGAATATTCACGAGGGGCAGAAAGCAAAAATACATTTCGACGAGGATGGGATTCGAACCCACGCGGGGAGACCCCAATGGATTAGCAGTCCATCGCCTTAACCACTCGGCCACCTCGTCACATGCGCTCGTGTTTTGGAACGCTTCTTGTTTCCGAGCGTTTCGATAAAATATCATTCGTTTCTTTATGAAAAAGTGTCTGCCGCCAGAGTTCAGCACTCCTGCCGAAACCCGGGATCGAACCAGGGACCTTTAGATCTTCAGTCTAACGCTCTTTTTTTTTTTTTTATCTTGTAAATATTTATTAAACATTGGTTATCATAATATACAATACAAAATATTAGAATAATATTACATACTTATATCACAGTTATCATAATCATTAAAACAAAAAAAAATTATATAACACTATCACAGATAAATTTGCATAATGGAGTTAAAAAATTAAAACATTAATTCATATGAAAATACATATGTATAATTATCTTCAAAAGTTATACCGTTATAAAAAGTTAAAGGTGAGTTATGTCGTCTGCTAAAAAGGGTACATAACTCTTGAATAAAACAAGAACATATAAAATATATAAAAAGTTAAAAAATTAATTAAATTCGATACCAATAGTATTATCAAGTTGTATATTTATAAAAAACGAAGGCAAAATAAACTTTTGTATAAAAACATGTCTTTTGTACAGGGGTTTAATATATAAAAGAGATTGTCCTAAAATATGTTTGTAAAGTTTAACTAGATCGACATTACTGTTTGGATTGTCAATGCAGGCGTTTCTTCTAATATAGATGGTTTGTCTAGCACAAGATAAAATAAGATTTAAAAGTTCGTTTGGTTGTGATTTGTTAAAAGTTTGCAATCCAAATAACATAAAACATATAAAATCATCATGTGAAAAATTAAAAGGAAGAATATCACTTAACATTTGTTTTAACAAAACTATAAAAATACTTAAGTCGAGACACTCAATAAAAATATGTACATTTGTTTCTTCCCCGTCTCCACAAACCGGGCACAAATTATCCTCGACCTTCCCAATTCTATGGAGCTTAACCTTATTCCATAATACATTATGTGCTATCCTGTAGTCGAGTTCAACAAATTTTGGTGCCTTATATATCTTATGAATATTATTCCATATGACTGGCCAGTTCAACTCTAGGTTCTGCTCATTCCAAAATTCCATGCCTGCTGGTTCAGTTTTATTTAATTCCAATAATATTTTATAGCAAAACCTAGAGGTGAACTGGTCATGTGATATGGAATTACCATTAATTAAAAACAGGTAGGGTCCAGGATCAACTAAAAAAGATGTATTATTTATAATATATAACCATTTTGGAGGGGTTGAAGCCTTAATGTGTTTAAAAGTCTTAATAATTCTATCTGTATTGCAATCAGGGTGCGTTTCTTCGATAATGTCTATAATTGAGTGATTCTTAAGAAAACCTGGCTTAACATAATATAAAATATCGTAAAAGGTACACATTTCACATTCAATAAAAATTTTATAAGCTAAGACTTTGTTGTTGTTAGAAAGTAAAATATTATTAAAAAGGGGTTGTATTGAAATATCGTTTAAAATCTTAGGCTCAGGCCTAATACCATTACAAATACTATTAAAAGCTAAAAGAAAATGTTTATAAAAGGGAGGTAACATATTTAAAAGATTAAAATTATAGTGAATCTTAAAAATATCCTTATCTAAATGCAAACTACCGTATGAATTAAAAAAGTATGACATAAAATATTTAAAAATATGCTCTTTTAATGGGTTAAAAAATGGTTTTATCCATTTTAGGAGTAGCGACTGTTGTTTAAGCTTTATGTCTACCATTCCCATGCCTCCATTTTCTCTACTGCTTGTGATAACGTTATATCTTATAAGTGGTGGCTTATTTTTCCATAAAAATTTCGTTATCATAGACTTTAGTTTATCATGTATATTTTCAGGCATGGGAATGATAGACATAGTGTAGTAGAATTTTGACATTAAGAGAGTATTTATAACTGTGACCTTTCCTCTTAATGTCAAATTTCTCCTACACCATAAGTTAAGAATAGTTTGAACCTTGTTAAGTTTAGTAAGCCAGTTCTGATTTTCACATTCAATAAGATTGTTGCCGAAATAAATTCCTAAAATTAAAATAAAATCATAAACAAGGGTAAGGGGAAGATTAAAATTAATAGTTTTGTTTCTGGCAGCACCTATAGGCATTATCTTAGATTTATTAATATTTATTTTCGCCCCTGATGCAATACAATAAGGCTCCATGGCTTTGAATGCTAACTCAATAGAATTTTCGTCGGCCAGAGTCAAGGTTGTGTCGTCTGCATGTTGGTATATCAGTGATGTCATATCAGTATTTTTTATAGGTATGCCTCTAGCTGGTGACTGTTTAATTAAAAGATTTAATGGTTCGGCGCACATGATATACAACATAGCAGACAACGGACAACCTTGGCGTACTGACCGACTTATAGTAAAATAGGGCGACAGGTGACCGTTAACCTTAACTGTACTAACTATATTGGTATATAAAATTTTAATCCATTGGCAATAAATAGGGCCAAATCCGAAGTATTTTAGGATGGATTCTAGGTATCCGAAACTCAAACGGTCGAAAGCCTTTTCCGCATCAATTTGGCATACCCATGCTTCGATATCTTCTTTATTTACATAATCGATTAAGTCTCGGATACCCATGACATTCTCTAAAATACTTCGTCCTGGCATACAACTTTGTTCCTTAGAAATAATAGAAGGTAAAACACTTTTTAATCTGGCGGCTAAAACTCTACATAAAATCTTTAAATCTGCATTTAACAATGAAATAGGTCTAAAATTCTTTAAAAGGGTTTTATCACCCTTGTCTTTATATATTTATTTATTTATTTATTTATTTATTTACGTCTCACCAATTTGTACAATATTAAAACATAATACATCACATACTTAAAACAAAATTGCACAAATAGCCATTCCATAACGGAATTATGAGAGACGGTTAAAACATCACCATATCACAGTAATAAAAGAAAATTAATTAACGCTAAAACATAAATTGACTTAAAAATAATAAAAAAATAAATAAAATATTTAACTAGAAATATACAAACACTGTTTTCTTAAATTAAGAATATCATAGCAGGCTTTGGCGCTTTTCTTCACAACTTTACTATCAGACAGAATAATAGACATTTTATCAAGATCAGGTAATAAATTAAAATTTGCGTAAATACTACTAATAAACTGAAATAGTTTCGAGCGTATATGCTCATATAAAGGACAATAAAGGAGACAATGTTGCTCATCTTCAATATGTGTTTTACATTTAAAACAGAATCGGTTTTCTAAAACCAGACCTTCATACCTGCCAGTTTCAATTTTAAGTGGGGCTACGCCAATTCTAAATTTAGCGAGGGCACTTCTGCGGGCTGGGGTTATATTACACAAAACATATGGTTCCACTCCATACTCGTTCTTAAATTGTCTGTAAGTACGTAGCTTATTTCGCCCACTCCCACGTTTTGCATTATTACGTTGGAGATCATTGTTCCATCTTTCAAAATATCTAAAGGCATTACATTCAAATATATCATATACTAAAGATGCATAGTTTAACAAACGACCTTCTGATAACTCTTTACTAACTATTTCCCACATACCTATTTCATTTAAATATTTCTTAATTCTGTTCGGCCAGTTGTTATACTTAGAGGGCTTGGCATCCGCCCATTTAAAAATCCTATTACTGATATAATCATTGGACATATTTTGTAATCTACAATACTGCCTTACTACAACAGACCATTGTCTAATGTGAATTGGTACCCAACCCATATCTCCATTAACGGCTGTGTTAGGAGCATATTTGCCTACACCTAGGAAATATCTACATGCTCTATGTTGAACTGCTCCTATACAACTAAATTCTTTATCCCCCCAAATAGCTGCACCATAGCTTATTACTGGATATACTAGGCTGTCATACAGCTTAGTAAAAGTACTGTATGGTAAACCCCCGAAACCTTTTGTCTTAGCTATTAGTAAACCCAGAGCTCTTGAGGCCGCCTTAGAAACATGTTGCGCCATCTTATTATAGTCTAAAAATTCTGTTAACAGCATACCAAGATATATATAACTATCTACTATCTCTAAATTGGCATTACCACATGAGAATGCATGACATGTTTTTAACATAGAAGGGGTGCGGAAGTGAATGATTTTTGATTTACTTATATTGATTAACATATCATTATTGTCGCAAAATTATTGATTCGAATCGCCCAAACTTATATTTATGGCTCGCCCAAACTTATATTTATGGCTCGCCCAAACTTATGTATTTGGCTCGCCCAAACTTGTAGATATGTTTATCATGTAATAAAATTATTGTCTATTATAGTCTCTTGATGTTCGCGTTGGTTTGTCATGTGAGTGTATGTGAGTATGTGTTAGTATGCGTGTGCATGAGAGTCCGTGTAAAGCGTGATAGTATGATTATATAAGGTTGTATGTGACAATATTGGTTACTCGACAATTGGTTTCGTTGTTCGACGGTCGTCCTATGCTGGGTGTCTTAGGATGGAAATAGTTGATGCTCCTAGGTGATGGGTATCTTCACTGGAAAATGCTTCTAGGCATATTTGGTTGTGTTGTTAAAATGCTTCTAGGTGATAGGCATATTTGAATAATGGTTATGGTTTTATATTAAGAATGAGAATGAATGAGTACTCGCGTAAGTAAACTAGAATTATTTTATGTGCTTTGAAACTTGTGTATGTTTCATGTGCAGGTAAATTGTGTATTAATATTGTTTCATTGATGGTATCGGTTGTAAATTATTATGCAATCTTGAGTGATGGCCAGTGTCTAATGTATTTGTAATATGAATTTAAATGTATTAATCTATTGTAGATGACAAAACTGGCGTAGATATATGATGTCTGTAAATATGCTGTAGATATTACTGGTCTTGAATTTCGACACGTGTTCAACTTTAATGGGAGGGTGCTAATAATTGGAAGGTTAATATACCTATTTATTACAAGGACGAGACATTAAGTTGTCCAGAGGAAATAATAAATCGTAATTATGGAAATAGTGCTAGAACTTCACGTGTGTGCGAACTTTTATGTGATCACTGGAGAGATTTAAATTGACTGTGATTTGTTAATTACCACATTATGTTTATTGTATATTTGTTATATATAAATATGTTAATTATTATCTTGTTTTACTTTTGAGAAGGGAAAATTAGGATCCGCTCGTCCGTCTTGTGACATTTGGTGTCAGAAGTAGTTTCCTCATTCTCTTAAGCAAAGCAAAGATAATTGGTATACCGGTATTTAGATATATGTTAAAATTTAAAATCGTACGATATGTAATTTTTTTTTGGGGTTGGGTATTTAAGTATTGAGTATGAGAGTGTTTGTTAGTTTTTAGCCTGTTTTATGATTCTGATTTGTTAGAATAAGTTAGTTATTTGTTTAATATTTGAGTTATCAATATGGATATTGAAAGGTTATTAAAGTTAGGTAAGGAGTTGGGTTTAGAAGGTGAAAATTTGAAACAGTTTGTAGATGAGGAAACGGCACATGAACGTATGGAGAAGGTTCGGGAGCGTGAGGAGAGAGTACGAGAGAGGGAGGATAAGTTGTTAGAAAGGCAAAGTAGAATGGAAGAGTTAACTGTGAAAGAAGGTATTGTAAATAAAGAGATTGAGTTAGAAACCCTCCGTCATACGACGTTAGAACATAGCTCGGATGCAATACGCGGCGGTTACTTCAATACAACGTGTAAATCGTCCGCTCGAAGACCGAAATTACCGGCATTTAATGAACGTAAGGATCGCATTGACGCATATTTACAAAGGTTTGAACGTTATGCTATATCTGAAGAATGGGTAAGAACTGACTGGGCAGTTAATCTCAGTGCTTTATTGACAGGTAAAGGTTTGGATGTGTTCGCAACCTTATCATCTGAAGACAGCTTGAACTACGATGTACTTAAAGAGGCCTTATTGAAGAGGTACGAATTAACAGAAGACGGATTTCGAAAAATGTTCAGAAATGCAAAACCAGAGACCGGTGAGTTGTCTGGCCCTTTCTTTGTGAGATTAGAGAGTTATCTCGATCGTTGGATCGAATTGTCAGATTCGGCGCAAACATTTGAAAGTTTAAAAGACTTACTACTTCGGGAACAATATATGCAGTCTTGCCCTAAAGACCTTGCATTATTTCTTAAGGAAAATAACCCTATAAATGTAAAAGAACTCGCAGAATTGGCTGATCGGTATATTCAGGCCCATGGTAATCAATATGTTCGGGCTAAAAATTCAAATTTTGGTACAACAAATAGATATCTCTCAAGTAATTTTTCAAGTTTGAATTCTTTTCAGAGAACCTGTTATTTCTGTAAAAGTCCCTCGCATCAAGTTCGAGATTGTACTCGGTTATTGTCTTTACGCAACGAGGTTGACGAAGAGCCAAATTCACAAAATACAGGTAGCAAATATGGTCGGACATCAGAGTATCAGAAATCAGGTAAATCCGTTGGCCGTTCATCAAGTCGTATTGAGAGGCATCGTCAAGGAAATAACAGTTATCAGAATGGGCATTCATGTTTTACAAGAACAGATACTCCTACTGAATTGGATAATGTCCCTTCCTTAAGTGCGTCATGTAGGAAAGACTCGGTAGACACTAGTTCATTACCAATTACGGATGGGCTAATTGGAGATGTCAAAGTATCTGTATTAAGAGATACGGGTTGCTCCACCGTTGTTGTAAGAAATTCTTTAGTTATTTCAGACGAGTACACAGGTGATTATCAAAAGTGTATTTTGATAGATGGAAGTGTTAAATCTGTTCCTGTAGCCTGTTTAGATGTTAATACGCCTTATTTTCAAGGTAGAGTCACGGCTTTATGTATGGAAAACCCAGTTTGTGATGTAATAATTGGTAATATTGAAAATGCTCGAAAACCATTTGATCCTGATTTAAATTGGAACGTTAAGTTAGATACAGAAGAGTGTGAAGAATCCAAAATAGAAACTGGTAATTATGTAGAAACGAGAGCTCAAATAAAAAGTAAAAATAAAGTATTCAAAGGTATAAATGTTCCGAAAGCTATAGATTCAGTAAGTTCACATGATATTCAATTAGGACAAGAAAATGACGAATCGCTAAGTAAAGTACGCGAGAAAACAAATTCTGGCGAAGAAAAGGTAAGTGGTAAGAATACGGTTTGTTTTCGTAAACAGAATGGTATTATTTATCGTATATTTAGGTCACCTCAACTAAATTATGGTCAAGATTGTAAACAACTAGTGGTTCCACAACAATATCGGGAAAAGGTGTTAAAAATTGCTCATGAGTCAATTTTTGGAGGTCACATGGCTGTTAAGAAGACAACTGATCGTATATTAACGGCGTTTTATTGGCCAGGATTAAAAGGAGATGTTGAACGTTACTGCCGATCCTGTGATATTTGTCAACGGACTTTTCCGAAAGGTAAAATATCGAAAGTTCCTCTAGGGGGTATGCCTTTAATTGACGTCCCTTTTCGAAGAATCGCTATAGATCTAGTTGGTCCCATACATCCAATAACGGAGAAAGGTAATAGATATATATTGACTGTTGTCGATTATGCTACTAGATACCCAGAAGCAATAGCGTTACCCCGAATAGAAACTGATAGGATAGCGGAGGCATTAGTGGATATATTTTCAAGAATGGGTATACCGGAAGAAGTACTTTCAGATCGAGGTGCTCAGTTTACTTCAGAATTAATGAAAGAGGTTAGTAGGTTATTGTCTATTCGCCAACTTGTAACCACACCGTATCACCCTGCTTGTAATGGGTTAGTTGAACGTTTTAACGGGACTTTGAAATCAATGTTACGGAAAATGTGCGCAGAGAAGCCTAAGGATTGGGATCGTTATTTGTCTCCTCTTTTATTTGCATATAGAGAAGCTACGCAAGAGAGCTTAGGATTTAGTCCGTTCGAGTTATTATATGGACGAAGTTTAAGGGGGCCTATGCAAATTTTACAGGAGTTATGGACCGGTGAGTCTACTCCAATGGAAGTTAAAACTACATATCAGTATGTGGTAGATTTAAAGGATCGTTTACAAGATACATGTCGACTTGCTATAGATGAGTTAAAGAAGTCTTCTAAACGTTATAAGATATATTATGACAAGAAAAGTAAATTAAAAAAATTGAAAGTAGATGATTATGCACTCGTTATGTTACCAACCGACAATAATAAATTGCTTATGCAATGGAAAGGTCCCTATAAAATAGTAGAGACACTTGGTAAATATGACTACAGATTAAATGTCAATGGTAAAATTAAAACATTTCATGCTAATTTATTGAAACCTTACATTAAAAGGAAGCCTGTTGCTGCTGTTGCTTCTGCTAGTGTCATCTGCGATGATAATTTGTCTCCGATGGATGAAAGTGAATTGATTTTGCCTCCAATTAAAGGGAAAGAGACTATCGAAGACGTGAGTGTCGACTCTAATTTGCCTTCTTCGAAATTAGCTGAGGTAAGAAATCTACTAAATGATTTTTCAGATGTGTTCACTGATTTACCAGGAATTACAAATTTGGGTGAACATTCCATATCGTTAACTACCACAGATCCTGTTAAATTACGTCCATATCCACTTCCGTTTGCAATGAAAGAAGTAGTAAATGAAGAAGTGAAAGCGATGTTGAAGATGGGGATTATTGAAGAATCTAATTCACCTTATTCGTCGCCAATAGTTTTAGTTAAGAAACCAGATGGTTCCAATAGATTCTGTATTGATTTCCGCAGATTAAATCAAGTTACTATGTTTGATGCTGAGCCTATTCCAAAATCAGGTGAGATTTTTCATCAACTAGTAGATTCAAAGTATTTGTCTAAATTTGACCTTACAAAAGGTTATTGGCAGTTGCCCATGTCCGAGGAATCAAAACGGTGCACAGCGTTTTCTACTCCAATGGGATTATTTCAGTTCAAGATGATGCCATTCGGACTAGTGTGCGCACCAGCTTCATTTTCAAGAGTAATGCGCAAACTTTTAAGGGGTTTAAAAGGAGCTGAAAATTACATGGATGATATCATTGTTTTTAGCAAGACTTGGGAGGAACATTTAACAATTTTAAAGGAATTATTCAAAAGACTGAGAAAGGCTAACTTGACTGCGCGTCCATCTAAATGTGTTATTGCTTTTCAGGAATTGGATTATTTAGGTCATTTTGTAGGTAATGGTGTAATTAAACCTCAAAGTAAAAAGATTGAAAATATTTTGAATGCTAGTCCACCAAGTAATAAAAAAGAGTTACGAAGTTTTCTTGGTCTCGCAGGTTATTACAGGAAATTTGTGCCAAATTTTGCTAGTATTGTTGCGCCATTAACGGATTGTACAAGACGAGGTACACCTAATAGATTTATACTTGGAGAAAGTCAGTTAAAGTCATTTAATGCTTTAAATTTATATATTAAAATTATTGATTCGAATCGCCCAAACTTATATTTATGGCTCGCCCAAACTTATATTTATGGCTCGCCCAAACTTATGTATTTGGCTCGCCCAAACTTGTAGATATGTTTATCATGTAATAAAATTATTGTCTATTATAGTCTCTTGATGTTCGCGTTGGTTTGTCATGTGAGTGTATGTGAGTATGTGTTAGTATGCGTGTGCATGAGAGTCCGTGTAAAGCGTGATAGTATGATTATATAAGGTTGTATGTGACAATATTGGTTACTCGACAATTGGTTTCGTTGTTCGACGGTCGTCCTATGCTGGGTGTCTTAGGATGGAAATAGTTGATGCTCCTAGGTGATGGGTATCTTCACTGGAAAATGCTTCTAGGCATATTTGGTTGTGTTGTTAAAATGCTTCTAGGTGATAGGCATATTTGAATAATGGTTATGGTTTTATATTAAGAATGAGAATGAATGAGTACTCGCGTAAGTAAACTAGAATTATTTTATGTGCTTTGAAACTTGTGTATGTTTCATGTGCAGGTAAATTGTGTATTAATATTGTTTCATTGATGGTATCGGTTGTAAATTATTATGCAATCTTGAGTGATGGCCAGTGTCTAATGTATTTGTAATATGAATTTAAATGTATTAATCTATTGTAGATGACAAAACTGGCGTAGATATATGATGTCTGTAAATATGCTGTAGATATTACTGGTCTTGAATTTCGACACGTGTTCAACTTTAATGGGAGGGTGCTAATAATTGGAAGGTTAATATACCTATTTATTACAAGGACGAGACATTAAGTTGTCCAGAGGAAATAATAAATCGTAATTATGGAAATAGTGCTAGAACTTCACGTGTGTGCGAACTTTTATGTGATCACTGGAGAGATTTAAATTGACTGTGATTTGTTAATTACCACATTATGTTTATTGTATATTTGTTATATATAAATATGTTAATTATTATCTTGTTTTACTTTTGAGAAGGGAAAATTAGGATCCGCTCGTCCGTCTTGTGACAATTATTGTCAGACCATTTGCTTAGAGCATCTAATAGTAGTTGCAGATCATTTTCGTTTTCTGCTAATAAGACTAAATCATCTGCGTATAACAAAATACAAAGTTTTTCACCATCAATATCAATACCTACTCCCAGAGCATTCAAAATTTCAACAATATCATTAATATACATATTAAACAGAAGGGGAGATAATATACAGCCCTGTTTAAGACCACATCTAATCTCAAACCAATCCGTAGTGACACCGTTTAATCGGACACAGCTTTTAACCATGTTATATATTGATCTTAGGGCACTAAGGATTCGACCATTAATTCCACATGATTGCAATTTGTAGAAGAGGATATTTCTCGAGGCTCTGTCGTAGGCCTGTTTAAAATCTATAAATGCGGCATATGTGGGCAATTTCGTTTTCTTTCTAGTTTCTACAATAGTGGTCAGGGACAAGATGTGATCGATGGTGTTCCGAGCCTTACGGAAACCATTTTGGTTATCGTAAACATAGTTAATTTCATTTACATATTTTGTTAAACGTTCGTTCAGAATAGAACAATACAACTTATAAGTTGATGGTGCAAGTGTAATACCTCTGTATCCAAGTGGCTCGCGTGGGTCCTTTGTTGAGGCTTTTGGAATGGGATTTATAATCCCAAGCTTCCAAATATTAGGAACTGAACTGTTTTTAAAACAAACGTTAAATAGATTTAACAACACACTGGTGACAGAGGAGTTCTTTAACACTTCAACTGGTATCTCGTCGTAACCTGCAGCTTTGCCCATTTTCGCCTTATTTAGTGCAAACACTACTTCAGAGAGAGTTATGTCCGAGTTCAATAATTCACAAGATGTATTGTCGCCGTGTGCTGGTAAGTCATGTACATAAGCTGGCTGCTCACCTGACAACTGTTTATTACACGGGTTTAACAACCCCTTGAAGTCATCTTTCCATTTCTCTAGTACATCATTGAGATCCTGGCTGACCCCGCCGTTTGATTTTACTATTTCCATGGGTATATTAAAACGTTTTGTCCCAACTCCAGTTTTTCCGATGCCTCTCCAAAAATCGGAGGAATTTGTAAGTGTCATTTCCTCTATATCTGATTGTAATGACTTCCAAAACTTTCTTTTACACTTTTGCACTTCTCTATCAAATATTTTTCGTTTCGTTTTATAATCTGTCCACAAATTAGAAGTGCGATTTCGTTTACTTTTAAGCCACAGTTTTTCAGCAGCACACAGTTCATTCCAACGTTCCCCCAGGTTATCATTCCACCATGGTTTCTGTCTTCGTCGTCTTTTATTATCACTAGTTGTCAATAGAATTGTTTTAGGGGATAGTTTCAAGTCCATTTCACCTCGTATTATTGTAACGAATTCAGAGTACCTATCATCGAGAGCTTTTTGGTTCATCGAATTTAGTTCCAATTCACGTATCTTTTCTGAAAGCATTTTCAAATCTTCGTTGTGGTTTGCAAATTCAGTGTTAACATCTTTTAAATTATATTTAGTCTTGTAAACTTTGGTATTGTTCGTGTCATTCTTACTAGTAACTTTCACATTCATATTCCAAGAAATAAGAGAATGGTCTGGAATCTTTGCACTAGAGTCCAAGAGGTCCTCACATCTTGAATGTTGAATCAGCTCAGAAGATTTCCATACGTAGAAATTTGAAAATTGAGACAGATTTTCATATGGCATAATTGCGTAGTCAACAACAGAACGTCCGATATTAGATATATAGGTGAACTCATTATTAACATTGTTTCTCCCATTTAGCATACAGCAGTTCACATTAATCATAAAATCACACAATTTATCTCCATATTTGTTTGATTTAAAATCGACAACATCCCTATTAGGTAAAGAATCAACTCCAGCAATGAAATCATCGTTACTTCCGCATCTCGCATTAAAATCCCCGCAAATGAAAAAAGGGCCAACATCTTGATAGATATAAACTTGAGATAGTAAAGTATCAAAGAACTCATCATCATCTATTTGTCTAGATGAGTTTTCTGGTGGCAAATAAGCTACGCACACTAAAAACTGAAAGTCTCCACACTTCTGTTTAAATTTCACCCACAGAATTCCTTCAAAGTCAGTGTTTTCAGTCGTAACCTCAAACTCAGTTCCTATAATCGTTTTGTATAATATTCCAACACCACCTGACCCAACCTTTGCATTTTTATGAAGGTTAGATCTATTGTGACCTATCCAATTAAATCCACTAAGATCTATCACATTCTGACCTGTAAGATGAGTTTCGCCAATTCCTAAAATATCCAGGTCTAAAAACTTTGCACATCCTGAACGTAGTATATGATTACTTGATAAAATGTCTGAATTCCACCCTCTGACGTTCCAAAACCCGCATTTCACCTATTGCCGCATTCCATTATCGAATCGATTTGTAACTATGGGCTGAAAATTTCGAACATTGGCATTGCGTGTCGGTTGGCTGTACCGATAAACTTCTGTATTGGACGGGTTTCTGGTGTCAGAATGGCCACTTCTAAAGTTCACTTCAGTCCCAATGGGTGGTGGATTTCTAGTTATAATCCTTCCCCTACTCACTGTTAAACTTTCACTCTTGCCGATCGCTTTCACTAAAGTCATCATATTTGTGTCATTTAATCGTTGCTCGTATGGTACATCGTGTTGTATAAAAACATTGAAATACTGCCTAGAGTTTATTAATTTCCTTTTATTTTTCATCACTGTCATTTTTTGTTCGACACTTTCCAAAGTAGCAATCACAACACCAGGTTTGTCGCTTCTAGATTTTTTTCGATCAACTCGAACAAGTTTAACATCATTAAGTTGCAATCCGTCGAGTATTAACCTATTAACTTTGTTCAATGTCTGATCACCAGTCTCATTATCACTCACCCAAAGATTTCGTATTACAATATTTTGACTTCTGCTCACATATTCACCTGAGTTTTCAATTCTCCTTTGTGTTTCCTTAACCTCGATTTGTATCGATTTTAGTTCACTGTCCACTTCTGAACGCAATGAGTTAATTTCACTTTTTACCCTACTTTCTATTTTCCCATCCAAAACTTCAATAATCTTTTTTGAAATTTTGTCTTCAATAGAATTCTCAAGATGTACCATTTGAGATGTCAAACGACTACACATATCTGTCATATTTTTGGACAATGTCGCTACCATTATTGTAAGATTTCTGATATCGTCTGCTCCATCTATGGACCTGCCACCTTCTTCTATTGTCTCACACAAACTTTCACTCTCCGCTCTGGGCTTTTTATCATTAGCACCATGACTTGGGAAGGGGCTTGTGTCATCTTTTTTCCTTTTCTGTCGCTGCAAATGTTCATTGTTTGGGGTAGATGTGTTGACATATTTTGGTACATTGTGATCAGCCGCCATGACATTCAGGACGTACAATTCCGATTCAGATATATCTTCATTTTGATCGTGATCCATTTAAAAGCAGTTAAAAATAACTTTACCTTCTCGGTGTATAGTTCGTCCTTATATACTGTGTTAAAATAATTAAAAAAAATCACTGGATTTCACTAAAAACAACTAAAATAAATTAAAATTTCACAGAGCGAAAATTTTGCGACCGGTCACTTTTCACGCATGCGCTCTATATATTAAAACAATTACACCTCTTCTCATGGAGCGTGATAAAGTAAAAGAATTAAAAATATGATTTAAAACATTTAAATATATAGATGATAAAAGATCCCAAAAATGTAAATAAAATTCAGCTGTAAGTCCATCCAGGCCTGGACTCTTGTTTTTTGACATGGTCTTGATGGCGATAGACAGTTCGGACAATGTAATTTCTGTGTCACAGTGCTCTCTCTCCGTTGTAGTTATAGTATTTGTGAGGACACTACAAACGTTATTAATAGCGTCAAAATCGTCTGCTCTTTCTTTTGTGTATAACTGAGAGTAAAACTCGCCGCATTCGTATACTATATCACGTGTGTTTTTAATTACATTGCCCGAACTGTCCGTAAGTTGCTTAATACAATTAGAGTTCTGTCTTTGTTTTTCTAAATTTAAAAAATATGATGTACACCTGTCGCCCTCTGTAGCGTCTAATGATTTGCTACGTAATATGGCACCACGACATGATTCCTCGTCCATTACTGAAAGTTGAGATTCTAAAGTCTTAATTAATGTTAAATCATGCGTGGTGTCTAGAGATAGTCTCCTATACTCCTTGGCGAGATCAGTCTGGAGGGACCAAAATTTTTTCTTTTCTTTCTGTTTTTTACTTTTGGAATATACTTGCGCCAAGTTCTTAATTTTGTATTTTAGATTGTCCCACCAGACTAAAATCTCCGTAGAGTATAGGGGACTATCTCTTTCTTTCTTAATTAAATCAGTAATTAAAGTAGTAAAATTATTATCCTTTAAAAGTGTATTATTAAAAATGTATAGACCGGGACCTTTTTCACATTTATTAAAATCGATTAAAATACTAACTGGGCTATGATCTGATAAAGAAGAATATGTGATAAAACAGTTAAAAACATGGTGAATAAAACTCTGGGGTATAAAGATAAAATCAATGCGACTGGTCTTAAGAACATTATTAACGATGCTCTTACGAGTGAATTGCCTTTTATCGGGGTGTCTACTCCTAAAAATATCACATAAATTGTGTTCATTGCAGTGCGTTCGATTCTTCGAACGCACTGCATTGTTTTGCAAATGACTTTTTTTTTTTTTGTCTACTTCTGGTCACGCTAATTCGGTATGAAGGGAACATATCACACAATATCTCAAATTATCAACTACTAAATCTAACTGCACGGTGTTACGCGAATGTAAAATGGTGCTTTTTTGTTTAACCGGAAATGACGTATGACAGAAAAACCCATTTTAAGTTTTTTACCATTTTCACCATTGTTTTTCAACCGATTTTGATCGGAGTTTCTTTGTTACATTCGCTAATCGAGTGTCCACAAGATAGGTGTTTAAAATCATCCACTTTGAAAACTTTGTCGCTGACTTTTGGAGCACCTTTTTTGACCATTTTTTCAACTTTTTCAATTTTATTTTCATCGACCTAAAAACTCGCATATGCATAGACCTTTTGATTGCAAACAATTAGCAATTTTCAAAATTTCCATATCACTTCCGGTTTTGACGTCATTCGCCCTCAAAGTTGAAATTTCAACTTCCGGAATTTTGAAGATATTCGAAAAATTCTTTTTGCAGTATGTTTGTTATGTAGACACAAAAGTATACAAATCATAAAATTTGACCCGGATGTAACAGATCAGTCGCCATCTTGAAATGGTATATTTTCATAAAACGCAAAATGGGGCCTCAGGGTGTTATGGAATTTGCATTATTTTTTATGTCTATGCAATCTACAGTCGACTGCGACCAAAACATGGGAAGCCGATTTTTGATTTTCAATTCTGAACTTTTCTTATTTCCGGTTAAAATAAATCAATAATTGTCAAAACTTTCAAGGCCCATATTTTGTGACCTTGACCTTTTGTGACTTAGTGACCTGTACACAAGTTATTGCCGTTGATTAGATGTATCCAATGACACATTGTTTTCAGATGCCCACTGGTTACTTCCGGTTTAATAGCCGTTTGAAAATTGTAATTTTAAACTTTAAACAGCCCTACCACGTGACCTAATTTACATGTGTCTTATTTTCTTTCACCGTCTTACTATGCTATGTCTGCTCTTTCCAATGATATACAACACAATACATATGAATAAAAATTCCGCCTTTTAAAGTTTGAAAAATTTGTGCCTATTTCCATTGAAACTGTGCGTGTTTTTTTCAAATTTTATTTCGATCGTTCTGAAAACTTACAGATAGATATACATTTTGATGGCGAACAAAAATATGTTTTCAAAATTTTTGTATCACTTCTGGTTGTGACGGCATTTGCTCTTAAAGTTCTTCCGGAATTTTGAAGATATTCGAAAAATTCTTTTTGCAGTATGTTTGTTATATAGACACAAAAGTATACAAATAATAAAATTTGACCCGGATGTAACAGATCAGTCGCCATCTTGAAATGGTATATTTTCATAAAACGCAAAATGGGGCCTCATGGTGTAATGAAATTTGCATAATTAAGGTGTCTATGGAATCTACAGTCAATTGCTACCAAAACATGAGATGCCGATTTTTGAATTTCAATTCTGATTCATTTTAATTTCCGGTTAAAATAAATCAGTGATTGTCAAAATTTTAAAGGCTTATATCTCGTGACCTCGGTGACCATGTGACCTGAAAAAATTCATTGGCATTAATGTTACCTATGCACGGATACTTTCATTTAGGTTTTCCGATGTTTACTTCCGGTTTTATATCCATTTGAAAATTGCAGTTTTTAGCTTTAAAGAGCTCTGACACGTGACCTAATTCATGTACGTCACAAATTCTTTCACTATCTAATTATGCTAAATCTACCTTTTCAATTATATACAACACAATATTTTTAAATGAAAATAGCGCCTTTTGAATTTTGAAAATTAGTTATTCCATCTGCTTGTAAAATATTAAATTCAAATTTCAGTTGAAGGGAGAGTACTACATTTTGACATAAAGCTGCGTTTGGGCGATCGTCTTCTCCCATTAACTTGCGTTTGGGCGATACGTTATCATTAATGTACTTTTTTTACATTGTAACTGTTTAAAAGAAACATTAATATATATTTTCTTTGAATGAATTATGTATTGATAAAATTCGATCTGTATTTCAAACTAAACTACTGTGCAGTCCGTTTCTAAATTGAGATTTGGCTCTTTCATGTGTCCTTTCTTGCACTTTAGAACTTATTTACAAATCTTAGAAATTTTGTGATATGCGTTTTCCACTGATGTATATCAAACTGTGATTACGCCTTTTTTTTAATCAGATTACTTTTCACTACCGAACATGAAATGTTTATTTCACTTTTGACTACCGTGTGTGAACTGGTTATTCTACTTTTCACTACCGAATTCAAAATTGTGCGTTTTAAAATTTTGTACCTTCTGCATTTTAATGTAAAACAAGCTTTCTTCTGTAAACCTGACATCATGGATTGAAAGATGTCACTTTTCACCAATGGACGAAACCGGATGCGCACTGCATGGTACCATTCATGGTTCTAGTTTAAAAACGTATTAAAAATTGCACTTCCCCGTTTACTGCTAGACATATATTCAGCCCTGTCGAGTGAAGGGTTTAAAATTTCATTAAAATCACCAGTTAAAATAGAATAGGGGGTTAAAAAAGATGAAATACACGTATAAAAATTAATTCTTTCGTTAAGATCATTAGGTGCATAAATGGATAAAACATTAAAATAACAATCATCAATATTAAAATTAACTTTCACAATTCTTCCTTCTGCATCACTTTCGCTATTTACAATAAAACTTTTAAAATTATTTTTTACTAAAATTGCCACTCCTCTACGATTATTATTAAAATTACTAAAAAACACAGGTCCATCCCATAAAAGTAGTACTTTTGAAATTATATTGTCATCCCAGAAAGTTTCTTGTAAACACACTATATCATGACCACTGTCTTTCACATAAGTAAGCACATTTTGAATTTTATTCCACTCTCGCATTCCATTAACATTCCAAGTGGTTATTTTAGGCATAGTTAAAAAGGTCGAGATATAAAGGGATAAAATAGATGTAAAAATAAAAGTCACGTAAAGAAGTTTTATATGATAAAGTTGTTTATTGCACATTACTGTCTTATGATCGACGGGAGTGGAGCATCTTTGTTGGGACTACTTTCTCTGCTATTTAGTACTTTTAATTCAGATGGGGTGGGGAATTGACGGGAGACTGGGACTCTCTTTAAGCGCCCGCTTTTATCTTTGACTGCAATAAATTCCATTCCTGTATGTGTCTCTTTTAAAAAATCGTCTATTATGGAATACTCGTCTTTATCAATTTCAAAGGATGGGGAGGGGGGATTATTTGGGGCATCAGGTTGATCTGATTCTGCTGATGGGGGATTATTTGTGGGATTATTTGTGGGGGCATCATGTCGAGTGGATTCTGCTGATGGTAAGATTTCGTCAGGGCCCACTTGATCTAAACTTTTATTCACTTCGTCAATATCTTTCTTTTGTTTTTTGCCGTCGTTAATGATCTCACTATTTGTATTGCTTAAGTCTCGTTTATTAGTATTCACTAGTGTTGAAACGGTTAGTGATTTTTACGACCCGGGTACCCGTCGGCAATAACCGGTTATTTTCCGGTTAACCCCGGTTTATTTATTAAGCTTAAAAACAAGAATAAAGAACCGCATTTGTAGCTGTGACACAGCGTAAACTAAATTTCAGTTGGTACAAATGAGTTCCGAAGTCGCCGAACGAAGAGTTGACCTACATTGAATCAGTTCCACTCGGAATTGTCTTTGTCAGATAAAAACCAACAACCCATCGAAGCAGACATCAAATTACACCCAAACTGGCCAGACAAAATAACCCCACTGTCATTCATTGTCAAATAAGCGTCCAAACGCGAACATGGTTGGGTACATTTAGCACCATTGAACTTGGAATGGACGGCAGTATGATAACATAGTCAAGATCATCAAGGTTACTAACACTCAGAGAAGACAATGAACGTCTGGATAATCAAGTTAAACAAATAACCAAACGGGCGGTGTTGATACAATTAGGTCAAAATTATTTGTTCCACTCGTGAAGTAATTTTAATTCTATAATGACTATAATTACTTGTATAAACGGAAGAAGATCATCTTTTATATGATATATTATAATAAATAAGTCTATAATCACTCTATGATACCTATATTTAAAATATTACGTAAGGATTTGAAACTTTGATATACCCCGATGCGGACGATATTGTCAGGCACTAAATTTAATAGACACCGCCGGATGTGACCATCTCACAAAAATGTTAAAAGTGAAAGTAGAAAGTTAATGAAAGTGAGAAATTCATTGGCTGATATAAATAGACATCTCTTATTGTCCAATGAGATAATAGCATGCTTTGTTGATGGATTTTTACGAGTGTCTGTTCATAAATATTTTCAACAAGATGTTCTATTTTTACGGCTTTATCGTTCTTTGAAACACATCGGAGATCGTGTAGATGAAATAACAACTATTTGATGAGCTAGATGGTTACTAATATTCAGTTGAGAATACGGCGGATTTATGTCATAAAACGCCGTATTTTTTACACGCATTTCTTTATCAAAATTATCATGTTACAAATTGACGGTTAACCGATCATCTGAAATCAGACCCGGTTACCCGTGAAATCGTACCCGATATCGGTTAACTGATTAACCGTTTCAACACTAGTATTCACCACTATTTCTTGTTCTTGTTCCTCGTTCGTGTCAAAACACTGTTCACATTTGCAAAGATTTTCCGCCTTTTCACATTTTTCACATGTAGGGGTGGGGCATTTAAAGGCCATATGTCCGAAAAGTCTACACTTTACACATTTAATAAGAGGGCAATCCTTCTTCTCATGTTTTGTGCTTAAACACTTATAGCATACTTTAATCTGGTTGTTGTGGAGAGTTTTAAAGGATTTTGGGCCCTCTAAGGTCTCAAAAATAATTGCCCAAGGAAGGGATCTCAATGTGGGTGGAAAATTACACTTCACATGTCTAGTACCGTCAGCTACTTTAGGGAATTTCTTATGGAAATGTCTCACTACGGGTCCTACAATTTCGGCTCCATATTTTTCTAGTTTTCTTACGATCATTTCGTCTTCAAGGTAGGGGGGTAAATTAAAAATTGAAACTACAATATAGGGTGTATAACAAAGTTCAGGTTTATAATTCTCATTGCCAACAGTAAGTCCGCCACACAAAAGATTAGCATTTTCAACATTATTTACAGTTATATCAATAGACCTTTCCCTGGGAACACATGCAAAGCATGTCCCTTCCCCGAGTTTCCCTTCTACAGCTTCTATAATTTCATCTAACTTAACAGTTTTCATATCAGTTACCTCAATTCTCACCGTACTCTCCTTCATATATCTTCTATTCTCCATTTTGATAATCCAAGTTTAACACCTCCGCTAATCCTATGCGGGGTGGCGAATATTGCACAAATATAGGGGCAAAAGCCCCTATATAACGATATATACAGTCAACAAATAACAATAACAAAGTTAATATTTACAAACACAAGTTTAAGTCCTATAGTACAGTAAACAAGTACGATACACTTGGGTAATTCTCGGAGCTCACTAATCAACGTGTTAACACTTCGAGATACTAACCAACTATGTCTAACGCTCTCCCAACTGAGCTATTTCGGCCGACAAGGGAAGTGAGACAGGCCTTTGAGACCTTTAAGGACTATTTCCTAGGATCCTTCCTTTCTATGCTATGCTTTGCTATATTATTTTCTACTTTAATGTTTTTTAACGCGAATTTACGAGCCCGACGATAGCTCAGTTGGTAGAGCGGAGGACTGTAGTGTTAATTTGTTGGCTGTTATCCTTAGGTCGATGGTTCAAATCCGTCTCGTCGGAGAGTTGTTTTCTTTTTCTTTTTTCGTTCTTAAGTGTGAACTAGTCAGCGCTGAAAATTGAAAAAAGAAAAAAAACACAGCCCCCAGGGAGGATCGAACTCCCGACCCCTGGTTTACAAGACCAGTGCTCTAGCCACTGAGCTATGGAGGCTTGAGAGCGACATCTGTCACAGCGTTTTGTACGGTTATTGCTTCATATACAACATTCTTAAGGCAGGTCAATGGGTCGATAAATTCTATTTCACTGTTTTTAAAAGGATTTTAAAAAGATGTCTTTCTTACCTGGTAAAAATATCTGCCCCGAGTGAGGATCGAACTCACGACCTTCAGATTGCTCTTCACTAGTTTGGATTATGAGACTGACGCGCTGCCTACTGCGCTATCGAGGCATGCATTCATCAGGCTAAAACATGGAAGTCGTTCATTTCGGTTCGGTATTCTTACCCATTAATATATATCTAGTTATCCTCTTTAAGCCAATAATTCGCCCCAGAAAAGAAAAGACATATGGGCGTTAATTGGCGCGTTATTTGTAATGTGGAGAGACACAATATTGCAGAATAAGCTTCTTTGATTAATACTATCAAAACCTAAATCAGGTTTTTATACCGCGTGTTACTACATCCTTTGTCGGCGTCGGTGGTGTAAAGGTTAGCATGGTTGCCTTCCAAGCAATCGATCCGGGTTCGATTCCCGGCCGACGCAAGAAATCTTTTGATCTTTTTATCTGCGCGATTCTTTTTGAAATTTGCTTCAGTTTTCTTACGTCAAAATCCAATCAAAATAT